>WBMY01014128.1:327976-476982 GCA_013397315.1 Donacobius atricapilla
CGGGAAAGGAGAGGACAGGATGAAGGCAGGGATGGGTGAGGGAGGGAGCGAGGGACGGAAAGGCCATGGCCCGCGCCCGGCCGCTCGCCGGCCGCAGGTGGGGGCCGCTGATTGACAGCTGTCCCCGCCCGCCCGGCGGCCTCATTGNTCCGAATCCTGCCGCCGGCCTCGGCCCCTCGCCGGTCCCCGGAGGCGCGGGGCGCGTTCCCCTTCCCCCGGAGCCCTCGGTGCGTGGTGTCGAGGATGGGCCCCGAAGTGCTCCCCGAGCTCCCCGGAGCGCTCCGCCCGGCCAGCGGGACCCTGGCGCCCATGGCCGGGAGGCGCCCGCCCGGGGACTCGTTCCGCGCTCGTGTTCCCCCCCCGAGAGCGGCCCCCGCGGCGGGGCACCGGCGAGGCTTTCTCATGGCCAGCTCCTCAAGTGCTTAGGAATAATCGTCTTTGGCTTTGAGGGGCGCCGGGAGTCCTTGACAGCTTGGGAACTTTTAAACCCTTCCCCGCCCCACCACGGTTTGGTTTGGTATCTTCTTTTTTCTTTTTTTTTTTTTTTTTTTTTTTTTTTTTTTTTTTTTTAGTGGATTGGTTTTTTTTTCTACTTGGCTCTTGAGTAAATGTGTCGCTGAGAAGAAGTCTGGAGTCTGAGTGAGAGTGCAGGCGTGTGAAGACAGAGATTTATCTCAACTGTTCAATGTCTAACGCTGACCTAAAAGCAGTTAAGAAATGCTTTGTTTATTCTCTTTCTTTCTGATATAGTTCAGTAATCGCTGCAGATAATAGGAGAAGGACTGGTAGTTTTAGGTTGAGCGGTAATCTGTGGAGTGGGGCCAGTACTTGAGTGATGGGTTACTGGATACAGTTGTGAGATTCCTTGATAGAAAACACTTCAAAGCAGAAATGGAGTAGTGTGCGTGCTGTTTGTGCAGGAATAGGAAGAAGCTGTAGTTCTTTGTGCCTCTTGTAAACTGCAGGGAATGAGGGGCCGGTATTCCTTCCTGTAAGAAAAAGATGGGGGCAAATTATGGAAGCAGCCAGGAACTTTGAGAAACTTTAAATCTGGGGATGAGGAGGTTGTTTTGTCTTGGCTGTTATGCAAGACTGGCCTTCTTTTTAAAACTTTACATGGGGAGTCAAAAAATATTACATTTAGAGGAGACAGACTGTTGTTTGGACTTTGGCTGATACAGTATTTTCCATAAACTAATAGTGAGTGTACTTGAAGAGAGGGATGAAGTAATGGAATAAGGCTGCAGTTCTTATCCTCCAATATGCTGTCCCACACTACAGTGATCTGTAGTTCAAATGCAAAGTTCTGTGGCCTCTAGTATATGGAGGCTGACATGATACAAAATAATTATGCTAGAGTAGTGCTCAAGCTGGAAATCTGAAAGTTACTGGTTACAGTGCTTGTAAACTTCAAGGATTGAAGATTAAACCTTGTATTTGAGCTGTGGAACTGAGCTCTGTTAGTTGTTATGCTACAGCTTTTTGCCTTTTATGTTCTCATCAGAAGAAAATATGCTAAGATGGAAGGACAGTTATCTGCCCGCAGGCCCCAAGTCATTCTTAGTAAGAATTAGGATGTTTTATCTGCAGCTATTCATTTGAGACTAGGACCATACTATGTTTTCCTTAAATGATGTGGAAACTTGATTTGTTTCCAGCTAAATTCTGGGGATGAGTTGTGCAAAGCAAACTTTTTTCTGTCCCTTGCTGGAAGATTACTTTTGTGTTTATATAGCTAGCGGCAGTATGAATGGAGTTATTAGGCAGTGAACACAGAGGTTTTGTTGTACATGAAATAATGTATAATTGAGCCAGTCCTCTTCTCGTTTTCCATGGCTATTTTCCTCAAATAAAGAGAAAATAGAAAACATTTTTTTAATCAGATACTGAAACAATAGTCTTGATTATACGCAATAGTTATAGAAATTGAATAGTCTTTGTTTATCTTCCAATTTGTCCATGGAAGTAATAAAAATGACTTTACATGTCAGAAATAGAATTGCTTGTGCTTTAAAAAGGTATTTTCATAGCAGGAATAAGTTATTGTGGCTTCATGTTTGATTTATATGGTATAACACGTGATATTTTATGGTTAGTAACAGCATAAGCCTGTTTTGTTTTTTGGTATATGCCTTGTCTGTAAAACATGCCTCAAGGGATCATGATTTTAGGAGTAGCAATATAAACTCCTTGTACATCAGCTACTCTTTGGTGTGCCTACTTTAGCTCAGGTTTATTTACTTTATTCTTCAGTGAGAAGTTACATGCCATTTACTTTTCTGAAACAAGAATAACATTGTCTGCGGGCAGTATTGCTGTACAGAGCAAAAAGGAAGAAAAGCCATCCTCTGACAGATGATACAGTGTTTTGAAGTGTCTTACACAGTGAGGGGAAGGACAGGGTTTCTGAAAAGCTACCCAAACCAGAGCAGATACTTTGGTGAAGCATTGCAGAAGAGCTGATGGTGCCTGAGTGTTTCAGTCACTGAATCAGTGCCGCCTGGACCGTCCATTAGCTTTCATGCCTTTGCAAGTCTTCATTTTTCGATTAAACTTCCTGCATGAGCAGTCACATCTTCCTGTACTCGTTTGAGCAGTCCCAGAGCACTGTCTTCCAGAATTCTCTTGACTGCTTTGCTTGAGGAAGGAGCAAAAAATCCTGTTGCAGGTAATTTCAGTCTGCTCTTGCAGGCCTGTCTTTGGCTGATGTGTACTTAACGTTGTCTTGTAGCTGCACTGTAATCTAATACAGGTTGTATAATACAACTCTTCTTGGATTTTTCAATTCAAATGGGATGTGTTACTACTTTGTGGTTCATGTGTGGCTCCAGTTAAAATTATTAGACAAGTTGTGGTCATTACTTTTGACTTGGTTTTATTTTATTTTTGATTGTATAGGATCCTGAGCTACAGGCAGTGTATCACATGAATTGCTACTGGTGTAAGTTACTGACCAGGCTGTGCATGCCCAGTGTGCATCAGTTATGATACTAAGTTTTGTGAATTATCTCAATAGCAGGAATACATTAGTATACAGTACTGATGGGGAGCAATTGGTTTTGTCAGGCTAATTTCTTAGTTCTCTAACCTTAAATAGCATTCAGTGTATGGAGATCATTGATAGGATCAGATTACAAATGTCTTCTTCCAGTGTAGGATGTAACTGTACTTTGTCTTTGGAAGCTTCCCTGAACAAGGAGTATGATGAGTCGCAGGCTATCACTGCTTATTTTTTTAAAATAAAAGACGGAGGTAGCATCTCCATATGGAAGGCTCACATACAGAATACCTGTAATATAGAAAAAATTAGTGTCTTGACCAAGAATTAAATTGAAGCACCTCGAGCCTTAGCTCTGTGGCAGAACTGCCATAGCACTTACATTCTCTCCTGAGAACTTAGTCTGCCTTCGGAGGTAATAATGACAATAACCTTGTTACACCAGACTTATTTGTTAAATTTTAACCAAATGTTTTCCTTCACATTTAACTATTATTTATATCTAAGCCAACTTTTGATAAAAGCTGTTGAAATGTTGCATTGGGTTATTTTCTTAATGGTAAAGCACAGTGGTTTTTCACCTTCTTTTGAAAATTCAAATAACTGAAATATTTTTAACTACTGATGGATGTAATTTCTTCTGCCACAAGAAGAATCAAAACGTTGGGGAAGAAGTTAAGAAATTTGTTCAAACAGCCAGAGATGAAAATGGCAGCCGATGTGCTGATTTGAGCTGCAGACTTGGAGCTTATCTTTGATTTCTTCATTTTCAGTAGGTGAGGTAGCTGGAGAATTATTTTGAAGGTTTCTAAGTACGGTAAATATTTGTTAGATTTGCTGATTTTTATTTGTGTTAAGGATTTATAGGTGTCTGGAATTTCAACATGTTGTGAATTAGTTTTTCCTTTCACATACTGAAATATTCTGCCATAGAACTGATGGTATTTTCTGGGTCTAGAAACAACCCAGAATGTATGGGGATTTTTTTTTTTTTGTGGACCTCTGAGTTCAGCAGAATTTTAGTAACTCCTTCAAGATTCTTGGAGCCCCTTCCAATCTAACAAATATAATCTCTTTATTCTAACAGAGATTTGGTAGCCAAATTCAGTGAGAGAGGACAGCATGTGTTTCTACTGAGTGTAAAGCTTAGTATCCCAGATTTATTAAATATTTTGGTTTTGAGTATTCATTATACTCATGCCACTTGCATGCTTAAACTGATTTACATTTTCAGGAATATGTTTCAGAAGCAGAAAAATTGAGTATTCAGTATTTCAGGTGACGAATCCCAGGTTTCTTGGGCTTACTCAGTGGCAAACCACTTTGCTTGTAACAAGTAATAGCTGGAGAGATTGTGTATGCAGTGGGTGATGCATAATACATCAAAATGTGTTAATAGTATCCAGTGACTGTTGGAATTGATTTCTTGATGTTGGTTTTGAAATCCCACAGTTGAAAAGGTGAGTATCAAGTGATGCTGAGGAAAACCATTCATCTGCTATGGACTTGGTGTTGTCCTAACAGAGCAACAGGCAGCTGTGGGGACTAATGTGCCCCAAGACAGGGCCTGAAAAACTTGTTTTATTTTGAAACTTCAAACAGGCTTTGGAAACACTTCTTTGAGAAGTTCTTCTGCCTCATTCCATGTGAATGGATAAATGAAGTTTGAACTTGTGAATTAGAAGGGGGACTTTGAGGGAAATGTGGCTTTTTAGGGGTTTTTTTGGCAGCAGTTAGGTCTTGCTGATGAGTTTTCTATAGAATGTTGAAATTCTCTGCAACTTTTAATGTTTACTGCATAGTTATTTCCTGGGAAAGAAGTATTTTTCTTTTTAAAGCTTGGCTGCTGCTTTGAATGCTTGAACAGCTGCAAACATAGACAAGAACACATCACTTCAAATGAAACCTTTGATTTCATGCTGACTTTGAAGACTATTGTATCAATGTTTTCTGCACATGGATTATTGAAGTTTCTTCTCACCTCTGCGTGCCACCTGGAGCTGGAGTGGAGCTGCAGTTAAATCATATTTAAAGAGGATGTCTTGGTACAGTTATACAAGTGGTTTGGTTACAGTTTCAGGTTATTTAACTGAATAGTAGGAGAAAGGTATTTGCATTGGTAGACAAGCAGCTGTGCAAGCCATGTGCTTTCAATCCACCCTTCTTTTGGCAGAAGGAACCAGGAACTAGCATTTCAGCAGCTGCTTTTTTTTTTTCCCTTAGATGGGAGAGATCCTGTCTCCTTCTGCTCAGCCAGATTGCTTCTCTTGAAGCTTTCCCTTCCAATTCTGCAGGTTTTGTGCATGTTCACTGTAGCAATCACTGTATGTTTATAGCAAGTAAAGAGTTGTAAAACTTGGGCATGGTAAGTGTGATGTACCTGAAGGCTGAAAGGAGGAGCTACAAATGCCTTCCAGAGGAGTGGCTGAGAATGTACCAAGGTAGAATCTTTCAGCCCTCACGTGAAATGTAGCTATTATAACATTTGCCTCTGTCATCAAGCACTGCTCATGCTCTTGTAGGCTATGCTGAAATTTCAGGTATCCTTTGATTTAGGGTGGGTAGCTCCACACAAGCACATACTGAATACTAGGAATTACACCTTGTTATAGCTCAAGGTATTCATGCTGTAAAGACCTTCATGTCTAGTTGCTGAATTTCTGAACTGGATTTGCACTGGTAATTATAAGAGAAGCTTCCATGTTGGTGGACTAATAAGTGGTTAAGTTTTTAACCATCAGGATTTTTTATTAGCCTGAAATATCTGCATCTGAAATACTGCTGTAACATCATTGGGATTCTGATATTTTTTCTAGAATACTTGCCATCTTACTGGAGAAGGTGTGTGCTTTGTGGCATGTTGTTCTGGTTGCAGTACTAACAGTTCTGAGGGCCTTGAAGCTTGCATGGATCTGCAGCTTGGTGTCGTGCTTGGTCACTCAGATGGCTGAAGCATTGTCTGACTAGTTGGCTTGATGCTGGAGCAGGTGTAGCAGTCTTCAGTAATCTCTGTATCTTGAAGGGTCGTGGCAGGGTTCTTTTCAATGGGATTTAGATTGCAAAAACTGGGGAGAGGCAGGTAATACTCCACAGCTGGGGAAAATTTCAGAACTTCTGTTGTCTTAGATGCTTGGAATGGACTAAATGTTTTACATTACTTAGTAAATAGGTCCAGTTACTATTTCTGTGAGTTATTAATCAAGAGCAGAGTCAAATATTGTAGCAGATTGAACCCTCATCTTAAACTCACAGCTTTCTGAAATGTATAGAAATAAATCTTATGTAATATATAGTTTAATCTGCATGTTTCTGTTAGCCATTTGGTCTCTTAATCTGAAACTATTGAGGCAGCAGGGAAATAACCACCTTTACTGGTTATGTAGTATTACTGCTGCCTGTGACAATGGCTGCTGAAACTCCAAGTCTATTGCCTTCTCTCCCTTTTCCGTGCTTTAAAATGAAGCTGTTAATGTTTTGTGTGCCACTTCCTCATTCACATTTTCTGTTCCACTTCCCCTTGATGCTAACTCTCACTGGTGCATTTTTTCTGAAGTCTTTTACTTCTCTTCAAAACTTGCTTTTATATCCTTGTATTCCCTGTAAAAAAGAAAAACATTATGATGAACTTCTGCTTTGTGTCATTTCTAGTAAAACCCACAGATGCCTTATTTTTAGAGAGTGAAATACTTGGAGATGTAAAAAAACCAATCCCCAACAAACCACAACAAAAACCCTTCCCAGATGCCACATGCATCCCCGAAGAAATTAAATGGAGGGAAGTAGATGCAAGACATGAAGTGTAAATCCTTGCCAAATGTAAATCCTTCTTCCCTTAGCTGAGTGAACTGCTTACTATCAACTGTCTTTAAGCCACAGAATGTTGTTTTTGGCAGGAACATCAGAAAGAGTTTTCTTTCTTTTAAACAGTCGTTGTTTGGAAAACAAACATATGTTTGGCATCATCATGGATTTCCAAAAGAGGAAAAAGTGATTTTATTTTCAAAACATATCATAGAACTGTATTTTCAGCAGAATAAAATGTTAAATGCTTCTGGAAGCTTAAATATAATAGTGTGTCCGTGCAGTTGGTTGTCAAGGTTGAAAGAGCAAGCACAGTTATCCCCAAAGCTGCTAAAAGCTAGTGCAAGCTTGGCAAGTGTTTTTTTTTTTTTTTTCAGCTAAGGGAGCTGAGCAAGTTAGAGAAGCACATAGGCAGCCTGTAATAATCAAGTTTTTCAAAACAAACCTGAATGTTGATGTTCCGGTATAAAAAAATGCAGCCTCATTTTACAGTTTTGGTAATGGTGATGTTAACTGTAAGACCTGTGACTCTAAATGTGTAGTTTGAGTATCCCCACTATTATTCATCTTGGTGGAATTAATGCAGTGAATGCTTTTGAATATGAAACATTAGAAAGTACACTGAATTAGGTTTTGTGAACTTAAGGGCTGACAGTCTAAATAGTGAACGTCTTTGATTTGTTGGTCAAAGATAACTTTCTTCATGCCTCATCACAGAACAATAAACTCAGAAAAGAGCAGTCCAGGTTACTCAGAGAAGTTTGTCTAGGTTCATTCAGTTATAGGGATAGGCTAAGAAAGGAAAAAATGACATGCTTTAGTGCTGTGTGGGAAACATCAAGGAGATTGAACTGTGGGAGTGAGACATACGGGTGTTGAATCTAGAGGAATAAAACTAGTGAATTTAATTGAGGGTTACTGAGAGTTGTTATATTCTCTTTAAGATGTTTAACCTGTTATTTTGGAGCTAAAATATGTAGGAAACCTTCAAACAAAAGCTTGTCTGAAATACGAAGCATCTACTGCCTTCCCTTACTATAAGTACCCTACTATATCAGATGGTAGTTTTAAGTGGTACTTCATAAAGGAGGCTTTGAAAAAAAAAACAAACCCCAAACATCAACAAAAAACCAAGTTCCATGTCTTCTTGGATGATCTGTTTTAGTTCACTGTACTTGATGCAGAATTTGCCAGAGGTTTCATAACCTGTAATAACATGACTGAACTCAAATGCTTGTGGTGCTTCCACCTCCTCAGCACTTGTTGGTCATAGCGGTCATGTCTGAAGAGCTACATGAGCGTTTCAAACCGAGGTCAGGTGTGGTAGAAGAGTGAAGGCACCGAGTTCTGCATCCGTTGTGGCTTTACTTGCAACCTTCCACCCATCTGCAGTGCACGTGCTGGTGTTCTTTGAACAAAGCCTAATGCACTGCATGTCAGTAGTTTTAATTGTGCCTCCCTTGTTCTGTTGTGTTTTATTCCTCTACTGCTCTCTTGCCAGCACCAAGCAGCTTTTGAAAGGAAGAGGGAAAGAGGAAGCCATGTGTCACAGCTGTGCAGCTCTGGCCATGCTCTCTGGGAAGTGGAGTTGTTGCTCTTCAAAGCACTGTGTGGTTTCTGCTTTTTTATATGGAGGTGGGAAGAGGAGGATTTGGAGCTGTGCCAGGTTTCCTGCTGTCTTTTCTCTCTTCCCGTCCCAGAATGAAATGGTCAGTAATAACCAGAATATCTGATTCCTTCCATTTCTGAATGTAATCCACACATTGCTCTGGAGCTGTCAGCTGCTGCCTGGGCTGGCATGGCGTCACCTTGGGACATGGCATGCCCTCTTTCCTGAGACACATCCTGTGCCTCCACTTCCGCCCACATAGGGTTAAACAGAATAGCTGCTCTTCAAATTCAAAGTTCTTGCGTGTTTATTGGCAACCCATGCCTTTCAGCAACCAGTTGTCACATTAAATGTTTATTTTTTTCCCATAAGTCAAGCTGTTTGGCATCTTGCATGATGTAAATCTGTATTCAATTATTGGAAATCAAAATTATTTATAGTTTTCAAAATGTTAATAGAGGAAGGCAAAATTGAAATGAATATTTTCTGGTTGTTGAAAGACTGAGAGAGGGATGCAGACAAGAAACCAATCCAGAATGGGATCATTTACCCGCAATCACATTATTATGGAGAAATCTGAGATGTATCTATTGTCTGTGTTAAGTAATTTAGGTTTTCTTTGTGGTCACATTGTATCTTGGTTGTTGCTTCTAAATCTCTTAATGAAAATGACTTTGTAATATACTGCATTTGTGGCAGCTGACTGCCTCTTCTTCCTCTCCCCCAGTAGAAAATACTAAATGTGGCTGTGAATGTCACAGAGAAGTAATCTGAAGGATAGGATTTATTGAATATATGGGAATATGTAGTAGGAACATGTAAAACTAGTCTCATTAGTTCGTATTAACTGTGTGGTGTTGCATCTGATGGTAAGGCAGTAGATGACCTAGATGGGTTATGTGATTAGGATAATGAAGTTGATATTTTTCATTACCCATATTAAAAAAGTATTTTAAAATTCCTTTTTATGAAAACAGGTCTTAATTAAAACCATAAAAATCTCATGGTAACAGCAGGCATGATGGTTTTAAGCCACTTCAGCCTTCTTTTCAAAAGAAAAAGTGGACTTTATTTCACATACTTCTGGATTTCTGGTGATTTGTTTGATCTTCCTAAACTGCTAAGCTCTTCTACATTGAGTGAGATTTGAGGTCACCGATCCATGCAAAACTGCTTTAGTTTAACTGGCTTATAAATAAAAATGTTTATAACCAAAAAGACCCAAAAGAAACAAACAAAACTGCCTATTGCATCTGATCCTTTAAAACAGGAGGAGGGAGGGGAAAAAAACCATAGAGAAACTGGCATAGACTTGAACCATGTAGCTAATGCTAAAGTATGACAGTGTCTTGCAAGAACAGGTTTCCAGCTGGAATGTGAAATGGAAAAATTCAATACATAAGTTCCACCTGTTAAAATGCTTTAATTTCTGTCTCTCTCTTCTCACCCGCCTTGTTTCTGTACATAATAATGTCCTTGATCGAACCCCATAGGTCAGCTGTAAGGGGTCATTAACTGTTAATTTGCATTGAGTTTTAATTTTATAAATGGTGGCTCTAATGATTAATCTGTATGATACTTATGTCTGTTTGAAAACAATTTATATGCTTTTTGAGACTTCAAAACTGGGGGAAATCCCCACACTTCCAACAAACCCCCATATATATCTTCCTAGTGATAAAACATACTGATTTTATGTATATAGAGAGATTTGTATCTATACACAAGGCTTTATGAATAGTGGGAACTACCTACAATATTAGCTACATGCATGCCTAAGTATGTGCCTATGAGAGAGCTGTTGATGAGAACAGAATATTTCAGCTGGAAGGCACCTACTGCCATCGTCCAGTCCAGCTGCCTGACTGCTTCAGGGCTGACCAAAAGTTAAAGCATGTTATTGAGGGCATTGTTCAAATGGCTCTTAAACACTGCCAAGGGTTGGAGGCATCAACCACCTCTCTAGGAAGCCTGTTTGAGTGTGTGACCCCTCCCTTGGTGATGAAACACTTACTACTTACTGTCCAGCCTGAGCCTGCCCTGGTGCAGCTTTGAACCATTCAAAGCAGCTGAACTGCTCGGCCTCAGTTTCTCCAAACTAGACAAACTCCAAGTACCCAGCCGCTCATTACAGGACTTTTCCTCCTGGCCCCTCCTCCAGCTTTGTGGAGCCCCTCTGGACACATTCAAGCACCTTCACAAATTGTGCAGCTGAGAACAGCAGACAGTCCTTGAGATGAGGCCACCACAACACTGAATGTACCAGGACAATCCCCCCTTTGGCCTGGCTGGTGATGCTGTTTGATCCATCCTGGGATTCATCCTCCTGTCTGCCAGGGCTCACCGCTGACTCAGACTGAGCTTCTGCCCACCATGTACTTGAGATCCCTCTCCTAGTTCATACTTGTGTCTGGCATTACTTCATCCCAGGTCCACAATCTGGCATTTGGACTTGTTAAATTTCACGCTATAAATCACAGCCCAGTGTTCCAATCTGCGTAGATCCTTCTGGAAAGCCCCCTGCTCCTCACAAGAGCACCTCCCAGTTTGGCATCACCAGCAAACTCAGTAATGGCGCACTGCACTCCTGCATCCAGATTGTTGGGATGTACGGGAACGGGACTGGCCCTAGAACTGATCCCTGAGGAGCACCACTGGGGTCTGGTCACCAGCTGGATGTGGCCCCCTTCACTTCACAGCCCTCTGAGCTCTGCCCTTCACCCAGCACAGCATGAATCCACTTGTCCTGCAGCTGGACTTGTCCAGAAGGATACTGTGAGAGACAGTACCAAAAGCTTTCCTAAAAATCCAGAAAAACTGTATCTACTGCCTTCCCTTTGTCCACTAGATGTGTGACCTTATCAGAAAAGGTTACCAAATTAAAAAGGTTACCAAATTAATTTATTAGTTAGGACTTTGCTTTTGTGAACCCATATTGACTTTGCCTGATAATTGCATTGATCTTTAAATGCCTTTCAGTATTACCCAGTATAATCTTTTCCTCCATAATTTTTCCAAGAACTGAGGCAACATTAATAGGTCTGTAGTTTCTTGGGTCTTCCTTCATACCCTTTTTGTAAATTCCAGTTAAACTAGATCTGGATCAGCAGGGACCTCTCCCGACTCTGAAGACCTTTGGTAGCTGAGGGACAGGGGTGCTGCTTCAGAACTCTGGGGTGAATCCCATCATGCCCCATGCAATTGCATATGTTCAGCTGATACAGCTGGTCCCCTAGAATTTCAGTGTCCACAAATGGGAAGTTATGGTTCCCACACTCATGGTCTTCCAACTTGGGACTGGGAAGCCCCAGGTCCATCAGGATTGTGACTGAGGCAACCTGACCAGCAGGTTGAGGGAGGTGGTTTTCCACTTCTGCTTTGCTCTTGTGAGATCCCTCCTGCAATGCTGCATCCAGCTCTAGGCCCCCAACCTAAGGAGGATTGTGGACATGTTGGAACAAGTCCAGAGGAAGGCCATGAAAATAATCAGAGGGCTGTACCACATCTCCTGTGAAGACAGGCTCAGAGAGCTAGGGCTGTTCAGCCTGGAGAGGAGAAGGCTGTTTTTTGACAGGAAAAGAGGAAATGGCTTTATACTGAAAGAGAGTAGATAGGAAGAAGTTCTTTACTCAGAGGGTGGTGAGGCCCTGGAACAAGTTGCCCCGAGGTGTTATAGATTCCCCATCCCTGGAAGTGTTCAAGGCCAGGTGGCTCTGAGCAGCCTGGGATAGTGGAAGGTGTCACTGCCCATGGCAGGGGCTTGGAACAAGATGATCTTTAAAGTCACTTCTGACCTAAGCCATTCTGTAATTCTGTGGGAAAAAAACCCCACTGAATGCCATTGTTTTTAATTTATCCCTAGCAGTCACTTAATCATCTCTCACAAGTCCAATGTTTTTTTGTAGACCTCTTGTTTTTGTGTACTCTAAAAAGCCATTTAAGGGATCATAAAGCAGTTCCTGATGGAAGCAAGCTTCATACTGAGCTGTGTTTTTTTAACAAAGAATGTGGCCTTTTAGGAGGATATAATAACAGGGAAGGTGAAAAGTTTTCATATACCCAGCTCTATATCACAAAGCATCGTTCCATCTGCTAGGGTGAAGGATGTGCCTTCTATTCTCCAGACATTAAATCTGAATGCTCTTAAGTTTTTTTCATTTCTCTTCACCACCAAGCTGTGGGGGAATTAGCCATGGAATGATGTGAGTGGTTTCTTTCAGCTAGATGTAAGAATATGTCTTGGCCCTGAACGGGTTGTGCTGGAGAGAGCAGCTGCTTGCTTGATCCAGGCTGTGCCCATCTGCATAATTCTGATTCCATGGAATTGAAGTTAGCTGTCAGCTATGGCAGTGCTGAGTTGTTGAGTAGGACCTTGATGCTTCCTCCTTTGCTGTTGCAGTTCCCTATTGGTGTGGTATTTTTTCCCCTTTTTAAAAACCACATCAGTTCTGTTTAATTTCCCTTTTGTCCCTGGATGTTTTGAAGCCTACTGGATTTCATTTGTCAATCTCATTTGGGGTTTATATGTGTGTATATATGATATTTTTGGCTAATGCTTTTCAGTGGGGTTCTGTGGCCTGTGCTGGTGTGTGCTTCCCTTACTCTGCCACCTCTCTCTAACATTATGAAACTGTAGGGGACAACCTGCATGACCCTCTACTATTTATGGAGGAGTATGAGTGAAGAAAATCTTTTTTCCAGCACAAGGTGAAATCTGGTATTTGATTTGAATGTTGGCTGTTAATGACCTGACAATTAACCTTGAAAGTCACATCACCTAGCCTTGGACTAATCCCCTTAATGAACCAACAGGTTTTCTGTTTGGAGTACTTACACAAAGCATCTGTCTGAGTGTTCATGCTTTTTAATAGTGTCTGCTAATAAGAAGTGAGGTTGAATGTTCCAGAAAGCAGAATTTCAGGGACCTTTCTATTTTAAGAAACATATTCTTAAATATTAGTAATTGAATAACTGTGCTATGTAATGCTGGATGGATAACAACTGAAATTACAGAGATGCTGTCTGCCAAGGATGACCCATTTTTAGTGTTCCATGAGAGTAGGGATCCACTTGAGTAAAGCCATCAGCATTCCTTTTGTGAAGCATTAGGGAGACATCTCCACAGGGTAGGAGGGAGCTCTTTGCTTTTTCTGTAAAGAGGTGTACTCTGACCTTCTGGAGAAGGGTGCAGGGCTGTATTGGAAGAAGGAGCAGAATGATAGTAAAGAAGACTTGCACAATGATATTAGGCTTGTTATCTGTGAAGAATTTAGGGATGGTGAATGCTGCTAGCAGACCTTTTCAAGTGTTTGAAAACATTTTGATATTGATATCTCATCTGAAATCTCTTCCTTCTCAGAGGTATTGTCTTTCCTTTTGTCTTCCCTGGTGGTGGAAGAACCATTTATTTTTGGATCAAAGATAAGAGCTGCTTCCTGTCTCTTGTGGTTGGTACTAGTAATTTGTGGTATAATCTTTGTTTGGCTTCATTTGCAGTAAAGAGTGTTGACCATAAGAGGAGAGCATAGTCCTGGACAAGCCTCTTGTTGAGACACCGAAGAGGTGATAGATGTAGGAATGGTCATGCTTCTTACCAGCAAAGAATGTCTGACAAACCACTGCTGTTACTGGCTCGCTCGTTGGCTTGATGGGCTGACTTTGGTAGATTGCAAAATTTCTGAAGATCAAGTGTTTAACCTCAGATAAATTCCACAGGATATTTAGGGTTTTGCAAGCCTGCTGTTTAGATGGATTTCCTCTGTCCAGTACTGAAGGACTCTTATACTCAGTCAAGTAGTGAATATTTGAACCATAATCCAGCAAGTGAAATGGAATAAAAGAGACACCAGGTACACCACATAGGTTGGATATTTTAATTTATCTGCCTGTGCTCTGAAGAAAAACTTCAAGAGCTTGAACTTGTTTATTCTTTGGAAGGAATTGGTGGCAAATAACACTACTGGGTGCTGTGACAAAGTCTGACTGTCAGAGTGGTTCTCAAGATGCAGAGTGGGAAATTGTCCCTTGAGAGCTTGTCAAAGGGTAAATTCCTCTCTGCACTCCAAGTACAGTGTTTCTCCCAACTAATTTTGCATTTCTGGATGCTGTGGAAAGTTCAGACTAGAGGTCAGAGTTCGGACTAGACAGCAGCAAGTGAATCTTTAATTAAAGGCCATCTGGAAAATATGAGCTACGATGTCTTTATGCTGCTCCTGTTCTTGCCTGAATTTAAGACTGGGATATGGAACAAGTCTAGTTTAAAGATAAGAAACTTTTGAGTTTTCTTGATCAATCTCATGAAAGCTGCTTAAGGTGTGCTACTGAGAGGCCCCTTAGTTTTACGTAATTGATTGTACGGTCCTTTTACAGAAAAGCCCCCTTCTGACTGTAGAAGTACTTAAGATCAAGGGGGACCTAACCACAAATTGATGTTTGGTTCCACTCTTTGAAGACTTCAGAACCTGTCTGGGTTTTCCAAATGTGTGTTGCAGAGTTACAGTAGTTTCTAAGACTGAGTTTCATGCTTTCAAGATTGAACACATGCACAGATTTAACAAGGCAAACCAGTATTGAAGTTTTAAACCACTTCCTTTTTTTGTATGTATGCATTGTTAATGCAGTTACTTGAATTCAAACTATAGTGGTAAGCTTTGGGTCTCCATCTATGAAAACATGTTTTAAAAACCCTCCCCCCACCCCTGAAAGCAGACTTCAAAAAAATCCTTTTTTGTACCATTTTCATGATGACCTGCCATTTGGATACTTTTAATCCTCAATCTGTGTAAAAGTTATGTCTTGCATTAAATCCTTTATGTTTTTTTCCTGTGGATTTCTGAAGTAATCTCTGTGTGCCATATAGCTTGTTCAAATTGCTTGCCTATAATATCCTCATTTCTAGGAGTTTTGTTTAGAAAGCTTTAAAACATCAATTTTAAACAAAATTCAACTGGATATAAATTTCTTACCAGAAGTCAGTGTTACACATTCTGCATGTCTAAATTCTTACCCTGTTGAAACTGTTTAGTACTTTCTGTAATTTGGTCAGTGAATGCATGAAATTGGGCACTTGGCAGAGGAGTCAGTGATCTACTTGATAATGAGTAAGAATCTTTTTATAATGGCTTTTGTTGTTGTGGGTTTTTTTTTCCTCTCGGAGATTTCATGGGAAAGAAAGAACGAAAGAGAATCTGTTCAAAAGGGAATGTGTGTGTTTTCACAGTTGGGCAGTAGATAGGTATTGCTGGACTGTTAGTGGTGTACCAAAACATCTTTTTGTTTCTGTATCTTGTGTTATGTTTTCACCATAGCTATGTATCTTAAATACAGAACACACAAAGAGTCCAACATTTTGTCTCTGGGCCTTTTTCAATGTTCTACTTAAAAAACCCCATCAAAAATCTGATTACAGAAAAAAGATCTAAAACTGCTTGACACTGACCATGTCTTCATATTTTTATTTCACTGGGTAAGGATTTATACTGAAATATATGTCAAGACAGTTGATTTGATTTTATTTCACTGTGAAAGCTGACTTGTCCTCACGGTGTGGTAATTCTCAGCTTTCTTTCTATCCCTGTATAGGACTTATATTATTGATCTAAGTGAGGAATTCTTTCATCACAGGATGGATTCAGGGATCCTATTTATGTAGTGCAGCGCTGCAGACGGTGCATAGATGTAAATGATGTAATAGCAAGTGGCTAACTGCAGCATGTGGACAAAAACGTGCAGCTTGTGGGGAGCTGAGCACTTTATAAGGTGCCTTTGCTGCTGAGGATAATGTAATGTGTAAATGCATTCTCAGTCACCCTAGTAGCACTAGAAGTTTAAGGTCTATATAAAGTTCCAGTCACCTTGTACTGCAAGTGCTCTATGCTGTCTGTTCTGTAGTGTTTTTAATGTGGTGCTATTTGCTCTAAAGGAGATTTATTGTTCCCTGAGCCACAGGTGTACTTAAATCACTGCTGGTTGAAGTCACTTACAGAATCACAGGATGGCCTGAGCTGGAAGGAGCCTTAAAGAACATCTAGTTCCAATGCCATTGCCATGGGCAGAACCCTTTCCACTAGTCCAGGCTGCTCAAAACCCCATCCAAGCTGGCCTTGAACACTTTCTAACTTCTCTGGGCAGCCCATTCCAGTGTCTCACCACTCTCACAGTAAAGAGTATCTTTCCAATTTGTAACCTAAACATACCCTCTTTCAGTTGAAAGCCATTCCCCCTTGTCTTTTCATAACATGTCCTTGTGAAAAGTCCATCTCCAGCTCTCTTGTTGGTCTCCTCTTGGTACTGGAAGTTGCGGTAGGCTCTTCCTGGAGCTTTCTCTTCTCCACGATCCTGACTTCATAGGACAAGGTGCTCTAGCCCCTCTAATAATCATTGTGGCCTTCCTGGAATCCCTTCAGCAGGTCCATGTCCATCTTATGTAAACTTAGGCTAAAATAGGATCCTGTCTGACATAATTTACTGGGCTTGTGAAGCTGTGTTTGGAAGGCACTTTCTCCATATAGTACACCTGTCCTGGTAATGAGAATATGAATGAATTGTATCTATACGAGCTGTTATAATGTGTCTCTTTAAAACAGTTTTTTTAAGCACGTAAACACTTCAGTGAGGGCCAAGACCTTGACAGAGTGGTAGATTTTGTGAGCAACTTAACTAGAGGACGATATTTTATTTGGAATTACTGCACCAGTGCTTAGTGGAATCAAGGTCTGGGCACCTTAAAGCTATGATATTCTGAGGGAGGGTGAAGGAAAGTGGGCAAGGTAGGTGGTGACAGTGAGCAAGTAAGATGCTGCTTTCTTGCCTTGGAGAAATCTTTGTGGTGACTTTAACAGTATCTTGCTCTTCTAGATGCTTTGTCTTTCTTAAAAATCATGGTTTATAATTGCGTCCTTGAGATAATGAAGCTTTTTTCCTCTTGTAAATTTTAATTGTCTAAAATATTTAGGCAAAAAAATGCATAGTAGCACCCTTTAAAAATATGGTAATAGTATCAGCTTCCTCCAGGCAAGTGATCTGTTTTAGAGATCATTTTTATACAGTTCTTGCAGAAAGGGCATTTATAACTTATCTGCAAAACCCCTGAATTTATAAAAATTTAGTGTATGGTTAAATACTAATCTATAAGTCACAGTGTTCTCTTGATGCTAGGAACTGTAATGTTTTCACGGAAACATCTCACTACTTAATTTTTGCCAGAGATTTTCATTGCTTTTTTTAGTCCCTTTTAGTGGGTTTCTGTTCAGTAATATTTAATTTGCTGTGAAGCATCTCAGAGGGATTTACACCTGCTGTTTTATTGTGAATTACTATAGGCTGTTACATCATTTTTCCATCCCTACAGTCTTCGAGTGGGTAAATGTTACTTTCTCTGCTCATATTTCTATTTTACTAAGTTTTTTTTTGGTTTTTTTTTTAGCTGATCACTGAACAGAACCCCGTTTTTAATGCATGTTTTTAATTATTCTGTTACCGAAAGACTAAGTTAAATTTGTCTTTGCAGAAAAAAACACCTGAGTGTGCTAGGAAGTTAGAGAACAGCTGTCTTCTCAAACGTGTAAACAGTACGGATATTCTGCACTCCTTTTTAAATGGTAAGTTGTTCAAGAGAGCTCTTACTGAACATTCCTTGTCACTTGCTTGCATTTGTGTGAATCTATTACAAATAGCTTTGAAGACTGTGATAAGTCCCTCAAGCTGAAGACCAGTGATGGATTTTGGAAACTTGTCCAGAAGGTTTTGAGTTAGCCTTGGGAAGGAGGTTTATATTTTTGTGCTGTTGAAGATGTGCTGTATATTAGGCCCTGAAACAATTGTCAAAAGCATTGCTCACCCAGGAGACTGGTAGCATTTAGATACTAATCTTATTGTGTAGAAAACTGAAATAAATTTACTTTATTCATGGTTGTTCATGAGATCCTGGATTTATAAATTTGCATCTGTTAATTACTTTTACCCTGTATAATCTGTACTTTGTTGATGTATTGTCTAAGAGAGATTTAAACTAAATCTGCTGAGGTTGAATGTTTGTTTGCATCAAAGTGCAACGGATAATAAAAGATTTGTATTTATTGATATTAAACTAACTGTGTGGGGAAATATTTCCCTGCTCCCAGTCTGTCTCAGCTGCCACACTCAGCACTAGGGACCTTTAGATGAGGACTATCTGTTGCGTTGCTGGAAGAGTAGCATTTCACTCACTGTGTGACATAAGAGGCGAGACACACCTGGGGGTGCTGATGAAGGACTGCTGCCAAAGTGCAGATTATTTTGTTACAGTAAGTAAAGCTGGTAAGTGTGTGCATATGTGTATTTATAGGGAGCTGCAGCTTGTTGGCATCTGCAGTGGGAGAGAGAAAGCTTTTGAGCAGGGGAAGAAGCTGAAGAGTAGCTTTGTTGTTTTTCCTTCTGAGAGGGTGAGGTTAAAAGTGTTGTTGTAGGAGAGACTGTTTTCTTCCGGCATTGCACACCACAGTGCTGCCTTTGGCAGAAACCATGACCAGGCTTGCTGCAAGGTCTCTGAGAACCAGTAAAGTATGCAGCAGTGCTTTAGGAGACTGTTGTTTAGGATACTGTTCTCCTGTGTCCTAGAGCTGACTCAGTGTCTATAACCCTGGCTATGATCCTTTGCCACACTTTTTCCCTCAGCTGAAGTTCACTTATGCTTATTTCAGGTTTGAGTTCTGAGGATATGCTTGGTAATACTCAAGATGCTTTTCAGCATATATGTTCTGAAAGAGATTGCACTTTAAGTAAGGAAAAAGAAGAATTCTGGAAAAATGTGTGCATTCACAATTTCAAGTAGGAAACTGTTTCGAGGAATGAAGGAATGAGGAAGCAATGTGGTGCACAGAGGAGTGGGAGAGTCATGGTAACAGATTTTGAAGGAGAAGGGTGAAAGAAAACCCACTCCTTCCCCCTTTACCCCTCTTGCATTACCCATTAAAATGGGAAGGTAAATCAACGGTTATATACTGAAATTGTTCGGAAAAAAGACCTCTTGCTGTAAGTGTCAGGGAAAGTCTCTAAAAAAACCCAAGGGTAAGGACATGCCCAGGACTGAAAGTATGCTTCACTGCTAGATTATTAGATTAGCATATTGGTTATTATTTAATGAAGCATTGAATGTTACAATGTTGTTACATTGCAGTTGTATTTCATGCTGAATGGAAACATCGTTGCTTTTATTCATGGGAAACTATAGAAATTAGTTTCTACAGGAATACCAACCTTGATTTTGGAATATTTTACCTAGGTTATATTCATAAAACTTCAAAAATTATATGGAGATATTTGCTATTCATTCTCAGTGTAGTTTTATCAAATATTTTCTCTTTCTTTGTGCAGTTTAAGCCCAACTTTTTTGAAGAGTTAAATTGTAGTGTTTAGTGTTTAACTAGTCTGGAGTTTAATGTAACTGATGGGTGTATAAAGACAATGCTGAATATACTTGAAAATATCAACCTTTAAGTTTATAAAAAAATTACTAAAACCTAATTCTAGTAAACAGATTCTAATTTTTGGTTGAGCATTGATCATTCATGTATTACAAAGATTCTGATCGGACATACTGTTTGGAAACTACCTGATCAATAAAATGAGAAACTCAAAATAATTTCTACAGAAATGTAATATATTTTCTTTTAAAATATCTATTCAAAGAATTTCACTTACAAGTCACAGAAAAAAATTTAAACAACTTAATTCACCTGTTCTGCATGCATAGTAAGGCATTTGAATTTGAAATTAAGTCACTCATTTTGTCACTTGGATTAGAGTTGTGCCCTGTCTTGCCTCTCTGGATTTCCTTCTGTGTTTTGCTAATATAAATGCCCCCCAAAGTTGTAAGGTTGATAAAAACACTATATTAAATGTTTGTAAAAGTTGCTGATTGCTTAAAATTCCATCCTGTGTGAGTAGCATGCACTGGTTTTTCTAAACATCCCTTATAAACCTACAGCATTACAGCACAAAAGTGTCTTCCACAAAGAAAGTTCAAGAGCATGTAGTGAGGAATGAAATACCAGATGTGGGACTTGAAAACAGCCTCTGATGCTTACTAGCCCCAGCTGTCAATTCAGTAGACTACCAAAAGAATTCTTTCATCATCACATACAAGAATTCTAAGAAATGCACCTTTATACTTAGTTTGGCAGATAAAAATACTGTGTACTCAGTCACACATTTTGAAAAAAGATGTTAAAATTATGTTTGTGATTGCTGTGTGGATAATACTCTCCCAGTCTTTAGAAATACTTTTATTGGGAAAGCAACTTGGATATTTTTAGTCAAGGTTAAACCCAATTCATGTACCAAGACTTTTGCCTGTACTGTCTGACTCTTCAGTCATGTAACCTGTATCCTTTAACCTTCATGGCTGCTAAATTGTAGAATTACTTAGTAACTTAAGTGTTTGATTTAAAACAAACCATTAAAAATAGTCCCCTGAAAGAAAGAAGCTTTTCAGAACGGGGCAGACTGAGTGTGAAAAGTAGGTTGGGCAGGAGAGAAATAGTCTGTGGAGAATGGTGGAAGGTTTTTGGACTACTTGACCAGCCAAAAGCTGCAGCTCACTAATTGCATAGCAGTGGATGGGGGCAGGACAGTGTTTTCCTAATGGTCTCCTGAGGGTGGAAAAAAACCTATGAGAAAGGTGAAAGTATTGCAGAATTCTTGCATTACAAATTGTAAAGTCAGAATGAGGTGGAATTGGTTTTGGGAGAGACTTCCTTAAATAAAACATGATAGAGAAGTGAGCACAGATTTCGATCTTGGGGTACATGCATTTTCAATGAACTTTTTCTTGTTTTCTGTCTGATCTTGATGTTAGGAGAGACTGAATATTTGGGCTCAGCTCTTGTCTGGCTGGGGTTAAACTGTTATTTACATTTTGGACTTGACTGCATGGAGTTGAATTAAATTGCAGCCTGGCAAAATGGGCTTGATGTTTGCAAATTTCTTCTCTTTATGCATTGAAAGTGGTGTCTGCCTTAGCACGTTCATCACATACAGAAATATTCTTTGTTATCACTGTCTGAGACTGGGAAATTTTCATTTCTGCAAATAAATGCAGTCATTGGCCTCTTCTCTGAACTTTTCTGTGATTGGCATCATAATAACTTCCCTCTGAATTATGCAGCTAGTGCACAGGGATCTGCTTGAAGATGAGGTTTAAATCTTGGTTGCCTGTGCAATGATTAAATAAATCAGCTTCTAAATTTAACTGTTGTAGTTAAATTACTTCTTGAACTGTGTGTAGATTAGTCTCTAATGGCTTGATTTTTTCCATGTGTGCTTGTAGTCTATGTAGATTACGTTGATTATTTTAAAGTTAAGAGCAATGTAAGTATTGATAGGTTTGTTACATAATTTGGTGGGGTGTATGGAAGATCCATGTAATCACAGATAACTTTAAATTATAGTCTTTGAGAGTTGGAGTCGATGTGTTTGTGCCTACAGTCACCCTGTCAGTCCGTAAAAACGAACTGTTCTCCAATCACAATGGGTTTTGCTTGGTTTGATGTGATTCTCAACCACAGGAAGGGTGCCAACAACCGTAGCATTGCCCCCTGAAGCCTCATCACAGAGATGGCAATAGCAGTCTTTTTTCTGTTTAGCAGCCAGCTGGTCACAGCTGTAGTTAAGGAATTTATTCCTCTTGGATTGGGGGATGTCATCAGCTCAATGGGTTTTAAACTAATAATTGCATTTCACAGGAGAAGATTTTATCACCAGTGTAACAGCAACAAGCCCTGCTGTGAGGGAGTCAAGTTTAGAGTAGGTTCACTTCAGAATTCAGCATCTTTTTTTTGTCTCTGTTATTTGTTTAAAGAAAAACAAAAACATCCTGAGCATTAACATTTCAGGATTTAGCCCCCCTGCCATTGTTTTCACTTCAGTATGTTTAGGTTCAAAAATCTACTTACTAGTGGTAAGAATGAACATCTAAGAAGTCTTTTTGTTCAAAGCAATTTAATTATAGGAAATATTGAAAGTGTTTTGGTCCAGTACACAAAATATTTTGAAGCAAACTCACGGCAAAGTTCACTACTAACCATTGTGGAACTGGAGGGGTGAAAATAATCTGTTGGGTTTTTCTTTCTTTAGAAATAGGTGCCCTAATTGCTTTCCAACGGCTTTCTTGAAGTTTATGAGAGACTGCTGTGATATCTGCATCTAGATGGCTGCCCTTTCTTTTTTTAATTCAGGAATAAAATTAAGGCATACTTCATCTATACTCATTGCAGTGTTATACTTTTACTTGTAAATAAAGCATTAACATTTGAAGCTTCCTCATTTATTATTCGGTTTGTGTATTTCATGGAATGGATAAGGTCGGAAGGGGCCACAGTGGGGCATCTGGTCCAACCTCCCTGCTCAAGCTGGGCCATCCCAGAGCACATGGCACAGGATTGTGGCCAGATGGTTCTTGAATATCTCCAGTGAGGGAGACTCTACAGTCTCTCTGGGTGGCATGTTCCAGTGTGTGGTCGCTCCACGCTGAAGAAATTCTTCCTTACGTTCCAGGTGAAACTTCCTGTGTGTCTGTTCCTGCCCATTGCCTCTTGTCTTGTTGTTTAGCACCACTGAATAAAGCCTGCAAGGAAAAATGGGCTGCCCTTAAATTATCTGGTTGCAGCTACAAGGTAGCTTCAGCTATGCATTAAAACAGTTTAAAGTGAGGCATTAGTGCCTCCTTAAAAAATAGAGCACTGAGTCTTTGCAGATAGCTGCCTGGTCTGTAACCTGTCAGCATTTAGTAAGCTAGGTGCATTTTCCTTACTGTTTGGGGAGAAGCAGAGTTTACTTCTGAGGGTTTGTGGAAAGAGGTGACATGCTATGGGGTGTGTTGGAAGAGTTTTCATATTCAAATAAGAACACAGTCTTTGAATAGGATGTTTTACACTGACAGTGGGAGGGGAGTTTGGAATGTCTCTAGGGAGTGGATAGGCAAGGGGGAGGAGCAACCACCCTCCCCCATTCTTTTAGTTACTGGACTCTTTCTTCTGAGAGTAAGAAACAGTCTTTAAAATCTTCGAATAGTAAGCAATTTCAAAAATTAAAAGAAAAAAAAAATGTTTTATACCAAATAGGGCTTGTTGGCAAACACTGGATTGTAAAACTGCAGGGGTGGAAGGGTAGTCAAAAGGATTAGTTTATATCTCTCCTCTTAGTTACCAATGCCTCCAACTCCTGTTGGACCAGCTGGCAACTTCCAAAGGCATAGTGAGACATGGCATTGCAGAAGTGAGGTGTGGAGAGCAGAGTCCCTGTTAGTAGAGGAAGGTGGCTGTAGGGCTTGTGAAGGACACAAATCTTGGTTGCTGTGTTGGCAGCTGGAGTGGTGAATATGCACAGAGCCGTGGTGCTGGATGTGAAGGCGATAAAGCACTAGCAGTAGGACTCCTATAAAGGAGGATAAGGTTGGACTGTGGCTCTAAAATATGGGCAGGGCATCTTATCAGTATGAAACTGAGTGGCTTCAGGTGTTTTGCTGTGGAGTGCTGATAGATGCAATTGAGAAATATGAATGTGATCAGTTCAAGATGCAATCTACCTGTTTACATTTTGTGACTTGTGATTAATGGTAAACAGGTAAAGAAATGTTCTGTTCTCTGTGAATTACAAGATCAATTTGGATGAAATTTAGATTTTAGGTTGAAAACATAGAGAGAGTGGTTCCTTAATTTTTTTTTTAATGGTTTGTCCTTGATTCTACCTTAGTCTCTTGGAAAAGAAAATAGGACCTTCACAATTTACCAGGAGCTAAAGGCAACTGCTTTTCTTGAGATGTGATGATACCTTTCATCAGATAAGTGACTTCTTGTTTCTGAGAAGAGGATACTAATTTTTTGTTTTGAGTTGCTATCCATGCTCCTGTTTCAGTGTACTCTGTATTTGTCAAAAAGAAGTACTTATTTAATATTTCATTCTTTAAAAATAAATTTGGTTTTAAATATTTATGAGTATATGCTGCTTGTTTCTTTTTGTAAACAAACCACAGAAATCAATGGTTAGCATTCACTAAAAGCATGTTTTTCAGAAAGAGATGGAAAGGATACAGACATAAACCACTTACGTGGCTAAAAAGATAAGCAGAATTTGCAGTGCACACAAGGGATATCTGTTTTCTTCTGTTGAGTAAATTTTTTGTTGACCTACTCAGAGTTTGCTATGATGCCTGCGTGATTTCGGGAAATGTGTCAGCAGAAAGTTCCAAAAATTGTGCAAGTTCTGAGCTCTTTAGTGTCATTGGTTTTTGTTCCTACCAGTAAGATGGACTTGGACTAGAGAGAATGACTTCTGAGAAGCAGCTGAAGGTACTACATGTAATCCTGGGGAAGAGGGTACCTTATTGCTGTCTGCAACTTCCTTGTGAGGGGGTGGAAAGGGAGGTTTTGATCCAGGCTGTGTCAGGTGTCCAGTGACAAAATGCAGGGGAATGACATAAAGCTGCATCAGGGAAGTTTAGATTGGATGTTTGGGAAAAGTTGTTCCCTGAGAGTTGTGGTCAACTGGAGCAGGCTCTGCTGGAAAGTGATCATGACCCCAAACCTGTCAGAGTTCGAGAAGCATTTGGATTCTTAAGTACCTGGATTAACTTTTGGGTTGCCGTGTGTGGTCAGGAGCTGGACTGGACTATCCTCACGGGTCCTTTCCAGCTCAGCGTATTCTATGATTCCAATAAAATTCTTTTAACATGACAATATTGGTACCATTTCTTGTAGGAAGCAGTTGCTAGTCTTTCAGTTATCTAGCTAGTCTATCTTACCTATTTGCATGTGCCTAGCTTGCAGTTCACCTACACAACTAAGCACTGTAACTGGGTATGAAATGGGAATTCAGCTTGAATTGCTTTGGTTTTTGGATTTTTTTTCCTTCTGTCCTGAAGCAGATTTGAGTGCTTTCACTATCACTTCCATGCTCTCAGATATGAGTAGTAATTCCATAAACTGCTTTGACTTCCTTTCCCTGGATTAGATTTTTGCTGACTTCCAATCTGATTCCAGCACGAGAAGCAGCTCAGCCAGGAGCAGCAGCTATAATAGCGCAAATGTTGAAACAGGAATGGTAAAAGGAATCCGTTTAATTAAATCAAGGGGCGTTCGGCTTACAGCTGTTTTAAAAAGCATGGCTTTAAGTGGAGCAGATCTTTAGGCAATGACTGGGTTTTGCTTCTGAGAGGGGGAAACGTAACTCATCTTGTGGTTGAAACATTTGTTGCTAGGTATTGATGTAATCTAGGTCCAATTTCTGATCCTTCTACATGCCTTGATGATGCTGACCAGCACACCAGTGGCTCTTGTGCCTCTCAGCAGTATAATTGAGATGCTGCTTCTTGCTTTTTCTCATGTTTGGAGAGTAAATTTGATGCCAGGTGTATAGATATTGGGTAACCTTACTGTAATGGGCTTGGTGATGCTCCTTGGCAGTTGCAGCCTTGCTAGGTGTAGGCAGTCTGTTCCTTTTTCAGTGGGTTTTAGTTGGCTCTATTTTGCCAGGATTTTGCTGTGCGTCTGACTGCCAGTTAGTAAGGAAGGTGAGATCCTTCCCGAAGGATTGGGAGGCTGAGTGCGTTATAGGAAGTGAGAGGATCAAGGAAACTCTGACTCCTCTACATATTTTTTTTTAATTTCTTCCTTTTCCATGGAACCTTGTAAGTATAAGGAGGGAAACATAATTAAAAAATACTGTGACATATTTTCATCCTTAAGATGATTCTTTTTCTTTTTAACCTGTATTTGCCTCTCTTCTTCCATCTTGTCGCGACAGAATTAAAACAAAATAAAACTGCTCTTTTCAGCCTTTATATAGCAAATTAAAGCATGCTGAAACAATATTGTAGGATGTATTTTATGCTGTAGGTTTGTCTTGGATCCAGGATTATATTTATGATGTGAATTCCCCAGATATGAAGTATATGAACTCTTTCAGATGAGTATAAAACCAAAACCTTGTCTGTAGGGGCACATGTGACAGTATCAGCATCTGATGATCTGTAGACTGGGAGAGCACTAGCTTGGGGCAAATATTCCTGTTTCCCTACAAAAAAGAGTGTATGCCAGATGGATTCAGGATCATCACCAACAGCAATTCTGCTCTGAAGGTGCTTATGCTCCTGTTGTACCACACAACTTGCTAATGCAGTCCCTGAAGTCTTTGAACATCCCCAGAGGCTCACAGGTGTAAAACCTGGTGACTCATGCTGTTCTTTATTGTGGACTCCATGTATTTTGATGGTTTGTGCTTTTATTATTCTATGTAAGACTATTTTCTTCCCAGCTCACACTTAGCATTCATCCACACTTGGCATTGACAAAAAGAGAATTACAGACATAGCTATAAATGAATGTGATGCTTTCAATTACTCACTGTTAGGTGCTGAAATTTCATAGTACCTTATAAAGCTAAGTTGACATTTTCAAGATGTGTGTATATATATATATATATATACACACACGTCTTTCTTCAAGACAAAAGGTTCCACAAGGAGTATTTTAATGCACTGATTTGAAATACAGGAATAAAGCAGATTTTAAAAAATTTACTGTTATCATTGATAAGCTCTGCATCCCCAGTAATCTTAGCTGTGATTTGATGATTTTTAGCTAGGAGAAAACGTTTTCTTAAGCCTCTTCTTAGTGATTATTTGTACATGGTAAGAATGCTTTTTTTCCTTGAAACTAGTTTCTGGAGCACTTCTGTCCTGCCAGCTCCATGGAGATGTGTTGATACAAAGCCAGATTTCATGGAACACAAGTTTCCTTCCAGCCTTCAAGTGTTGAAAGGGGATTTTTACAGAAGACTAACTGCTGAATTCTGTCTGAGACTCACTATGGTTTTATAGTAGCTTATTTGTCTCACAATGGGAGTTACTGTATGTGTAACAAGGAATCTCTTAATGCTGAAAATGAGGTTTTGTATGCCAGTGTTCTGTATCAAAACATGTTACTTGTAGTACTGCCTGACACTTATTTTAGCTTTAACCGCCTCCCCCCCCCCGGAAAACTCCAACAAACAACCTCACCGAAAACCCCACAAAACTCCAACCCAAAACGCTACTAAAACCTCAAAACAGCATCAAAAAGAAAAATCTGAGGTCATCATTGTATGTTGAATTATTAAGAAGATAATGGTGGGCAGAACCTTGACATCTGAATTTGTGATCCTAGCAAGAGAGAGGATCTGTCACAAAAGAGCCAGAAACACCAAGAGAGGATGTAATATTTTATATCTGGGGAGATGTAGCTGCTTAAAGTCTTAGCGTGCTGTACATATCAATAACAAATATATCAAGTATGTTTAGATTTTCATTTTTTACTGCTGTTTCATTTCTCTTAGTATTCTGTTTCTAGTGAGAGGTACAAAAGGATATGTGCCCTTGTAAATTAGTTTTGAAAAAATATCTTCAGTATTGATAAGGGCAGGAAAAGGAGCATAATCTGTCTTGATTTCTGCTGGGTCCTGTGTTATTTGTGATTCAGTTGTTGGGATACAGGGAGCTCCTGTACTTCTGATAACTGGATGTTCTGCTGTCATCTGTAACTGTTACTGTTTCATTTTACGAACTGAAAAATTACACATTGCTTATTTCTAATGTGTCAAACAGGAATGGTTTCTGTGATTACCTTGAAGATGTTAACTGTGTTACCTTGAAGATGTTAACTGTGTGGAAGAGAGTGAGGAGAGATGAACTGGAGGAGGGAAATAGCATCCTTAGTGCTCAGGTTAGTGTGTACAGGCGGGTAACACGTAGGAAAGACATAAAATGCATCCCCACCCTGCGAAAGTCTCTGACCAGAGCTCAGCCTTCTTCCTTAGGCATCAGAGTGAAATAACCACAACATATAAAGCTGTGTTAACAGGGGGCCTTGATAAGGCTCCTTGTGCTTTGTGGTGATTTTTTGTTGTTGTTTTAATTTTTTTTTAATTTTTTTTTTTACAACTGGCTTGAGTGTTGTTTTCTGTCACTCATAGTATCTTTCTTGATTTATACACTAGTCCTTAATCACATGGCACTTAGTGATAATGCTGTAGTACGGTAGCTACCAGAAGATGGACTTCATGGGAACAGATGGCACACTTGGCTCAGGATAAAAATATTTGGGAATTTTCAATTCACTTAGACTCAGCTGTTGGATCCAGACACAAAATATTTAGTTCAGCTTTTCCATGAAAAGCGCCCAAAATAAATACGGTTTTCCCCCACACAGACTAGTTGCTGTTTCCAGGTTTCTGATATATAGGTAAAATCAAGTGTTGGCAGGAGTTTCAAAATCAGGAAACTTTGTGGTTGTGGGTGTAAAGCTTCACTGTGAAGAACCCCAGGGATGTTGTTTTATTTTGTAATAATTCAAATCTTCCTGGGCTGTGTGTTTCCAGGAAATTTCTGCTGCGGTTGTGTGGCTGTT
Organism: Donacobius atricapilla; assembly: GCA_013397315.1. Classification (NCBI taxonomy): domain Eukaryota; kingdom Metazoa; phylum Chordata; class Aves; order Passeriformes; family Mimidae; genus Donacobius; species Donacobius atricapilla. Next base: position 356,802 of record WBMY01014128.1, read on the forward strand.
CAGAGAGGTATTGAAGTTGCTTTGACTGCAAAGTATTTTAAGGATTGTGATACACAGTGAGATAGCCTGAAAAAGAGTCATTGCAGTTGTTTCCCAGTGGTGAAGTCTTTCCTGCCTGGTGAGAACTGAGGGTGTGGAGGAGGTTTGTTGGGAGTAGAGGCGGAGAATATATCATGGCAATTCAACATTAATCTGAAGTGCTTGTTCTTTTGCTGTTTGACCTGCATTATGGGTCCCCTCCATCATCTCCATGTGTCACAGATATAATAAATGTGTATAAATTGCATGTGTATATATATTACATAAATATACATGAAGTGTACTTGTGTGTATATGCATATATGACATGCAGAGGTTTTCTTGTACAGAAAAGAACTGTAAGAAAACTTGACACTTCCCCGTGACATTTTAAATTTTGGATTAACTGAATTATGTGAAAATGTAACACTTCCATGTGACAGCTTGGACAGATTTTTTTTTTCTGTAAAAATCCCGTTTTGAAAGGTTTTTCATGGTGAATGTTAGATATGGGAAGTGGGGAACTTTGTGTATTGCCATAAAATAGATATTATTTGACAAAAATTTGAATCGTTGATCCCTTTTTTACTTTCCCTTCCAATTTAAGGTTAATTGGAGTTCTGAGAAGCAAATTACTGAATTTGCTTCTGGTTTATCTTGAGGTCACTGAAGGATCTGAATGGCATGTTGTCTCTGCAGGAGGGTTCCTGAGGCCTCACCAGGTGGCCTTTATCACATGGACTGTGACCCAGACAGTTATTTCGAGCGCTTTAAATCCAGTAAGGCTCTGTTAAATGGGATTAATGTAAGTCAGCAAGCCTAGCTGCAACTTAGGTTTTCTTTATATAATCAAGGCATTTGCTTCTGATAAACCCTTGCTGTTTGTGAAGGAGGAAAGCTGGGACAAATGTACTTTAAATGGTCTGCAGGAGTTATTGGCACATTATTGTAGTTCTAAAACACTAAGAAAAGGCTTGTTTACAGTTGAAGACTTTCAATATTCTATTACGAGTTGTTCCAGCATCGAATTGTCTGAAGTAGTGTAAAGAAATTATATGATAATGGTTCTTGTCACAGAATTTTTCCATTTCTGCCAGGTAGCTAGAATGTGACTGTATATAACTCTAAATTCTTAAAAGAATGTGCATCAGATAACCAAAACAAGCTTAAAGGAAGCACTGCAAGGTGTTTAAAGCCATCATTCAATAGACTATTGAAAGAATCATACTTACAGTAGTTTTTCTGGGGTGTATCATAAATTGGGACATGAAAAGCCACTCTGTCTTATTATTTTAATTGTCAGGTAGCTGAAGAAGGAGTTTGTTTGTAATGATGCTTCTTGCACTGCAATAGGTGGGTAGGGAACAGAGACTTTTCCTTCAGGTGAGTAATATCCTGGTATGGTTAATTGTTAACTAAGTACCAAGGTTTATTAAATAGCAGTTCTCCTGGTTTTGTCAGATTTTAAATTTTTTTAAAAATTATTATTTGTTGCTTTTTGGTATTACTATGCTAGAAAATTTAACAGGTACTAAACGGGTGGGAATCACTAGTGTTGCAGTACACAGCAAGTTACTTGAACCATGATTTACTTTCAAGGCTTAATTCATTTTAGCCAGTTTGTGGGAATGCTTCTGGCTTTTGAGACAGTGGCCTGTAGACGCTTTTTCAACTGTCTGGGCTGCTGGGTTTTGCTGTGGAAAGTGAGAACTGTGTGGCTCTGTCTGCATAACAAACTCTGCTCACATCTGATTAAGATCCGAGCCTGTTTCCAGATGACATCTGGAAACATTTCGACCTGCTAGTGGAGGGCTGTTTCTGACCTAATTAGCTCAGTGTTCCAACTAGCTCTCTGCTGCTTTGTGATTTTGTTCCTTTTGACTTCATCTGGTTTATACTTCTCACTGAATGTTACCATGTAGGGTACTAAAGGTCAAAATAAAATTAGATTTTACAATCTGCTGCTCTTCCAGTCAGTGTTTCAGTACTTCTAAATTTTCATACATGTAATCATTGGGTATTCCAAGTACAAAGAGCTGAATAATTCAGCAGCCGTATGGCTCACACATGTCAGGATGATACAAAAGGGGGGGTATGATCAATCTAAGTCTTCTTTCTTGTGCTGTAGGACAAAGCACTGCTTCTTCCTCTTTCTGTTCCGAGTTTCTCCTAGTTCTGGCTGGGTGCTTCTTTTCAAGAAAGAGATGGTATTTTTAAAGGGTAAATGTCACTTGGGAGGTAGACAGTAAAGTATTTATATTTTCATTTCTTTCAACTCTGCTTAAAAAACAGAGGCTACCACTATTTTTTTATATGCACAAGCAAAGTATTTTTTGGCTGCTGTGCCAAACTGGACAAATAAAATGTAAACAAGCTCCAGCAAATATGTAGTGTGCATCTTTGCTGTAAAGACAAGTAATAAAACCAAAGGGAAACAAATGGTGACTCAGTTCAGTTCTGTTTGCTTGAATAGGAGAAGGGATGATAATAAATTCTTGGGGTATGACACAGAAAGGTGATCTGAAAGAAAACCATGTTTTCAGTGCAGCATAAGTATTTTGTGATTGAAACAAGTACCTTCTTAAGATAACAAAAACGAAACGAATGCTCTTACGTGATTTGAAAAGATTTTTTTTCCTTTCTCATGTGCATGCATAACATTTACACTGTATTTGGTGTTAGTCTAGCAGTATTAGGTTGAAACAGTAAAATTGATGGTGGCAGTAAGGTTTTTATTTTTTTTGAAATGTATGAATGCAGTGGAACAGATGTTCAGAACAGCATGGAATATTCCTTGTTCCCCATCCCACCATCCCTTTCACACCGAGCCATCTGGAAGGGACTAGGAGCAGGATGAGCAGCCATCACGCTAAGAACAAGATTAACGTGTCGGCATCTTTTGTTGATACTTTAAACTGGTCACTGTTTGTTCAGCGGAAAGAAACAATGTGGGGTCTCCTGACTCTCTGTGCACTAAGATCATTCACATGGCTACAGAGTGAAGGCAGAAGGGAAAATGTGATTTATAAAGAACAATTAATAAATTTAATGGTAGTCAGGCTGGACTTTTACCCATACAGGCAGAAACCAACTTTTTCCCATTCAGCTGTATTGATGTGACTGGCCACCTTTAACCATTAAGCACAGTGTCGGGTAATAGCATTCTGTTAAAACAGATTCAAATTTACTTACTCGTGAAAAAACTTCTGAACATGTTTTCCAGGGTTATTCAGTTCATGCTCTTCATGAACTTTCTTTTTGTTACCCTGAATTTTTCTTTTTTTACAGCAACAAGTATGCCATGTGTGTTCAGTTTACTCGCTTGGATTTCTTTAGTACCCTTTAGCCTTACATCTTTTGCGATAAAGTGTAATTAGTGTTTTGGCTTAATTAATTGATTAGAGAAGGGACAGCTTATGGTCTAGAAGCGAGAGACTCTAGTCATGTGTGAAGGTGCCCTGGATCATCTGTATTCTGATACAGAATGAGTAGAAAAGGGTGGGTGGGTCTGATGCTGGCAGAGTGATTGGATTCAGTACAGCGGACTATTTTATTGTGCACTCTGTGAACTTCTGCTAGATTTCAGGTAAGCAAGTCTCTTTCTGAATAAATATCTGAGTAACACTGGGTGTCAAGGAAAACTAAAATGTGTTAGTGAGGGGAAAATTGGATTTCAAAACCTATCACACAGGTTCAGTGGTACCACAGTGTATTTCTTGCATTGTTTTGTGTTCCTTTCAATGAAGAGAATTTTAAGGAATGGAAATCTGAAATCAGATTCAGGAAGGCTTTTTGAAAATGAGATGCTTAAAATCTGAAACTACAACTCTAGTGCTGTAAGCTGTTCTAAGGTAATCAGAAGAAAGTGACACAATCCAAGATAACAGCTTTCACATCTCAGTTTTCAGAGTAAAGATAAACATGAGAAAAATAAGAGAGGGTAAAATTAGTTAAGGGATATGCATAGATGTTCTGGGGAAAGCTTATTCTGTGAAGAAACGGGGTGTTGGAATTAAGTAAATATTAGTGTTTAAAAAAAATGTACTTAAACATGAAAAATATACTGTGTATATGCTTTTCTTGTATTTTTATGAAAATGATAAGGCATGTTTAAAAAGTATAAGGATTTAAGTGACAAGAGTAAAAAATATCCAATGTAATTTACTGACAAAGATTTTTGCATATTGGGCAGTGGAAAAAATGCTGTGAGTATAAATAACGAAGACCATTAATTTAAACAGTGAGAACTGTTTAAATACAGGAAATACCTTCTGTATTCCATAGGTATGTTGCAGTTGGACCTGAAAAGTTGCATACTTGGAAATTGAGATAAACCACTAGTTAGCCTTCAGTTAAGTGGCCTCATTAGCAGAGAGTGAGAAATACCTTTATTTCTTCCTTGAACAATGATGAAGCCATTTAATTGGGCAACATGTGTGTGATCCCTTACTTCGGAGCAGGAGGTGAAACTTCATTGTAATCTGTCAGTACTTCCTGATGATAAGCTTTTTATTTCCTTAGAAACTGCTGTGAAAAGTAGTGTGAATGGGGAAAATTATTCTTGGTGTTGTGACAGTTCTGTTGAGAGGAACATGTTAATGCGATAACTTTGAAGTGGTCCCCCAGTCTTCTTTTCTTCACTGGGGGACTCTTACTTGGCAGTGAACTGTAGACGCAAGTATTTAAGCAGAAGTTGATGAGACCTTTGACACTATCAAAGAATGGCAGGTGCCTAAAGATCATCGTGAGCTACAGTGGACAGGTAATGCAAACATGGGGTTGTAGAACAAAGGGGAAAAGACCCCAAAATACTCATTCTGGAAGCTGTAGAGAAAATAAGTAAATTTCTGACTTCATAGTTGTTGATAGTATTTTGAAGCCTTTTATGTTTCAGTCTATAGTGTCAAGGAAAGAATAGTTACTTAATTTTAGGTTGAATCATCCTCAGGGCCTCTTTTCCTGCGTTTGTGAATGTCATCTTTTCTATGCATGTTTTTAGTTAATCTGAAATATTGAGAACTAAATTTAAAGTATCTGTAAATGTTCACTGCTGTGAAGATCGGTTCACTTTTTTCTCTCCCAACTTTTTAATTAATGGAAAATCCTGAATTAATGCATTCACCTTTTAATGGTTCTGCAAACTTTTGTGTTGCAGGCCCATTCTGTTAAGAGAGGTAGTTGTTGTTCTGCTTCTTACACCTTTTTTGGAGATAGGAAGGGTTGACTAGGAAAAGGTACATCCATAAAATTTTAGATTGCAGATAAGCAAAACTAATTCCCATTCTTTCTCTTGTTGTCCTTTCTCTTGTCATTGCTTAATGTCTTGCTTTCCTTCATAATATCACTGGACCATAAAATCTGCCCTGAAGATTGCAGCACAGACAAAAACCCTGCCAAATAAAGAAAAGAAAATAAAACAACCGTCCAAGTTGGTGAACCTTCAGAAACAGCTCCTTGCAATAGACATTAAAGAGCTCTATTAAAGAAACAAAATAGCTTTAGGAATTTCTGTGCCCTTTTCATCATTGCTAATACTTAGATTGGTATGATGCGAGAGGAAGATCAGAAGTGGTGGTCTGATACTGAGAGGAAAAAACCTTCTTTCATTCCAGCCTTGACTGTCATTCCTTTCACGTAGACCTGGTAATCAGGAGGAAGATCTGTGAAAATGATGGTGATAGAATTGGCTATATATTAAATTGTAGTGAGAATGACTTTTTCTATGCATTTCATTTTACATATATTGTTGAAAGATGTGGTTTGTTGTGGATAAGAAATGTTCTTGATGTTTAGTTATCCTTAGGAAATGGAAATCTATTAGACTTTGTGCATATTTATATCAAAAGTCTGCCCTTGCATCATGAGACTCCTTTCAAAATGAGGACAGTTGCATTAAGAATTATGTAAAACATGAAAAAACCTGTATATTAACTAAAAAAAATTCCATGTCCCTTAGATTGGGGTAGCTCTAATAAAAGTAAAGTACTTGGTACTTAAAGCATGATTGTGGTTTAGTAAAACAATCTTTTGTTTTGATACTCATTGCGTAGTAATGTGGCTGAGAGAGGAACTGCATGCTTGATAGAACTTGAATAACTAGAAGAGACTATTAAAAATTAGTCTTGTTTGAATGCCTTTTGATAAAAAATAATTCTGGGGTACTAGAGAGCACTGTGAGACAATAACTGATGGTTAAATATATTGTTTTGCAGTATACAAAATGTGGATTCAGATTCTTGTTAGAATCAAGCCATTAAAAAAAAAACAAACCCATAAAACTTTTAAAAGTACAGATGAATGACATTAGATGAATCTTGAATTCAATAATTTCCAGAATAGATGCTAGTTACAGTTTGTTTTTAACTTGTCATTACTGATCAGGTAGTAAATGACATTCAGAGCTGACAAGTAGGAAAGGTTCACAAACATCAGGTTCTCAGTCACTTAGGATAAGGGAAAACCAGAAAGAAGCTTGCATTAAAAGCATATTTATTCCTTTCTTTCCATTAGGATAGGAGGGATAGCAGTGTTTACTCTCCATGTGCCCTTTTTGTTCATCTTGTGAAGGATGAAGAGCCTTTGGAGAATATGGAGATCTGTGATAATGACACCTCCATGGGGAAAAAAAAAATGGGGATGGGAGAGCATATTCAAAGCCGGTGCTTGGGGTCTTTCACCTTTCTGCTTTCTCTTCTCAATTAATTTAGCACATACATGAATCTTGAAGGTGGGTGATGGCATCTATCTAGAATTACAGACTTGAACTGGAAAATGGGCAGTATTACCCAATTGTGTGTTGAATTGACTGTTAAAACATTAGATGTGGGAAAACTTAACTGTCTGTAAAGGTTTTAAATATTGAAATGCCCTAGACATGGAGACTGTGATGAGGAGGTAGTGTAACTTGATTGTGTGGCTTGATGTGAGCAAACCAGTGGTGGGTACTTCTCTGGCCTTGATGAGGTAAAATGCAGTTGTAGATTCAGACACTGAAATTTAGGTGAGTGCCCATCAGAGCTTACACATGAGATATTTGAACTCACCATGTCATTCTTGTATCCACCAAGAGAGGCAGGGGTTTGGTTGCTCTCTGGGCTTCTGCTGAGCTCATATATATGTAGTCCTACAAACGTAGGTGCTTAATCCTGAATGGAATCCCATCTGGTACATTACTCATAGCATGCTGTGTATTCAGTCTCTCATTTTACTTCTCCATAGAAGGAAATTTATGGTATGCTCTCTTTTTGTAGAGATCTGGGAGGTTCATCAATGGAAAGCTCTAAAGCTCTCTGAAAAGAATAGACTATATTCAGGGAGAATTTAGAATTAATGTATACTAAGCTCTTTCACGGTAAAATGTTCAGCTTTGTCATATTTTACTAGAGGATACAAGAAGAAATCTCTGAAGAGCTTAAAAAAGGGATTGAACAGTGTCTTAGAAAGTGTAATAAGTAATTATTCACAAGTAGAGAGACTGTTTAATGAATTGGAATTTGCTTTGTGGTATTAGTGAATATGTAAAAACTTAAAATAAAAAACCATGAAATTCAGGTACATATTTTTAGCACTCAAGTAAATTGCAGTGCCATTTTGGGGATGTGAAAGGACAAAAGGCAGGTTTGGGGAACAGCTGGTACTTCTAGTTTTTGCCAGTAGCTCAAATATTTGAAAAACCCAGCTTGTCTCTTGTAATAGCTGTGTTCTGCTGTTGTTTGGGAAGATTGCGCATGGTGTTTGTCATTTTTCAAGTTTGTTACTGTACATCTGCTTTCTACATGATTTTTGAAGTATCTGACTTGCCAAGGCAGTGTCAGACTTTTTGCTTGAAGTTTAACAGCTGCTGTCCAGGGGAAGGTGGTCTGAGTTGACCTGGAGTGGCACTTCTGTGGCTGCGGGGGAAACATGCAAAGAAAAGCAAGAATGCTTTAAGTCTTTCTGTATCACACATGCCTCTGCAGCAGTGACTACTGGGATAAGTGCCTTCTAATTTTAAGACAAAAGGGAAGTTGTTATGGAGTTGTTATGCAAGTTTTTGTGGGAGGGGGAGAGAGAAAGGGGGGTGATAATACTGAGGAAGCATACAAAATCTGAATTTTAGTGGGTTGATCTAAGCTAATTCAAGCTTTTGATGTCCTGTCCTTTCAGAATGTGTGTGGAAATTGAGGCCTGGAGGGTTTGGAGAGCAGTTTCTGTTTGTACTCCAGCCAGAGTTCAGTCCAGAGAGGTGTCAAATCTGATCCGTGTCCAGTGAGGCACGCATGGGAGATGTTAAGGACATCCCACCCTCTTAGTTTTTCTTCTCTCCCCTTTTGACTCCTGATTTTTCTGGTGTCACACTGATGCCTCATACATTTCCACTTCAGCCAGTTGTACATGTGCAATATAGCATCTTTCTATATTCTTCATCTCTTGTGCTAGATGCGGCTGATGGTCTAAAGGCAGCTGTCAGGCATAGGTGGCCTCACAGTGGAGATGAACCCCTTTATCCAAATGATATTCATTGTGTACTTAGCTGGGGTAAAATGAATAAAAGAATTACAAATTTAGGATTAGATACAATCTACTGCACTGACATAGTTTTTGAAAATAATAATTTCTTTGCATTAGATTTTTCAATTATTTGTGGATGAAAGGTGTTCTGTTTTGGGCTGGGGTAGAGTTATTTTTTTTCACAGGGGCTAGTAGGGAGCTGTGTTTTGGATTTGTGCGCCAACCCAGGGTTGATAAATTAGAGAGGTTATTGCTGAGCAGGCCTTACACAGAGCCATAGCCTTATTTGCTTATTGTACTTTGATATTGTCAAGGAGAGTACTGGGGGTGCTTGGGAGTATTGGAAGGAGACAGAGCTGGGACAGGCAACCCAAAATGACCAGGGGAGTATTACAGACCATGTAACATCATGCTCCATGTATAAAGTGGGGAGAAGGAGGAAGAAGGGGGAATGTTTGGAGTGATGGTGCAGTACTTTGACTTCCCAACTCACTGCTCCATGTGTGATGGAGCCCTTCTCCTCTGGAGATGGCTGAACAGCTGCCTGCCCGTGGGAAGCAGTGAATTAATTTCTTGGTCTGCTTTTCTTGCATGGCCAGCTCTTGCTTTCCCTATTAAACTGTCTTTCTCTCAACCCATGAGTTTTCTATCTTTTACTCTTTTGATTCTCCCCCTGATCCAGCTGGTGGGGTACAGAGAGAGCAACTGTGTGGGGTTTGGCTGTTGGCTGGGATTAAACCACAGCAGAAGGGAAGAGAAGTTATTGAACATCTGTATTGCAAAACTGAATATGATTTCTAAATGCTAGTGTATTTAATATAGTGACATCACATTGAATATCTTGTGTAGGAGGAAACTGTGACTCAAAACAGGTAGAAGATGAATGTGAAAGGCAGTGGAATTGCCATTGCAAATTCTCGTTTTCTGCTCCTGGTAACACTCCCTGAAGTCCGGTTGTGTCTCATGAAGATCCTGTAATTCCGAGGCCTGTTTCGTCTTTGTTTCTCGTCTAACTTCTTGCTACATAGATTTTGAAATTAATTTAGCCCCACTTCTCATAAATTTTCTTTTAAAAAGATTAAGTTCATGTAGGTTGTGTGTGGTGAAGAAAAAGGTGGTTGTGGTTTAGTAGTAAGGGCACAAGCTTTTTACTTAGTAATGGGTTAATATCTGAATAGGTCTATAAGTGTTTAATTCAGTTAGGTAAAGGTTTTAAATTAGAAGAAACTTATTGTGGTTGCAGAGTTCTTTTTTTCTTTTCCTCTGATCAGGAGCAGGTAGTGGATTGCTTAATTTGTTGCATATATTTATTCATCGGTGTTCAGTTTACCTTTTGGAATTAAACTTCAAAATGAAATGAGGTTGCTACATACTTATTTAAATCATGCATTCAAATATGAAAGTTGTTTATTTTCCTCTACTCTCAGTCCTGGTATGTGCTGTAGAGTGCTCTGCAGAGAAATGGGATTTCATGTGTTGGTTTGTCACTCCCCTGATAGTTCTTGAACATGCTGGACCATTTCACCAGAAAGTGACAAGCAAATGAAAAGCTCAAACTACAGTAGTATGTTTTCTTCAAAGTAGCTTTTACAGGCAAGAAAGAACATTATGTGGAGAAGGGACTTAAATAAGCATTGTTGGTGGAAGGGATTCTGGTTATGCTCAGTGTGGTAGGTGTTTCAAGAGGTAGCAGACAATTACCTGGGCTGTGCGCAGCCAGCTCCCGCCTGGGAGTTGTGTGGGCTAGTGAGGAACTTGGGTAAACTGCAAAAGGTAAGGGCAGGGGGCAGCTCTGAGAATGCTAGACAGAAAGCCATGGGAAAACCAGGCTTTATTCTGGTGGCCTTGTCATAAAAGTTTGATTTAGCACTAATTTGTGCTCCTTTTAATTTATTTCTTGCAAATTATGTCTATGTGAAATGCATTTACATGTAACGTTTACATTACAGTGGAAGAATTCCTTATAATGACTTCTATTTTGTAGCTCCAATGCACTAGCCTGTTTGCAGTGTTGGTACTAGATGTTGCTCTTCAGTCATAGTGAATTTCTAGTTTTGACTTATTTTTGATCAAGTTCAGAAAAGTGTCTGCAATGGATATGAAGTAGTATTTTGAAATATATGCTTGTAGAGGAATACAAAAACATAGAACAGAACAGGAAGGTTTTTTTATCAAACACAGAAATTGCTCCTCTGTTAACTCTGATGTATTGTGTAAAATTTAGCAAACTCAGCTAACCTTAAATTCTAACATACTCAGATAGTCTCATATTAAGAAAGATGTACAATATAATTCAAGACTACGGCTTAGAAATCACGAGCTTATTCCTTCCTGACCTGTTATGAAATAGTCTTACCGTTAAATAGTTTGCTTTTTGTTCATTAAGGTTGTTAAGCTTTTAGAAATGTTCTTGAGAGTAAAATATTTTAAATCTTCAGAGAGAAGTCATTACAAAAATTACTGTGCAACATTTGAAAGGCAAAAGCATTTTTAAATTTATGAATGTGATTTTAATCAGAGAAATTGCAAGGCTACTTTAGTTGCTTTGGTACTGTAAAAAAGAAATTTTCAGCTAAGTCTTTCCCAAATTAACTATGTCCTCGGTAATAATGTAACTTGTTCCGGAAAATTTCCATGCCATATGGTTTTAAACAGAATATTATTCATGAGTAGTGCATGGACATTGAATTGTTGGTGCTAAAAATGTAATCAAGTTGACTATTGTGTTAATGTCGTTTTAAAGAAAACTGCTTAAAATGTTTTTGTTTTCTACTGCTTCCCTTTTGGGAGAATTCTGTCTCACTTGGGTGTCCTTGCTCTCAAAGCTGCTCTCTGCAGGACAGTGTTTTCTATGCCATTGTGCCCTTTTGCGATGCTTTGAGATCTCTTTTTGTACTTGTTTTCCCCATCTGTCGTGGTTTAGGAATGGTACTCCACAATTTAGTTCTCCCCTCAAGACTTTCCAAACTGCACTGTCATTCGCTTGCTCCCTTTCTCCTCCTCTTCTGCCTCCCACCCCCCCCCAGGTGGCCAGAAAGGAGAACTGGATCCATGAAAGGCAAATTCACAGCTTGAGATAAGAACAATTTACTGGGAACAGCTATGAGATAAGAAAACAAACAGTTGCAGCAGCAATATTAATAAGAGAAGTATATAAAAAGAGTGAATGATTCATGTGCAGAAATGCTCATTGCAGAGCCTGACTTGACCGAAGCCAGGTTGTTCCTGGCTGTAGAGGAATGCACTGCTTCTTGGAAATGAGAGATGAATCCCTTTTCCCTGCCCTTGGCAATGATGTGAGATGGTATCAAATAACACAATGTCTTGGCCCCTCCCCTTGGTCTGGGCTGGAACCAAGACACCATCCTCATTTATTTCATTTTTCCAAGAAAACCAGTTCTGGCAACCTTGGTTTTCTCAGCTAAATGTCTTCCTGCATCTGGCATGTTCCCAGAAGCTGCTCAGTGCATGCCTTTAGCCCATTCAGAATACCATACAGCACCACCTGTGGAAAACCATCTTTTTCCTCATGCAGCCGAATTCTGAGAGACACTTGCCCTTATGTGTCAGATGAATTCATCATTTTTACTAAAAACTGTCTGAGCTAGGGCAGGTCGGTGTCTGGCGTAATTGGGGGCTGCAGTGCTTGGTCGGCCTTTCGGTGGCCGGCTTGCCAAGGCAGGATGCCAGCCTGCTCCAGACAGTGACCTTCCCTGCCACTCCAGTGGGGACTGCCAGTTTTTTATAAATGCAAAGGGGCACTGAAGTCCAGTGATTCTGGAACTGCAGCACAAGTCTGTGCATACAGTAAATCTTATACCAAATCTAAGGCAAAAAGCCTACATTAGCTGTATTGCCTGTATTCTCTGCTGCTCTGCAGTGCTCTTGCCATATTCTGGCATGAGTGCACAACTCCAGTGCCCCAGTAGGAATTTTACAGTATCTTACAGTGGGAAGGCTGAAGCAAGGCTTTAAAAGAAGAAAGGTGAAGTATTTTTTGGAGAAAAAAAGCCTGAATGTGTGCTACACTGATGCAGAGTTCTTAATTTCATTTTTGTAAATGTCATATGTGTTTGTAAATTACAGATTGTGAGCCATGCCTTTAGTGAAAAGGAACATTGAACCACGGCATCTCTGCCGAGGAGCTCTGCCAGAGGGAATTACAAGTGAACTGGAATGTGTAACCAATAGCACCCTTGCTGCTATCATACGCCAGCTAAGCAGCTTAAGTAAGTATCTGTAACTTCCTGCAAGTATTTGATTCATGATGGAAAACTGAAGAGATGAAAAGCTTTAAGGTGGATTGTTTCTCCGTGTTTCAAATAGCAAAAGTATGGTATGGGACATTGCCACTTATGTTTTGTAATAATATGCTATTTCATTGGCTTTATGCTCTTCGATATTTTGAAGTTTGTTAAAAACCCAACCCCTCTTCCACCCCAAACCCCACTCCAAAAAAACAAATTATCAACAAACAACCCCTCCCCCCCCCCAAAAAAAAAAGAAAAAAATAACCACACCACCAAGAAAAGCCCAGCCAAAAAACTGGAGCATAGAAAACTGGAAATTTTTCTAAGGTGAGAGAAATTAGTGCAAGAAACAAGACCAGCACTTAAGTTCTTGCCTTTCAGTTCTACAGGATTGAGTCAGCAAACTCTTCTACCTCTTGGCATCAAATGACACATTTGACTGAAATTTTAGTTTTTCCTAGTGTGCTAGTACTTCTTAAGCCTTGTCTTTTATATATATGTGTGCTGAATTCATATGAATGAAATTAGGCATACTGAAAGGACGCCGTTTGCTGAACAAGCCTGCAGGCTGCTGTTGAGACAGGCTAACATCAGCTCTGTATAGAGCAGCCTACACACCACACCTGTCAGGTGACACCATCACTAGCAATTCTAGAGGCATGACTGGAGTGTTTGCAAGATGAACAATATTTTTGATGAAAGGGATAAGAGATATTTTTCAGACAGTCTTTAACAATCAGCAGCTGTTGTTTGTGCTGATAATGCTGGTCCTAGAAAAGAAATTACTGCTTCATCAGTTGCTTCACTTTGTAAATAGATGTAGTTTTAAAACTGAGAGTCTGTATGGAGCTCAGACTGTGGGGCCCACTGGTGTTCTGTTTATGATGACAGGAAAAAGCCTTTGCTTAGGGAAAAAGGACATTTCCTCTTTGCAGTAGTCAGTGATTTAGGGATTTTTCTGAACTGGAGGTCCATGTGAATCATCCTATGTATTGAGCATTTGTAAAATGATCATCTGTGGTATTGCTTAGATCTGTTGAAATAGGGATTTCACCTTTTTCTTGACCAATGACCTGTGACAGGTCCCACAATGGGAGTTGATCTGTTTTTTCCTTTTGATACCTTCTCATTCTGGTGTGATAAAAAATAATGAAAGGTTTTTGATCTTGGGCATTTCCATAATAATTTATGATTTTATTAAGTCTTTATCTTGTTCCCCTGGTGATATCTTTTCCAGGTTGAAGCATCCTGATCTGTAAGTGATCTTTTTGAATAGAAACCATTTTGTATTTCTGATCACTGTTATTTCTGCTTTGGATGTGTAACTTAGGGTGTGTTGTGGGTTTTTTAAGGTGGAGTGTTGAGGACTTCAGGTCATATTCAAAACAGACTTCTGTTTTCTCATTATTGCCCTAAGAATTTGTGGAATTTTGATTGTTGCTAAGCATGGAGTTATTATTTTCAGATAAGCTTGTAAGTGATCCTCTGATCTTTCTTGAACAGCAGTCGACAATTTAGTGTCTCATGTTATTTAGAGTTAATTTGTGTTTGCATTGTCATTGAGTTTCGTTTACTGTTTCCTCAGGCAGCTGCTTAGTAGTGACATCCTTAAGTTTCAGAAAAGTGAGAAGAATGGCTAATGTTTGGATTTACTGAAGGGGGCATGATAAGACCTCATTTTGGTATTGTGCAATGATTGTCTGAGTGTGGGTAATACACTTTTTACTTGTCTGACTTGCTAGGAATGTGTACAGCTTTCATTTATCCCGATTTGGTCTTGGAGCTAATCTGTTATGTGTATTTAGATCCTCTTATGATTGTTGCTGAGGAACTGACTACTTATATTCATATCCTGCAGTTTTCCCTTAGCGGATTTCTAGGGTCATCTGAAGTCTTTGTAGACAGCCCCTGAAGTTTTGTTAGTGTCAAGCTAAAGACCTATGCAAATAAATGATGTGTCCTTAGTCTTAACAGATGAGTGCATGGTATTTAACAAGTGAAATGTACTACTACCATTCTCATCCACAGTCCAAAATATGTCATGTTTGCAGTGGTTTTTTTTCTGCAGACAGCATTTGCTTTGCCTGTCTTTTGAGCCAACTGGGAGCAAGGAAATGATCACAGAAAGATGCTGTGTTGGAGCTGAAGTAGTACGTCCTGCTGACAGTATCAGAGCTGGTTGGTGTTCCCACAGCTTGAGGTATAGAGTGATCAAGTTCAGGTCAATCTTGCAGACACATTGGTTTTTTAGTGTTGCACTGTGAGTTCAGTATGGATTTTAAAGATTGGCAGGTCTGTACTGTTACATACAAATTTGGCTTGCTTTTTTCTCTGCTCTTTTTGGGAGATGTGAACAAGTTCCTATCCAAAGGGAATATGCTCTCAGGAGAGCTTTTTCTGTATTATGTTTTCAGATTTGGGTTTGTTTCTAGCCAGCTGGCTCAGAGCACAGGCAGAGTGAGCAGCATTCTGTATGTAACTGTGCACTTTAACGTAAGGCAGAATCTTGTTTAGGGGATTCACCTCCACTTGGGAGGAGAGAATCTACTGGAGGGGAAGAACATTTGCAGCCTGTACCTGTAAGTAGCATGGAGGAAGTGTAATCTGTGGAGACTTGGAAGACTTTTTCTTTCATGCAGAGAACAACACCCACCAACTTGCCTCCTAGTATTTTTTTGGGTAGATTGGCCATTGGCTCAGTTTCACTAGTTTTCGTGCAGGCCTGAGCACGCTGCATCTATCCGCGTCACTCTCCTCTGTAGTACTGCTGGACCAGGCTGGGTTGGAAAGGTTGGGTTTTGCCATTAAGTATCTTGCTAGAGGTAATGTGAGAAAGGAGATCAGAATCAAGACCTAGTCAGTAACAGCCTACCGCTTTTGCATCTTTAGAAAAAGAGGAGGGGCAAAGCATGATTCTAATGTTTCTAGTTAATCTAGTTACAAATGGGTGGGTGGAATCACTGTCTTCTGTAGTTGGCAGGAACCTTAGGAGGAAAGACTGCATAATTTCTTGGATGGGGTTTTAAATTAATGTATAGGTTGGCTGCATGTTGGGTAGCACCTGCTGTTTTTTAATTACTGTCTTACAGCACCAAAATCAGCTCTTAAATTGAAAGATACATGCATTTTCCTGCTTGTTTCAGTTTTAAGATCTCATTTAAACAATGGCAACATAGAAAACACCTGAAGTATCATTTTATTTCTAAAATTTACTGCATCACAGTGTTAATCGCAACAGCATGTTCAATACTACTTTACTATGTCACTGTTTTCACAGACAAGAGATTGACAATCTGTCTTTCATGTGTTCTGGGCTAGCAAGTGTTGAAAAAATCAAATATTAAAAGCAGTATGCTCCCACTTTGCCTTCTGAAAGATAACTGACAAACATCCATCTCCTTGACTTCTCTAGGGGTTGATGTGTTTAATCCTAGGATGTGGCAGTCCTCTCTCAGCAGGCTGATTTCAATATATTAACATAAACTAACATCTATTAAAATTGATTGAGCTCTAAATACTGGTAGCTGAAGAATGTAATAACTGCTTTATTTAGCTGAAGAGTTGAAAAGCTTATGTTTTCAATGGCTTGGAATAACACCTTCATTTGGAGCAACTAAATCAAGTGGGGATTGTAAGTGAATTTCAACTAACTGCTGGGAACACTTAAGAGAACACTTTTAGTCTGAAGGTAATTGAACACTGGCACGGATAGCCCAGAGGAGTTGTGGAGCCTCCATCCTTGCAAATGTTCAAAACCCAGCCGGGCAGTCTGCTCTGTCTCACTGTGCTTTGAGCAGGGAATTGGACCAGATGATTTTGAACTTCAGCTATTCTGTGGTTGTGTATGACTTCTGTTTTGGAGGGGGATTAAGAGCAGGTCGATAGCATACCTTACTTACCCACTTTCCACGTATATATATATGAAGCAGAGCTTTCATACACTGACATATCTTTACATTTTGGGTTAGTTATTGGCTGATCTTACATGTAGTAATGAAAGCCTGTTACTGGTAAAGTCCTCCATTCAACAGCAATCACTTTTTTTTTCCCTTGTGATTCACAATGTTTTCCAATAATGTTTTAGTCTAGTTATTGTTTCCTTCCCTCCCAGGTAACCAAGAAAAGGCCAGACTGTCCTGTTGGCATCCTAAATGTGGCCATTTTTTACATTGAATTATTATTATTGCCAGATGTTCACAGGATGTGATCTTAACTGAAATTTTCATTGTATTTTTTACTTTTATTTGTGAAATATTAAGGTTGGTTATTAGACCCAACTTAAAATGTCAATAATGGCTGCTTTGGAAGTCATTTAGATGGTTAATGCATGTTCCATATTCTTCCAACTATTAGATAGTTTTACTTCCCTTCCCTTTCCATTTCTGCTCTTCAGACTCTTCTTGATATAGGTTGTAAGAAGATGAGCTTAATTCAGAAGCAGAATTTTGAAACTTGGTTTTTCTTTAAAATGCATGGTTAAGTGCAGGAGGCAAGACTTTTCTTTGTACAAGGATTTCTTGAGGGGGTTTGGCTGCAGAAATTGTAGAGGGAGACATCTGAGTTGGAGGGACCGTCAGTTCAATGAGTGGGAGCAATGAGTTTGGGTGGAATCTGAAATTTGTAGGGAAAGTTCTGGGGCAGGCGAACTATTAAATTGGGGATCTAGAACCACTGATCTGGAGTGGATGAGAGTTGGGGGCTGGGGCATGAAGAGAGTCAAACTCTAGATGAGTATGCCTAGTTCTGTGGGAGGGGAATGGCTGTGCACAATCATCAGTGCATCAAGGAGGGATTTGGTTTGTCATGTAGCACCTTCTGTCCACTGTAGCACTTTCAGGGGAGAGCCTGAGACTGCAAATCTGTGCTTGGCACTGATGAGGTCACACTTTGAGTACTGTGTCCGGTTCTGGGCCCCTTGGTTCAGGAAGGACGTTGAGGTGCTGGAGTGGATTCAGAGAAGGGCAGCACAGCCAGTTAAAAGTCTGGAGCATGAGTCTGAGGAGCAGCTGAGGGAGCTTGAGGGTGTTTTGCCTGGAGAAAAAGAGGCTTCGGGGGGGACCTTATTGCTCTCTACAAGTGCCTGAAAGGAGGGTGTAGGCAGGTGAGGGTGGGTCTCTTCTGGGCAACAAGTGACAAGATGAGAGGACAAAGTCTTAAGCTGCTTCAGGATTGGTTTAGGTTGGATATGAGGAGGAATTTCTTCACAGAAAGTGTAATTAGACATTGGAATGAGCTGCCCAGGAGGTCCTGGAATCACCATCCCTTGGAGGTGTTTAAGGAATGACCGGATGTTGCACTTGGAGTCATGGTCTAGTTGATGTGATAGTTTTCGAACATAGGTAGGACTCAGTGATCTCAGAGGTCTTTTCCAACCTAATTGATTCAGTGATTTGGTGATCTGGACTGCACTGTCACTCTCACAGTGAGTGAGAACATACAGCAGGTGAACGGGAGGCTGAAAAGGTTGTGCACCAAGTCCTGTGAGTACATGTGGTCAGTGGCCTCTGACCCTCTCTCAGATGGCTCCAGGGACCGCAACGTGTGCAGTTGGCATTTGTAGAGGTAAGTGGCTGCCTTGCAGGAGAATCCTGGTTTTTATCTGTTTTTATCTATTTCATGCTGCTTTAATTTTGATATTGGCCTGTGCTTATGCTTAAAATTAAATCTAAGCCGCTATGGATTGCAAGATTTTAATTTCAAAATGTACTTCAGAAGCTTTTATGGACTGCAGTAACTTCAGGCCTTTTCATCACAGAGGCAGGTTTTAATGCTCAGTTGTCTGTCAGTTGGCCCTAGTTCAGCTACATAAGGATTAGTGTTTGTAAGTCTTTCTCTGTTTTTAAGAAGACTGCTAACCAGGATGTCCAGAAGAATAGACTTCGGGCAGAATTTGTTGTATATTTTGACATTTTTGTCCAAATCTGTTGCCCCAGATTTTGCTGGATGACAAACTGCAGTGTTCTAATCCTACAGCTACTGTGTTCTATTATACTTCATGATTTTGAAGCCACTTGTCCTGTGTTTTGTAAGCCACTAGCAAAGGGATTTCCCTGTCTATTTTCTTATACAGGCAAACATGCTGAAGACATATTTGGTGAATTGTTTAATGAGGCCAACAGCTTCTACATCAGAGCAAATTCCCTCCAAGACAGAATTGATCGCCTTGCTGTCAAAGTCACCCAGCTGGATTCAACGGTGGAAGAGGGTAGGTAATTGCATGAAGGCATTGAGCCAGAAGCGATGTTGACAAGAGCACAGTATTTAATTGCACAGTAACCTCTGTCTTTTCAAAGTAATCCTGTGCTGATATTTCATCTTGTTGTCTCAGTAAGGCAAGCTGGGAATAATCACTTTAGCAGAGCAAGTATTCCTGACTCAAGAAGCCCTTGTAGTAATGGGGCTATTAAGATGCCTTTTTCATGAGGAAAACTTTGGGTTTGTGAGTGTAGTAAATCATAAATGAATAAATACAGACTTTACTTGGAAGTAAGTCAGAATATTGGAAGAAGTTTGACACACTGGATGTCCCTATTAATTCCAGGGTGGGGTAGTCACAAACTACATTATTAGGTCAGTCTGGTCTGTGGTCATCAAAGATTGTATAATACTCTAACAAAGCACTGTGTTTGGATCAACTGGGTGAAATTTTTTAGGGGTTCTACTCACTAGAAACTGTATTTCCTTTAAAAATATTTTCTGCTTATGAGCTTGGTCATTCACTTCATAAATACACAGTAAAAATACAGGATTTCTGTAACATCATTATATTGTTTGAAAGCACTTACTTGGGTAGCTAAAGCATTTCTCTGTCTAGCTTTAAAGGCTGTTAACGTGCATCTTGGCCTCCATGCTACGTCTGAGC
The DNA here is from genome assembly GCA_013397315.1 of Donacobius atricapilla. NCBI lineage: Eukaryota > Metazoa > Chordata > Aves > Passeriformes > Mimidae > Donacobius > Donacobius atricapilla. The sequence goes on from WBMY01014128.1 coordinate 376,422, forward strand.
CAGCCAAAGCCTACACTTCCTATTTAGATGATTCCTGATATTTACTAAAATGTAAAAGCTTTTTATATCAGTAGAGTAGTGTAATATTGACTCAGTAGTAGTTCATGCTACTTGTAATATATGTAATAGTGCTATTTATATGGCTTGGATATTTTACTTGCCATTCAGATTTTTGTAGTTTAAATATTTATAGTGCCAATAATTAGTGCCAATATTAAATTTTACTGTTGATATTTAATCGTGCAATGGTGTTATATTTAGCCTTCTTTTTTTAGCTGGTTACTGTCTGGAAATTATTACATGTCATTGTTTTATGGTTTTGGAATATATTAACTGTTAGACTATCACAGTTGCCCAGAGCAGCTGGGGATGCCTTATCTTTGAAGAAACCTAGTTAAGTGAAAGGTGTCCTTGTCCATGGTAGGGGGATTGGAATGAGATAATCTTCAAGGTCCCCTCCAAACCAAACTACTCTGATTTTTTGGTACAAGCACCTTCATTTTGCTGTCTTAGGAGTCAAGAGCTATATAGGAACATAAACTATGCTCCTATGGGATCACTATTTGGCTTTTTAAGGCATATTGTGTTGGTACTATGGGCAAAGTAGATGATATTAATACACTGTACCTTTGGAAATGCAGTTCTCATCTTGTTTTTTGCTGCTATTTCTTATTTTTTCCCCCTTTTTTTAATGCCTCATTAATGTCTCAGTACCACCCATCTAGTTTTCAGAGTTTGGAGAATAATTAAAAGCAATCTTTTGGAAGGGGAAACTAGTGTATGGACTGAGAATTTAATCAGTATTTATTTTAAATTGACAGCAGTTGTTACTCTTGCATTGCTAATCATGCTTCATATTAATAAGCTCTATATACAACCTGCTGTCACCTTAGTGTCAGTAGTAAATTTTATTAGCTACTTCCCTGTAGAACTTGAGGTCTTTATAATAATTCATTGCACTGTCAGAAATAGTATGTTTCTGGATAGCTTTGGTATTTAAACAAAATGTCAATTGCAAGGTTGTTTTAAAAAGCCCTTCAGATTTGATTGCATCAGTGATTTCTTATATTCTTAGCTATAACTAATACAGTGTATATAAAAGTATTTTGTATATAAAAAACTACAGTTGAAAAAACATTTTAAAATGGTTGAGGTTTCCAAGCATCTATAAATAACTTATTCTAAAAATCTCCAGATTTTTTTTTTATTCTTTTGAATGTCTTCCATCAAACAAGAATAAAACAATTCAGATAGATACATCTGTAAAATCTGCCTGAAATAACTGATACTTACAGGCGGGTTTAAATAGAAAGTACTTTCAAATATGATGTTTTGATACTTCACATGATGTGAATGGGGGAACAACTACTAGACATTAAATATTCTATTTTTAATTTTTGTTATTGTAAAAGTTCCAGAAGAAATGAAGTCATTCTTGGAGTGAGAAGCAAGACCTCAGCCCAGATAACAAAAATAGTTGGGCAGAGACATCTGAGTGGGATTTGGTGTCCATCATGACAAACAATAACAGTGTAAAATTTCATCCCCTTTTCTTTTTTCAGGTCATTAGTGTACTACATTTTTGGCCATTACTCTTCATTTACCTTGTGGAATTTCTCACAGTTTGTCCTTGAGACTCAATAAATTAGATGAATGCCAAGAAGTATTAGATGAAATGTCAATGGGAATAAAAGGAGACTAAGCCAGTGCATTTTGTTTGCACAAGTCCTGCAGCTTACACTTTCTATAGAACACTTGCATTGAATCCAGAAGTGGTTAGTGTCATTGTAGACAACCCCGTGAAGACTTCAACATCCTCTTCAACTGCAGTCTAAAACCTGTATTTCAGGGTGCTTAGGGGTGGAAGAGAATATCAAGAGCTTAATGCCACTTTTAAATTGTGATTGGCCTTTAACTATATCTTCTTTAACAATGATTGCTGCATCTCACGAAGACTTGTATTAAGAGGGGAAAAAAACTCTTGATAAGAGTGACAGAAACAGTTAAAACCAACTTAAATCTTCCATTTGAAAAGAAAGAATGTTTTATTCTTTAAATCTGTTTTATTATGGAAATTCTTACATGCCTTTGTGCTTAAATATCAGGGTTATCCACTAAAGAACCTGTGTCATTTCCCCCAGAGCTATGTATGTGAAAAGATAAAATGAAAGTATGAGAGTGCAAGTATTTCTCTCTGTAGAGACATGACCAAAACTTAGGAGGAAGGAGTGTTCAATTATATGGGAAGACTTAGGAGTTGAAATAGAGGAAAGTAAGTGGAACTGTCACAGGAGGTTGTTGCAGCTGTAATTCAATTATACTTAGAATGAGGTGGAATGTGTATGGATACCATGTGTAATTATAAAACACACTTTGTCAGGGGAATACCAGACCTTGTGTTTCAGTCTTGAAGCCAGTCTTTCTGTTGTTAGAACTCCAGGATAAACCTTATAAAAAGAGGAAATGGTTGGACATCTGTATGTGACAGCATTCTTGCATCATCTTCCAAGATACAGTCCTTGGCTGCATTATTTTAAGTGAGGTTCTGGACCAAGTGAGACTTAAATCTGTTTTATTATGGTAATTCTTACATGCCTTTGTGCTTAAATATCAGGATTATCCACTAAGGAACCTGTCTTTCTGTTAACTTGCTGAAAGTATTTCAAATATTTAGTGGAAAATGGATGTTGTCTATTCACTTTCATTCGTTTCCAACTTCTGGTAAATGTATTTCTGTTTCTAACAGTATCCTTGCAGGACATCAACATGAAAAAAGCATTCAAGAGTTCAACAGTTCAAGACCAGCAGGTAGTTTCAAAGAACAGCATTCCAAACCCAGTGGCTGATATTTATAATCAAAGTGACAAACCACCACCTCTGAATATTCTTTCACCTTATAGGTAAGGAAGTATTGATTGTTTGTCTTCTTGTACTTTGCCCTTTATGTCCTAATTGTGTGCAGAGAATATTATAGCAGAAGGGAAAAGCTATATTGATTATTGAGATTTGATTTTTCAAGATTGATAGAACTCAATCGGCAATAAATAATTTGTTTCTTTTTAAAGAATGGTATAGCACAGCATTTGCAGTATGTTTAATTTTTAAGAATTTTTAATTGGAAGGCAAGTGTGTAGGATTTATGACCAGAGGATGTGTTTTTGTTGCTGCTACAGATAGTGGTGGTATTCGTTTATGGACATCCAGTTAGTAAGGGTTGTTATTGATCAGCTTAAGGCTTGGATGATCATCAGAGGTAAGTATTCTGGATTGAAAACCTACTAATTCATGTATTTTTAGCATTTCTCCTGCTGTTTTTCCAGGGATGATAAGAAAGATGGATTGAAGTTCTATACTGATCCTTCCTATTTTTTTGATCTTTGGAAAGAAAAAATGTTACAAGATACTGAAGATAAGCGAAAAGAAAAGAGGAGACAAAAGGTAAAAGCAGAAATGTAATAGCACATTTGTGCATTACAATTTTATGTGCAGTTGTCCAGGCATAAAAATTGCCAGGTCATACTTAGTTTGTGTGCATGGAAAGATTGTTCCTCTTTGTGTGGCTGTAGATTCAGTGCATTCCATTTTTATAGCTTACCCTCTCTATTTTAGGAAGGCAGCAAATGGAATTTTAGGAGTGCTGTGGTCATCTTCCAAGATGCTTTCTTGAATCCTTTGCCAGTATCTTCTTATTGGTTCCCAGAAAAATGGCCCTATTGTGATTCAGAAAAAGACACTGTAATGGGAGAGGAAAGGGATTGGAATTCGAGTTTTTTCCATTTCAGTTTCCCATTTTTCCCATTCTGATTTTAAATGGAAAAATAAAGATGCTTTTATAAGAATTTGTAAAATTACTTGAACATTTCTTTATTCCTTTAGAGCAATTTCTACAAAACTACTTTATATATATATAGGTTACTTTTTGACTTTACCTTAGGCAACATGTCCCACATATTTCCATCCATGATATATTTTTTGTGGATTTTATTGTCTTATTACAGTCTACAAATGCGAGTATGCTCAATTTCAATAATGTAGGATTATAGCCATACATCAGAGAAAAACCACTTGATAAATTCTGGCTGAAGTGCTATTTGGTTTGATTAAATATATACCAAGTCCAACTATGAGGAAAGCAGCATAGACTTGAGTTAGGGTGGATGAAGTTCACTTTGTGATGGGAAGAAATCTTAGGTTTGGCTTTCCAGAAGACAGTTTTCAAGCATTTCATGATCTGGGTCCTTTGGAGAGCAGGATGGTTTGGGTGAGATGTCTCACAGGCACACTTTGTTCTACAGGTTGCTGAACCAAATGTCCTTTTTCTTTTATTTTTGTCCTTATGGTAGCAGTAGCCAGGAATGAATTCCGAACATTTATTAACAATTTGATAGCTGAACTTAAATTTTCAATCCATTAAATGAGAATTCTTTACTCAATTTGTACTCTGCAGAAGCACAAAACTTGGTAGTTGTTGAGAAACTGTGCAGGTGAAATAAATGTGCATTGTTTAGCCAAGTACAAGCTAGACATCCAAATGCTATCCTACTCAGCTGACCAAATACAGCTAGTTTTTAGCCTCAATTTTTCAGGTGCTCAGTGAAATCTGAGAGTAGTCCCTCACCAGAGAATCAGTTCTATTTTGGTAATTTACCCTAAGTGCTCGATCTGTTGCAGCAGGAGATTTGTGAGGAGTTTAATTTTCTTGCCTCAGATATAATGTTTTTTGTTTCTCTGTACAGTTTAATTGAAAATATCTAACAGGCTTCCTCTGATTTGGCTCTTTGAGGTGAACATTTTTCTGAAGAAAACTGTAATTTTAATTCTTTAAGTTTCAAATCTGATTCAGCTTATGTTTTACTTTCTGTAGATCAGTGTCTGAGAGCTCAGTGTAGTTTTGACTTGGTATGTATCAGTAGTGCTCTAAATTGAATGGCTGTTGATAGGGCAGTTGTGATTAAACAAAGGAAAGTTGTTCACATTTGCTCTTTATTGTTCCAACTTCTTATTTGAGAATAATTAGCTATTCAAGCAAGCAAAATTTTTTAATTTGGGAAAGCTTGTATTTCAGAAACCATCCTTGACGACTTGTATTTTGATAGGATTTTATAAATTTATGGTCAGGAAAATACTCTAGGCTCGTGCTTCCAGTTTTTTGAAAATATTACAAATACTTGCTGAAGCTACTTTTTATTACTAGCTCTTAATTCTTTGTTAAGATGCTGCTTGAAATATCATTTGCTAATTCTTGATGCAAATATCAAACTTACAATTAACTCAACCCTGTTTGAAGGCTCTAATATGTTTTGTGTTTGCTGAAATAATTTTCTGCCAATGTGAATTATGCACCTGTTTTCTGGCTTAATCTACACCACCTACTTGTCTGCCACAGCTTCTATTACAGTCAGTTTAAAAAAAAGTAACTCCTCTTAATATTACTTTAATTTTCTGAGAAATATTTCCAGCTGTAATTATCTAGAAAGGCTTCAGCTCCCCTACAGCTCTGTCATCTTTGCCTTGGGTAGTAAAGCTAGACCTGTCACCACTGTCAAAGGAATGAAACTGCTACTGGAACAATTAAAACTACTCTTAGAGCTATATGTAGCTTTTTCAGCTGCTACTAATAGGGCTGCCTCGCTGTTTTGGAAGACATTTAATGTTTTAGGGATGTATTGATATAATATTTCATCAAAATATCGCTACCAGTAGGGGACTCAAGTGTATTTATTCATTAGCATGCTTACAGAGGCTGGTCTGGAGCAACCTGTCCAGCTGAAACCTGATCCAATTTAAACCAGCTAAGCTTTGTGTTTATTTTTTGTTGTTTATACATCCATATGTATTTGCCTGTTCATAAAAAGAAAGTGATCTCTTTAAAACTAAACTTCTAAATAGTAAGCGGTAACTGTAAGCAGTCATTTAAACACTCGTGATTGTACGGGAATTGTATCAAAATTATTGTCTTCCCAGCAGCATTATATATCGGTCAAAAGGTGGATATTTATTTTATTTAGAATCTTGCAAGAAATATGTAGTTGTGACCCCTAGATGACAAAATTGTTATTCTGAAAGAAGACAAAACTAAGTGTTTTCAGTGAAAAGGCTTACATGGGTTTTCTTCCAAAATATAACATGATGCATGTAACAAAATCTTAAGAAATTAATCAGGATAGAAGTCAAAAATTAAAAAAACCCAAAACATTTGCAGCAAGTAATTGAAAAAGGCAGATGAAAAGCTTTTGACAAGCATATATTCAACCATGGGAATTACCAAAACTTTATATCTTAAAAATAAAGCATGACTGACTCTGTCTTTTCTGCGTCAAATTCTGTACTGGCAGAATTTGATGTGAAAAAGTGGTTATCAGACATAAAAAGGGTGTGATTCTTGAAAGTTTGTGGAGGAAAAATATTTTGGGAGAACAGATTAAGAACCAAGATGATCATTGTTATTTAACATAAATCAGACCAAAGATCTGTTTACTGTAGAAATGAGCAAGAGTTGTCAAAACATTGGGGTGTTGAACTTCAAGAAGTCTTTTCTGGCACGCTAAATGTTAGCAGGGTCAGCAGGTCCCTCATGCGAACATGCATGAATGAGCAAGAGATCCAAAGCAAGGTCAAGTAAGCCATTTGATAGTTTTTTGTTAGTTATGTAATGCCAAACACATTATTTCAGAATTATTTACTCAGTGCTGTTTGACAGTTGGAGTCAAAAGCCTCTGTTCGTCTGTGATGAACTTTTTGCTGAGCTGGCTTTCCAGCTATTATCCCTTATTTTGTGGGTCTAGATTCTCCAGTAAAAGGCTTGCCTACCATAATTTGACCAAGCTCTTCTCTCAATACAATGCATTGACTGCATTCTCAGAATAGCAATATAATACTTTTCTGAGAAACTATTTTTCTGGCAGCCAAAAGCCTAATACCAACCTACTAATAGATAAAGCATGTATTCCAAGATGTAGGATCTAGACGTGATTGAAAAAAACCCTATGCTCTCATGAATGCTGAGAAAAGGAGTAGCAGACCCTTCTCAGACTGGGTTGAGCAATCTTGTTCATTTTTTGTGCTGAAGCACCAGTATGATTTTTATATTCCTACTGAATAGTCAGAAGTAGGCGAGTACAATATTTCCAAGGTGTGAAAGCATTGGGTCCCAATATTAGGCGATCTAGCTATCAGTGAGGTAAAGATAGATAGGTATGATGAACACTGACATTGGTTGAGCCTGATGTTATATTGAAAGATAGAAGCAGCCAAGTTTGTCATGAACCTATCAAGCTGTAATCTACTACTGGCCTGAGTATTATTGACTCACTGCAGCAAGAATTAGTGTAATTCATTTTTGTATCAGATAATGGGAAACGATGAGGAGAAGCTAGGAAGAATTATGGTCGTTAATTAGAGCTAAGAAGGGAGAGGAAGCTAAAACAAACAAAAATAATTTCACGTAGACAATGGAGTAGGAAAGTATGTCTAATTTCTCCGTACTTCCCCAGGCCCTGGTGATTCTGACCATAATGAATAACCAGAATAGCCCTGAGCTTATTTGCTCTTCTCAGAAGTTTTATTTTCAGGAGATGAAAATTACAAGTGCCTCAGGGTGGTCTAAATAAAAGACATGATGTCAAAAGAAGTTCAACTTTCTGGCTTTTAAAATTGGTCACATTTCTATATTAAGAAAACCTGGAGATTGGCATCACAGTAGCACATGCGTCCTACCGAACAAAGGCAAATCAAAAGTCCTGCTACTAATGAGGTTCATAGCATAAGGAGATATTTTCAGTGCAGAGATATTTGATGAAGACTTGGCTTCATCTGTAAATCTGGTCTTATTTTCATGCACTCTAACTGCATTTTAACCAGCTTTCTTCCTTTCCTTTTTTCTCTCTCTTTGCATGCTTTATTTCTTTTGTTTGGACATTAGGAGCAAAAGCGTATAGATGGCACCACCCGTGAGGTGAAAAAGGTTAGAAAAGCCAGGAACAGACGCCAGGAGTGGAATATGATGGCATATGACAAAGAGCTTAGACCTGACAACAGGTTGTCTCAGAGTGTGTACCATGGAGCATCTTCCGAGGGATCACTGTCCCCAGATACTAGGTCTGTTCACAGCAAAGCTGTTTGTTATACCACAGTTTTATGTTCAGCAATACTGAGTAGAATTAGGTGTTTTTACAGGATGGGACTAGTTAGACAAAACATACAGTGCATGTTTAAAGCATTCTTTTCAAATTTATTTTAAAGCACAAATGACATAACAGATTCTGTAATGACTTTTTTCTTCCTCAGCTTCACATGAACATTTTGTATTGCAGAGAAAGAAGTGTTTGCTGCATGCTTTATATTTGATCTTCAGTAACTTTAGTTACAAAGCATTTAAACCTCTACTAGATAATGTCAGTAGCTCTTCCTTGGTGTCTAGTTTGTTGTTTGTGCTCTGCTGGTAGCTTAATAAATATTTTTTTGTGATCTACTCAGTCGAGAATACATTTGCCTGTAAAGAATGCTTCAGTGAGAGAAGAATTCAGCTTTTTGATGTTCCATTAGTCTAAAAAGCAAGCTACACAACCAGATGAGAAGTTCTTGCTTGAAATAACAAAAATCTCTGCTTGGAGATACGCAGCAAAATTCATCTTCATTGACTGAGATTCCCTTTGAGCTCTGTGGCAGTTATCTGATATACATTGAAGTCTTAGTGTTTACACTAAGCTGGTCTCACCAGAGGATTTTCCCACTTATTTTATTTCCTGTCTGTTGTGATTAAGTGCTAGCAATAAACATAGAAATAAATAGAGTCCACTGGAAGAAGTGTTTAAATTGTTGAATGGCTAGGTTGAGGAGGCAGCTACCACTGCAAGAGTGTGGACTGATACCTTTAGTCCACTGTCCAGTGGAGATCAACTTAAAAGAAAAAAATCTGCTCAGAACTTTGTAATGTTCTGGTCTTTGTGAAAAGTAATGAACTTGTAATTGAAACATAGTATTTGATATTGCTATATTGATATTTCAGTAATGTAGTCAGACTCCCTCTCTATCTAAAAACCTTTGGTTTTATTTTACAGTTTCTAGTGCAAAACTTTGTCTCCTGTTAGTCTTAATGAAATACTGCAGACTGAAAAGCTTTACATAGGTTGATCTAGTAAAAGGTGGGGTTTTTTCATCTGGAGTTCTGTTTCACACTTTTTGAGTCCTTTTTTATACAGATTTAACACCTTGCTTCCAGGATTCCTTAGTTTAAATTATCATATTGAAATGATTTGCTTTTATCTCCCAGCAATGTCAACATGTATTTGGCTGTTTCCAGATGTCTGTGGTATTTGCAATCTGTGGGATTTTTTTAAGCAGAAATTGTAGGATGTGTCTCTGTGTTGGTTTTTGATGTTGTTTGTGTGACAGATACCTTGTACTTATATAAGCCTTTTATATTCTATAAATTATGGAGTATTTTACGTTTCAGTGAATCAAATATCTAAGATTGAATCCTGAAATCTGTTTTACATCCATGAAGGGTTAACTCTGAGAAGGGTAGTGAGATGGAGAGAGGGCTTTCTGTTTTTTACCTTGGAGTAGTCTTAAGCTATAAAAAACCCCATGCATATAGAAATATGTACTGGTTTGAGAGACATTTTCATGCTGCCAGCTACTGCATGAGCAGTATTTTGTAAGTCAGGTCCGAAAGAAGTGTATTTGGTTATACTGTGGGTTTTTTTCTACTGCTAAAGTAAAAGAAAGAATGGTTGTATTTCTTCTGGTTTGCTAATTGTAAGACTAAAGCATTAAATGTTGACATCCCAGTGTTTGGGCTGTGGCAATTGACAATGTATTTGTTATACTTATTGTACTTTAGAGAGAGAAACACAAGCTGAATCCAAACAGAAACCAGCAAATAAATGTAAGAAAAGTAAGAACAAGAAAAGAAGAGTGGGAGAGAAGGAAAATGGGCATTGAGTTCATGAGTGACGCAAAGAAAATGGAAGAGGCAGGAAGCATGAAAGAGGACAAAATGCCCAAAGGGTTTGTTATTTTGTTTTGCTCAAAGCCCTGGCTTTTTGTTGCTTACCTTGCTTCCAGTCTCACAGATAAGTGCATCAATTCACTGTATTCACTAAAAGCCAGGCTGCACCACTGTTCATTACTAAAACAAGTCTTCACAGTAATGGGATGAAAAGATCCTTTTGCTCCCTCTCTTGGGCTTATTTGACAGAGCATCCTAGACTTTGTATCTTTATGAACTCTCTGCTCAGCTAATACTTACATTTCCCAGTTTCTTTAAGCCTTTCCAACAAAACAAATTGTGCAAACAAAATAAAAAGCATTTTCTAACTTCTGAAATTGGTTTTCTCCGTCGGTAAAATATGTTCTTCTGCATAATTGCTAGTGCTTGTATCATTGCTTTTCTTTTTCTGCTGCCATTGTTTACTTGAGGCAAGCAGGTAGGTATTATCATTTCAAACAATGGACTGACAAAACCATAAGCTTCCTTATGGCTACTAAAATTCTTGTGCTTTCTGTGGACTTCAAAGGGAGTGTTGCTTGATAAATCGGGAAATCCTCTTGCAAGAAAAATAATGCTGATTGTATTCTTTTCAGCTTGTTTTGCCAGTTGTTTAGATGATGCCCTGTTACACTCACACAATCTGTCCTTCTGTATCAATTTACTTTAATTTTAGGTCCCATGCATCTGATGTTACAGATTATTCTTATCCTGCTACTCCGAATCATTCCCTCCATCAGCAGATAGCAATGCCTTCCTATGGGGCGGGAGATGGTCCACAGTACCTGGCAGCACCCCAAAGCCATGAGCATGAATACAGACCGCCCTCCACCACTGTACGACACGCCACTTTAAACAGACCTCAGCAACCACCTCCACCTCCGCCCCAGCCGTCAGATGGCCAGCACAGTTCAGTACCTGTGGTACCTGCAGAATATGGGTAAATCTGATTTATTCTTCGCAAAAACAGAGGATTGCATGTTTTTCATAACCATCTTAATGTGTAATGCATCAAATAAAAAGACCCCAAACACATAATTACCTCCTTGGGAAGGACAGAAGAAAATTGGTATAATTTCTATGTATGAACTGAATTTAAGTAAAGAAATAGTGAAAGCAGAAATAATCAAGTTTGTATTGAATGAAGTGTGTATTGATGAAGTCAGTATGATTGTAAAATATTAAGGGTGCCTAATACAATACTGAAGAAGGGATAATTTTCCTTTAAAGTGGGAAGTAGTTACGGGATAATTTGGATAATGTTTTAAACTTCAGAAAATGTGCAGAAAGAGTATTGCTGATTGTGATTAATCTGGCTGTCTTTGTTGCCTCCCTGGAATGCCTTTTTAGAGAAGCTTGTGACAGAATTGTAAGGGGTCTCCTCAGACACAAATTCTGTACTGGCACAGGAGGAATGCCACTTTTTAATTCAAGACAAGAGATTTATCAAATGCCTGTGTAGATATTTTACCTGAATGTGTTCTGAAGGAAAGCTTGCTCCAGATTTCTGGTTCTCCTGTAGCAAAAAACCATCTGTTTTCTAATGAGTCTATGTCTGTTCTTTTGTGTAAATAGCTTAAACTTTCCAGTTGTAACCCCAGGAAAGTTATAGTCATTCTTGCCTGTGTTGTTTTTTACTATGCAAGCCAAGGTTTGTCATCCTTGCTTGATGCATCCTGGGGCAGCATTTGCCTGATTCATGGATCATACTGCAGAAGACTCATGTAGGAGTGACTGCTCCAGCTTGCCCTCACTCTGTTGCTTCCAGTGTGTAAGACATTACTTGCTTAGTCCTCAGGTCCGTGACCATTGCAAGGGGGTTGCAGTTGTCGTACACTGACATGGGTCACTCAGTGTCATCAGTCACTGCTTCAACTCCTGTCTCCTGTATCTACTTCTTTACCTACTTCATAACTCTTACCAATTCTAATTTTTTTTTCTGATTAAGATTTCTTTCAATGACATTTTAACAAAGGAATGAGCTCTTCCTTGTGCCTCCTATTTCAGAAATCATTCAAATGTATCAATTTAATTAAATGGTATTTAAACTGATAAATTGGACCAAAGAAGCACATGAGATACATTTACCTTTGGGTAAATCTTTCCTTTCATACTTTCCATTGTTCTCCATGTCTGTGTCCTCTATTACCTCTTGACCTTCTATGGAATTGAAGGGTGTAGTCTGCAGTTTTCTTGTCCCTTCTTCATCAAAGACTTTGTACTTAATAGTCCCACAGAGGAGATGTTTAATAAGAAATGCAGCTTTATACTTAACTAGGCAGGAGAATTAAGATAAAAAGCTCATTTTATAGAGTGCTGAAAGGACACAGCCTTTAACTTCAACATTTGTCTTAAATCTTAATATCAGCAATATTTGACAATTCCTACATGTATAATCACTAGCATATTTAAGTCACCAGTTTAAATTGCTTTTGATTTTTGTTTTACCTGAGGTTGGATGAGTGCAGTTTAAGGGGCGATAATTTTGTAAGTCCTAACTTTGAATGCATTAAATGTTTTTGTTCTGTTTTATATAGGATGCTCCCAGCTCAGATGGTGGATTATTACAATCCTACAGGTCCTCCCCCTCCTCCTCCTCCACCCATGATTCCTTCAGCACAAACTGCATTTGTTAGTCCCCTTCAGCTTCCTGTGCCACCTTCCCATTCCGGACTGGTGACTGGCTCTACATATGCAGCTACTCATCCTCCTCCTTCTGGTGGGCTTGTTGTCACTGCTCCTCCTCCTCCCGGCCCACCTCCTCCCCCTCCAGGCCCTCCTGCTGCAGGGGCATCCCTCTCTTCCTCCCCCATGCACGCTCCTCCAGCATCGGAGGCAAAGCAGGCACCGATGAGCGATGCACGGAGCGATCTTCTGGCTGCCATCAGGATGGGTAAGTGCACGCTGAGTTTTAGGTAATCCTTTTTTTAGTGAGAGCACGATGTTTTCCATTGAAATGAGTCTATGGCTTCTTTTCCCAGCTGGGCAGATTTCATTAACCACAGGTACCACACACCTGTTCTGGCATTTGTCAGCCATGAGGTTGGATCATTTTCTAACACCTAAGGATGCACAGCTTTGTCAAGTGTGTTCCAGTGTTTGTGTGGACATAATCTAATGAGCACAGCACTTGTATTCATTATGTAAAATGCCAGTAGATGTACATGGATTTGTGCTTCTGTTCCAAAGAACTGAATTACCCAACACCAGGCTTCAGCCCACTGATTTTTTTTAACCAGTGACTTATGGCTCTTCCTGACCTCTTCCAATATGGAGCTGTAGGTGTAATAGCATTTCCAAATACAGCTTTGAAAACTTTCATCTTCAGATAAAAATGACCTTTACAGTCTTGAATATTTAGCTTCAACATATTGTTGACAGTTTTAGAAGTCCAGAAGCATTCAGTCTCTGAGAATTATTTCCCATCTGCATTTTTTGTCTTTCCCTCTTCCTTACTCAAGGCGGCTCTCTTATCTCAATACTTGCTTTCTTTTTTCCCCTTCTTCTTCCTGAGTATTTTGTAAGAATACAACAAACTCACAGTGTCAAATATGAACTCTCTCACCTGGAAAGCTTTGTCTGAGAGCAATTGTCTCTGCAGGAATTCAGCTGAAGAAGGTGCAGGAGCAGCGTGAGCAGGAGGCGAAGCGCGAGCCCGTCGGCAATGACGTGGCCACCATCCTGTCGCGGCGCATTGCCGTGGAGTACAGCGATTCCGACGATGACTCCGAGTTTGACGAGAACGACTGGTCAGACTGAACGTGGTCCAAGCCCGCTGGCAACTACATTAAATACTTGGCTTCAGTGATTGCTTTGTTAGCAAGATGTAAAGCAGGACGTTGACATGTATTAAGCTAGTGAGGGAAGTGCTAAAAATGAATTGGTATTATTCAGAATGCTGTAGCTTATTAACTCTGGTAATAATGATGTGATTATGCTTATACAGATCAGAAACTTGTCTTACTTTCAGTATTTACTGCATAATACTTAAGTGCCACTAAATGTAGCAACTCTTGTGCTGCGTGCAAAATATGCTGCAGTTGTTGCACTGTTACAGAACCAGCATTTTATTTTACTTTCCTGTTCTTGAAGGGATAAAATATATTTTTTTGACTTTACATCTTATTCTTTTAATTATGTTAGCAACTTAGGTACTTGTGAATTGGTCTGGTTGTTGGTCTTTGAGGGCAGCTAACTGTATGGCTGAGTGAAGTGTTGAGTTACATAAATGTGACTTCTAGCTTTTTTATTAGGTACTAATTATGCCCACCTTAGTCTATTTTAACCACTTCTGGGCTTGAGTTTTTATGCATACAGAATTGATTTTATACTATCTTCCTTTTTTTCCTAAAAATGTAGCAGATGAGGAAATGTATACTTCGAAGAATGAACCCACATGATCCAAAAAGAACATTTGGTGAGCAGACAGGATATGTCTGTAACAGAACCAGCTCTAAGTTGCTGGCTGCTAGTTAGGAAGAGTGTTGGGGGGCCTCTGTTGGGTAGCAGATGCATGTCCGTGTTACAAATGAAAATACTGTAGAGCTTTTCAGTCTTATGATTAGATCAACTGGATGCAGGATAAACCTGATGGAAACCCCGTGGCTATTGCAGTGCAGAAATGCAACTGCTATTGCTAAAGATTGGAACAGTCCAGATCTAGCAATCAGATACATTTCACAAGTATTAAACTTGGTCTTTATGCCTGTAGGTACAAATGTGCGTAAATAAGTTCTGTTGTTCTTGATCCATACATATGTAGTCATGTAGCACATTGACTCAGAACTCTTACTTTGAATGTATTTCTTTCCTGGTACATTCCATGGATAAAACATGGGCAGTTAAAGCAGTTTTGATGGCTGTTGAGGTACTATGCCATATATATATNTACAGTATTAAAATGGTTTCTTTTCTTTTCTTTTCTTTTCTTTTCTTTTCTTTTCTTTTCTTTTCTTTTCTTTTCTTTTCTTTTCTTTTCTTTTCTTTTCTTTTCTTTTCTTTTCTTTTCTTTTCTTGAGTCAGGCTTTGCCTAATGAAGCTTCTAAATTTTATTCATGGCGGAGGAGGAGTTCTTTCCTTACCAGATAACAGTTTTAATCTTTGTAACAGAAGTCTGTGTAATTCCAACTCTAACATTTGGTAAACCACCTTTGTTCTGTGAGGCCCTCCCATCTGTTCTTAAAAGAAGTATGTAAAATAAAAAGAGAAATGGAAGGTGATTATCTAACCTGTGTTTACACCATTAACAGTTTTAGTCCTGAGAATGTAACAGTCTAACACGATGTTTGCATGCAAACTGTTGGCTACTGCATTGCTCTTTAATCTGCATATGATTTTTCAATCCGTGGTGGCGGCCTTTATGGTCGTGGGATAACATGCTGCCTCAGGGCTGGTGTTAAAATCTATCACACAAAGCATGACCAATCTCTGCATAGTGGTGAGCAACCACAGCTCTTGGTAACCAGGGACAGCTGAAGGTTCTCACTGATCTTGGTCCCAGTTGGAGCTGGTTTTGTCTTTGCCTTAAAATGCAGAGCTGAAGTGTGCTTTATTCTGTGTCCTGGAGTCTAAGGTCTGTGTGTACACCAGGGAGGACAGAATTTAGGCTGTCGCCTGATGGTGGCTTTCATCACCGTGCGGGAGATGGCTTGTCCTTACTGTCATGGTGTGCTTGCACAGTGGCCTGCAAAATGAGTCTTGGGAGAGGTAACTGAAGGTGCAACTGGGACCTCAGTGTTACATCACTGCATGGGTGGTGAGAGCACTCTCGATGTTCTTTTGATACATGCTGAAATGAAATGTCTCAGCAGAAAATTCTTTCCAATCTACTGAAATTTGATATGACAGAAGATATATTTTATGAGCACAAAAGTTGGGTGTGTCTGAAGTTTTGTAATTTGTGCTTATTTTAAATAATAAGCATTAAACAAGCAATCAGTTGTGACCAGTAAAGATAGTGTAAATTTTTCAGTCATAGTAGCCAACTTGTTTTTCTGAACCTGGAGTGTTGTCATTTTCCTTTTGTTATTTTATGGACAAAATGTGAATTGAATTTAGTGATGTAAACACTATTCTAGGCTGTTTTTATCAGTTTTATCATACTTCAGGTTGTGCATAAGTAACAAATATGAATAAAATTTCACTTTTGAGCCTGTGTTTCTTTCCTTAGATTAGTAAGATGTTGCTGTTCATCTTTATTTTAACTTACCAATAACAGAAGTGAAAATGTAAGGCTTCCAAATGCTATCTCTGATCCCAAGGCATGATATTCCTGGGATGAAGGATGGAGTCTACAAAACCAGATGCCCTTGAGGTACTGCTGCTCCTGCTAACATCCATACTTGGTTCTTTCGCAGCCTTGATTCAGGCTCCAAGTTCCTGGCTGGCCTAAGCAGGTATGAATTTCCCTACAGGTAGCTTGAGGGATTTTTTTTCCAGTGAAATGCATTAAATGCCAGCTGTGCTTCCAAAAAGGACAAGGCAGAAAATACAAGTTACATCAGCAAGTCTTCTTGCCCAGTTTTATAATAAGAAGTCGTCTTTGTAGGTTAGTGACACCCAGCACAATACTGTAAAGTACAAACACATGTAGGCCTACTAGAAAAATACTTTAATCTTTTAATTGTAATCAGATTAAGGCTGGAAGAAGCTTTTCATCCTACTGGGAAGAACTTATATAAGCCAATTGTGTAATATAGCAGCTTAATTGTAAATGAAACAGATTTGTTTATGCATCTTAGACTTGGTTGTTTCTTGGGAAAATAAATTAATCTGTATTCTGTTCAACTGAAAACCCCAGTCCCTCTGGCACTTGGTTCTTACTTCTCTCAAATTTCCCACTTGTTGATTTGAACTTAATTCAAATAATTTAGAGCACAATTATTACACATCATTTCTACATAGAAACTGAATATGCAAGCTTGAAATCTTTTGGTTCAAAGGTTCTCTTAGTAAAGCATTTATAACTGCTTGTTGTAGCTTGGTTGGAGTTAGGTCTGATGGTCACTCAGCATGCTGTTTCTACAGCTTTTGTTCTTGTCCTCTGAATTTTCAAGAATTTTCATGGAACTAAACTGAACTGGATTTTGGGATATTTGAAATTTCACTTTACCAAGATGGATGGAGAAGAAAAACACCTTTATTGTAAGAGCAGGGTGCACGGTGTTGAGAACAAGCTCCAAATTGAGCTCATTTGCAGTATGCAGATGGAGTTGGGAGGAAGGGAAAATGCCTCCTTGGGAAATTGGTTCTTGATGTATTTTTCAGCTATGTTCTCTCTCCTGTGCTGGGCACTGTTTTAATAATGAAGAGGTGTTCTTTTCCCCTTGAAACAACATACCTAAGGGTACAGCAAAGATGTAATTTCTAAAAATGTTTAAAATCTCACTGTAAACTGAACTGAGTGTAAACCTGATAATAATGAAGACTTCATGAGAATCTTATGGCTGGAAGCTGAGGCTGCACAAATTAAATTTTGAGCTGAGGTATTAGTTCCTAGCTAAGAAGTAAAAGAATTATTAGAACAGCTTATCCAGAGATAGTTTTTTACAGTGAATTTTCTTTAAGGTGACATTACACATTTTTTCCTCTGAAAAACTTAACAGAAATTCAGCCTGCTGTAGTCTGCTTTGGGGAAAAGTGCTTGTCCTGTGGGGGTGTGGATTTTTACTTCTGAGTCTGAAGCACTCCTGGTAAGAGTGAGTCCATACATACGTTAACTCAAGTCCAAGGATTTTTAGCATATTGAGGCAGATCTGCATTCAGGTACTAAAACACTGAGGGTGATATATAGGGAATAAAAATAAATTATGACACCTGCTAGAATCCCTCAGGCCCTGGTGGCTGCTGCAGAACAGTCATGAGAGACGAGCTTATCACTGGACACCCTTCCCAGTTTCCCTGGAGCTTAAAAGGAAGTGTGGCTACACCAGAAGGACTGTGGGTTCCCGACTGACCATCTTTCATTAAAAAGAAGAGATAGAACAAGAACACTGAGGTAAATAAGTCCTTTAGGTACAAATCAGGGAGAAGAAATTTCGTATCTTGCTTTCTCTACTAACAGGCAAAGAATCTTTTCATGTGCTGCCAAGTCTGTAGGTTCCTCTGGAGAAATGTGTTCTCATCTGTGGATTACACAGATGTGCACTCTTAGAAAAGTGGAAAGGTTTGTGCTGGGCTGGGCTTTTCAGCTACATAAGAAGACAAGTTGCCCCTAGGACTCTTAGCTAAATATAGTAGTCTCTTGGAGATTATTCTTACTGCAGCAGATAAATAGAGAACTTCTTATCTGATTAGCCAGAGCAGGGTGGAGTTCTGTGCTTTTCTCCTGTCAGGAGGTTTTGTGCAGAGTGATTTGGAGATTAGAGCTGAGGGCAACAGTTTTGAGATGTCTCAGCAGCTTGTCTTAAGCATGTTGCCTTTCTGAGTCACTCGGAATTTTCAATTGCTCTGTGCTGTCGTGCCACATGGAAACTGCTCTGTTCAGCAGTCACTCGTTGCCAGTCAAGTGTAGGGTAGAGGAGGAAAGAGAGGCCTGGGAATCTGCCTGAGTTACCCTAATGCCAGTTAATACTGGATGGCCTGTCCTCTCTGTCTGGGGCAGCAACTCTAAACAGAAGTCCTGCCAACTACACTGAAGGGGGTGGCAGAACTCATTTCTTTCCTCTGTTCCTGGAAATTAGGTGCTCTCTTGGTATCTGCCAGTGCTGATAAATCTTTTAGTCAAGTTTTCCTGAGTCATCCTGCTGTTAACGTTTGATTTCGCTAGTGAGTTTAGCTTTCTAGTCCCTCACCAGTCAGTCACCTTGTCTACTTTCTGAATGGCCCATGCCCACTGCCTGTCACCTTTCACAAACTGGATGCCATCACCAGCCATGGTGGCAGTGCCCTTGCTCTCCTGAACTTCACAGCCCAGCACAGGCTGTCACCTGCAGCCTGTCCCTCTGCCTCTTCCTGGTTTTCAGTAGGTGGTTTGCACGTCACCAAAGGATAGCCAAGGATATTCCCCTTCCCTGTTTCAGCAGGATCTATGGTTTGGTTGGTTGGCCATGGCATCTTTCCCTTGGGTAGATCTTTGTTCTGTGAGTGTGCTGGTACCAGTGGCTGTTAGAAGGGGTGCTGCTTCCAGGCACAGGGCTTTCCTCTCCATGGAGGAGGATGATGGTAGTAGGATTGTTTATCTCAGAGTCACACCTCATCACTAAGTTAAGCCTTTCTAAAGCTGCTGCTTATCCCAACCATGTGAGGCCTCACCTTATCATCACTTGAGACACTCTTTCACATTATTTTGTATCAATTTTTTCCGGTCTGGTTTTGGGGTGTTTTCAGCTGTACCTGCAGTGGTTTGTTTTCCTGTTCTATTTGTGTTTCCTTCCAAATTTAGTATGCTTGTAAAACTCTTCTTAGGTTGCCTTCACACAGCTGGGTACACGGCTTATGGTTGCCATTATGTTGTAATCATTATTTCTGTCTTTGAGGAAGAAGGATTTTTGTTTGCTTCATGTGCTCAGAATGACAACCAAAGTAACACTTTCAAGGATGGCTATTAAAGTTTCCCCATAAATTTATTTCTAGATAATTTGTATGTATGGCACATATTGCTGTAACAAAGGTTTAGAAGTTTTGCTTACAGCAGATGGTAAAGCTTTTGTATTGCAGTGAAGAACTTTTGTATAGGTTCATCAGAATATTTAATCTGACTGTGTCGAGACTGTTAAGATGTATAATGTGTGCAATGCCATGCTGCAATGTGATCTCTATTAGTTATAAACATCTACAGTTCCTTGGGGCGTTTGGGGTTTACCTTAAAATACCTGGATCCTGCTGGCTCACTGCTTCTCCCAGTACTAGTCCCTGGTTTGCCAGAAGTGATGCAAAGCACCACTCTGACATTTCACAAATGTTTTAGGAACGATAAACAAGATTGCTGCCTTGTACCCAACTGAGTGCCATCAGCCAAGTGCTTACCTGAAAGAGTATCCCATTTTTGATCATCCCCTGTACTCTCTTCAGAACCCCCAGTGACTATCATGACAACCCATGTTTTAATTTTTTAAGATCTGTCTTTATTCTATAAGTTGACATGGTCTGCTTAGAAAACTGAATTTAGGTCTACCCCAGGCTTTTAAGTAAAGGATGCTCCATCCATCTCCTGTGGTGCCCCTCCTGTCCTATATTATTTGCTATGTTTCTAGAATGTATGTGAATAATTTATATGGCTTGATAGATTTACTCTGTACTTTGCTGAAAGAGATAATAAATCCTTACTTTAGGGATTTTCAAACCTAGTTAAAATGTACCAAATGGTGAGGCAGCTGCCAACAGCTAGAATTATTTGAGAGGAGATGTGGGAGTTGTCTATAACATCGCTGCTTATTTACTGTTTTAGCCAAGTAGAAGCATTTAAGCATGGATGCCTTACTTACATTGAGAGAATAACAGCACAGGTCTGTGACATTCTTAAATGGGAGGTAGAAAATAAAGATTTTTACAACAGAGATGGAGAAGAAGAGAAAGGTCCAGAATTTTTTCTGTTCTAAACAGTAGGAGAAGGTGCTTCGGTGAAATTGATGATACTTCTCTTTGTATTTGTTTTATCACCGTACAGAAGCCTCCAAATGGTGAGGCTTTGTTTTAACCTTTTCCCTTAAGATCACCTTCTCTATTTTATTCTCTTCACCTTATCAGCTGCAGTATGCAATGACCTTTCTCTTCGATTCAGCCATCTGCCTGCTTCAGCTTTTATTTCCTTCCCTGATCAGATGAGACATGAGGGTACAAATGGCACTGGCGGCGCTGCTGGCCTCAATACCTGATTAGGATAAATAGACTTAAACTGACATTTTAAATAGTAAATAGGCCTTTTTTAAAATTCACGAATACAAAAATTGCTTAAGAAGCCTAGTGAGCTGGTAATATGTTCTGCTCAGAAAGCAAAACATACTATACTCAGGGTGGTAGGATATATAAAAAGAAAGTGTGGATAAAGCGCACCTCTAAAGTGCTGCTCTGTTTTAAGACTTCCAGATGTGAGCTTTGCACAATTGCTGCAATTACCGGCCTGCTGCAGGTATTGCTTCTCTCCGGGTTTGGGCTGCAACCGTTTATTCTCACCCAACTCCTTGAATGCTAACGGGGGTATCAGCGCTGTAGAAAGGATGCAGAAAAATTTGTTGCCTCAGGAAGTATATATGGAATGAAATGGAGAGGTAGTAGGATGAAAAGAACAAGATTTCTCTCTGAGAACATCAGCGATCTTGGCAGGACTGAAGATACAGGAGGCGCTGTTAGTTTCTTAGCATGGCAGTTAAAGAAAATAAAGTAGAACTTGAAAGTTCAAGGTCTTGAGATCCACGGCATGTAGACTGTCTCATCAGTCTTAATGCCTGAAACTGCAGCCTAGACAGCCCTGATGTCAGCTGGCTGGTGAGCTCATGTCCAGGTGACTCAGAAGTGGGGCTCAAGGGAAGCCAGTCTGTAGATCAGGGCACGGCAGGTGCTGGGCTTCAGTTCTGCTTCACACAAACTATATCCCTGGAGCTGTAGTGAGAGCAAGTCTCGTGCCTACTTACATCTGGCAGGAATTGAATCGCTTGCTGCTCCATGATGGGAATTACAGCATGGAGAGATGGCTTGAGCAGATTTGCCTCTGAAGTGCTTCTGATCTGAGCTAAAGTACTGGTATGGACTCCAGCGCCTGTGCTCAGTGTGACTGCCAAAGAGCCCCGTTCTTGTGGCTGTTCACCCTTCCTTGCCACACTCCCTCGCTCCTGGTTGCTGATCTTTCCATCCTTCAACATCATCTGTTGCTCAGCCTGGGAGAGGCAAACACTCGTATATTTGTGCTGAATGTCTGGCAAAGTGTTGGCAGTAGCTGAGGAAGCCTTGCTAATGAGCGGGTGTTGCTGAAAGCAGCGTGGTGCAGCGCCTCTCCTACGCAGCCTGAGCAGCAGCCGAAACAGCCGCCTTCTCTGGAGCTCATCCTGGCACACGAGCCAAGTAGGATTAACTAGATAGTAAAAACCCAATGGCTAGTAACTACACTTTAGTATTTGATTTGCATACAAAGCCAGATAATGCAGAAAGTGTGAAAATGTTTCAAAATGCTCATTCATCAGTTAGGAATTTGCTGCCCAGCCAGATGCTTTGCTACCTAAGAGAGGAGTCTGGCGCTTGGCTGCTGCAACGCTGCAGTGGTGGCGAGAGAGCTGCAGGAGGGCACTTGCAGCTTTTGGATTGAACCTACTCAATAGATGGGAAAACACTACATTTGAGCTTCCTGCAACTGTTTGTGTCACTTGGACTGGAAAAGGACATTCCAGGAGCAACCTTCCATTATGGACTGCACTAGGCTTCTGTCCTCATCTTGTACCCTTAAAGCCTTAAAATCCTGTGACAGGAAAATGAGGTGCTACTGTACGATTTCTGCCGCCGCAGACCCACCAGGTAAGAGGGACAGTCTTTCTGTAGCAAGAGACTGACCTCCAGTGGACAAACGGGGCAGTCATAAGAGCTTGCTCTAATTAAAGTTCAGCTGTATGGACAGAGAGGAAATGAAGAAGTTCGAGTTAGAGAGAGAGAGGTTTCTCTCTCAGTTATCGAGTGGTAGTGTGGTAAAAGTGGGTGTTCAGCAAAATCTCTGTGCATGTGCAACTGTGCCGATTGCTGAAGGCTTAGAGTCTCAGTCCTTCACAAACTTGGAACAAAGTGCTCTGAAATGTGAAACTGCCATGAAGCTAAAAGCACTGGAGCGACAAGGTCTGACAGCTGAGGAACGTACTGCACCTTGGATGAGCTCCCACCTGTAAATGTCCTCACAAGTCCCCTGAGCCTGCCCTGGTTGTGAGGTGATGTGACTTTGCACAAATGAAGAGGAGACCTCCAAGGAAGTTGGCAGAGGGACATGAATTGCAGCAGCCTAATGGTGTTTTAAACTTTTCATTCCTGGAATCACAGAGGGTTTCAGGTGAGAAGGAATCTCTGGAGGTCATGTGATCCAGCCCCATGCTCAAGCAGGATGACCTAGAGCTGTTTGTCCAGGACCATGTCCAGATGGCTTTTATTATCTCTGAGGAGTGAGACTCCACAGCATCTCTGGGTAACCTGTGCCAGTGTCCAGTCAAGGTCACAGTGAAAAAGCCATTTCCTTATGTTCAGAGGGAACCTCTTGTGCGTCATTTTGTGCCCATTGCTTTCTGTTGTTTGCTTGAGCTCTACAGATGCTGCCCATCAATGTTTAATAACTGTGTTGTTGTAAATGCAATGCTTGAGTTAAAAATCTCAAGTCTCTCTTTTTACAGGGAAGATGATGTATGACTGGAAGTGGATGTGCTGTTCAGCTTCTGAGTGACACAGAAATAAAAATCACCAAAGAAAGAAGTTAATTGCACAGCAAGTTTGACCCTCAGACTTCCAGTGACTGGAGCTGAGCCTAATAACAAACTAGAAAACCTTGATTGTTCTTCTCTAACCTTGCTTGGGTGATGTGCTTTGAATTTCACCACTCAGCAAGGTTTTCTAAAGCCTATCAGCAGCCTAATGAGAAATAAACTGAGGGCCTTGTTGGTTTTGGTTAGGCTGTTTTTCATGGAGCTGAGAGTTTTGTAGCTGCCTTTTAGAAAAGGACTGGAAGGTCAGAATGGGGTTTTGGCAGACAAACTTTCCCACATTCTGTTGTGTGCAAGCACAGGTTTGGATGGGGAAGTGATTTGAAACCCATCTCCTAGTCAGGAAGGGAAGTATGTTCAGCAACAAGAGCTAATGCTATTTCCTTAGACTCCAGTGCTGCTCCTTTGTGTGGTGGAAGCCAGGCTTAGTAGAAAGCCTTTCCACTGCTCTTCCATAGGATCACAGGGTAGTTCAGGCAGAAGGATGCCTCAGGATTTCCCTTGTCTGGCATCTTGCTCACAGCAGGGTCAAACCAAGCTGCTCCTGGCTTGATGTGGCCCCTGATGCTTACAGTAGCATTTGTTTTTTTTCTCCCTAGTGTGTGACAAGGACATTCATGGTGGGGTTAAGCTTTCCCCTGTCAAAGAACTGAGACCACTGTCTTCATCACTCTGAGGAGGAGGAAACAAGTGCTTCCTGGTCACTAAGGGAAGAGCACATAGGAGACACCTCGCTGTGGTACGGGGAGAGCTGTTGGCAGTGCCTACGTTCCCTGCTCCCCACGTGTGTGTTAGGGGAGAAGCTGGCTGAGGTGCTGTGTGGGGGACCGAACCATATTGATGCTGCTGCTTTACTTTCCCTCTTCTGGAAGATCTCCAGATGCTTGAAGGATTTGAGTAGTTGATTGGTGGAAGATATTGCTGTCTTCCCCGTCCTCCTCAGGTCAATAGAAAGAGGGTGATTATTCCCCTGGGACAATGATGGTGAGTGATGCTTTTTGCAGCACTGCTGTGTACACCACTCCTCTCACAAGAAACATCCCAAATTTTCCTTATGGTGTTAGATGATGTGCCTGTAGATGTGAGTGTTAATGAGCAAAGGCCTAACCAGATTGCACTGGGTGTGTTATTGCCTGGAACTTGCCTGTTGGTATGAGAATAGATCAACGCTTGAATGACAACTAATCTATATTGGAAAATATATTATACAATCTTTAATTTACATAGAGATGAAGTCTGCTTATAAGGAGTGGAAATCAATAAAGGCTTTTATATCATCCTCGGGGTAGAATATTAAGTCTGAAATTCCATAATATCTAAACTGTATCAAGAGATTACTAGTCAATAGTCCTAACAGCATAAAAAGTATCATTTTATCCTCTCTTAATAAATTTGATATATCTGCAGTTTCCAGATGGGGTTTTTGTTCTTTTAGAATGAGAAATGTGTTGCAGGCTTTGTCATTTTATTACTGTTTGAGGTTATGGCCAGAAGCTTGCGATGCAGGTAGTGTATAAACACAGAAAGAAAAGGTGGTGTGCAGTCTAATCTGAATTTGAGGGGCATTTGGTGGGCAGCCAAAGTATCTGAACAGGAACCTCGACTTTTTCCTGATTCAAAGTCCACCCATGAGCAGAGAGATTTGCTATGGACCAAACTGTACTCAGTTTAACGCTGCACTGATACCAAGCAGGGAGTGGATTCAGGTTAAACTCAGCCTTCTCTGCAAAGAACCCATTGCCAGTGCATTCCTACAGGCAATAGTATGATTCCCAGTCCAGCATCCATCTCTGCTGTGTCTTGGAAAGGCATTGCTGCCACTTGATATTTTTTTGTTCTTTCCTTTGAGCTAGCTGGAGCCATATAACAATCTGCTTCAGCCATTCTGAAGGCTCTATTTTTCTATAATTTGCTTTGACTCTGAATAGATGGGAAAAGTGAGAGTGAAACAAAACATTTCAGTCAGAACAAAAAGACATGTCACAACAGGAAATACAATTAAAATTGACTGATTGCCCATGGTTGGTACATAAAACCTTGTGCTGTGATTCCCAGTAGCAGAGCACAGTGAATGTGATGTGCTGGAGTATTGACACTCCCCAGCTGTTTCTCTGTACTTTCTCCAAGTGGTGCTATTTTTCATCACCCCCTTCACCTCCACCCCCCGAATGCTCTCTCTTCTTTTGCATTATGAATACAGCCATTAATCCAAGATTAACTTTATTCAGGTTCTTTACATCACTTTTCCTGTGGTTTTAATCAGCTTTGCACAACCAAGTTAGGTCTGTCTTAAGTTTCCTGTGCTTACAAAGGTGCAAGAAGAACCAGCAGGGGCAAGAGGACTGAAGTAGGGGGAGGAAGATGACAAAATTGTGGGAGTGGGAGGAAAATAGGTGGCTTTTTGGATGGGTTGTTTTAATAGCTTGAAAAAATACCTTTTATAGAGAACACATAATGACTTCCAAGTAATTTACTCAAACCTGTGACTTCTTTAGACTAAGGTTTTCTCCGAATTTCCTGGGGATTAGAAATTAAAGCATTAGCCTATTTGATTAATAGCCTTCTGTACTGCAGCTGCTTTTGTGTGTACAGCAAAACCCTGTACAGACAATTTTTTTCTTCTGTAAAACTGCGTCTCTACTGCAGCACTTAAAGCTTGTCTCTACTATGCATTCCTTATTTCCCATGCTGTCTTGAGGAATTGATTTGATTTCCTTGGTTGTGCCCTATCAAGAAAAAAAAAAAAAAAGAAGAAAACTTTAGATACTGCAAATTTTATTAAACATATTGATGTTTTCTAGGAAAAAGCAGATTCTGAATTATTTCTTTCAAGGCAATTAACCTGGCTTATAGATAATTCTATTGAAATGCCTAGAGTTTATGAATTGTACAATGATCATATTTTCCTATCTCTGCAGATCTCTAGCTAAAACAAATTCCTGGGCTGGCATTTTGATTTGTGTTTGCATTTCAGCTCTGCCAGATGACTGCTGTTTCTTTGAGTGAACCAGACTAAAAAAGCCTCATGTGAACAGGTGGCAAGAAATAGAGCAGACAGGATTCTTTTCATTATTCTCTTCCTAGATTACCTCCTCAGCTATGAATCTCTTTTAGGACTTGATGTAGCAACATACATATTTTTCCTGGCCCACTACTGTTTTTAGTAATTCCAGGTCAGTTTAAGAGTGGACCTAAGGAAAAACTTATGCACATCCAAAGTTTCAAATTTCACTTTTAAGTATTGAAGGCTGGAAGTTTCAGCCATGGAAGCATGGCTTAAGGACAGGTGTGGACAAAAGCAAAGTCAAGAGCAATCTGAAATGGTTCAGCGTAATCTGTACTATTATAGAAGAGATTTGAAAAGCTCTTAGCACTCAGCATCCACTGAGAAGGTGACTGTTCCTGAAAGATTGGATTTATTTCATACATCATGGAAGAGTTTGTGATTATCTTCATCTGGTCATACATCATGGAAGAGTTTGTGATTATCTTCATCTGGGCACTCATGATAGTTGCTGCATTACTAACTTATGGTATGGGGCATGGTGTTGCAAAGGTGTCTGGTCTCTGAAAGCAGATGGTTTGTTATGATAGTGCTGATTATGCAATGAAACCAAAAAAGTGACTCAGCATTGGATCTGGTATGTGTTACTGCTCTTGGTAGCAACACTGGCACAGCTTGACAATGAAGGGAAACTGAACTGCTGCCTCACTGCAGCACCATTCAAAGAGGAGATGTGAATCCCAGAACTATATTTGCTGTCAGGATATTCCAGGCACATGCAAAAGGGGTAGATCATACAACTGCTATGAATTTCTTATAACTCTGTGTTGGAGAGGTGCTTAAGGCTTGATTTGTTCTCAGTGTGCCACCTAGTTGTGATGCTCTCTGCATCTGCACTGACCTTTAGACAGCCCAGGCCTACTGCATGTTCAGCATTTTTCCCTTTTCATTAATTTTTAACCAGTCCTGTTGGCATTCCAGGTGTTCTTTCAGCTGTTGACTCTGGCTGTGCCACAGCTGCTGCTAAGCCACTCAGTGTGACCCGCTGTGCTGCTCACTTCAGGCAGAGCAAGAACAAGGCTCAAGAATTTGCATTTTTGAAATGTAAATTACTCTGCCAGGTAGAAGAGCAAAAGCAAAGCAAATGAGGGTGTCTTCTAATTAAATGTAATGACAAGGAGGCCAAAGAGCATCCCCTGCTAATTCCTGAACTACTTTGGCAGGAGGCAGCGAGGAAGCAGAAAGGGAGAATACCTGCTGGAATGGGGCAGGGAAAAAAAAAAAAAGGACAAAATGGGAGGTGGCACTGCAGCTTGTCCTGCACATCCCCCTGGGCTCCAGTCAGGGCACCTCTGCCCCACTACTCACACCAGGGCTGGCTTGCAGCAGCTTGGGGATCCTTCAGCTCCAGGTGCTTGGCTTCTCCTTGAGAGATTGTTACACAAGCAGTCTCTCATTGGTAGGCAAATCTTTTGGATGAGACAGCACTGTTACTAGCTGCTCTGGTTTTAATCTGTTCCTAATGCTTGCAGGAATATGCATGGGCCTAAGGTAATTTTAGTAATGTGGTTTCTGTAATGCCTTTTTATTGGTTATATAGAGCTGAGGGAAAGCCCTGCTGTCCTGGGAGTTGTACTCATAAAGACAAAACTTCTTCCTTCGTTTATTTCAGTTTCTTTGTCTTTCAAGTGAGAATATGCTCTGGTGCACCTCAGATCAGCTTCGTGGCAGGGCTCAGGCACAATTTTGTGCTGTAGCGGAGGTGGGTGGCAGATACCCTGCACAGCTGGTCTGGGTGCAGCTCTGCTGGGCTGTGTAAGCTCTACTTCATTTTGTAGCTCAGACCCCATTTGGGAAAATACCAATGCCAAGCAGGTTCCCCCAGGAACTCTCCTCAGCTGCTCCTTCTCCTGTCAGGGAGCAGAGTTGTGATGGACAGGCCTTACCTTATGGGGATGGGTGTAAATGTGTGTGTGATACTATTATTTTTGGTACAACTGGAGCTTCAAGATTTCGCTGTTGTTAGTCTCCATTGTGGAATACATTCCATGTGGAAGGGATTCTCTACACACGTTTATTTCCACAAGTGTTCAGGGAATGATGTGAGCATGTGTCCCCCAAGTCTCACTTTCTAAACCTTCCTGAGAACTTCCCTCCTACCCAAAGCAAAGAGGTTTGGTGGCCTTTGGTGGACAGTAGAGTAACTCAGGTCAGAGACGCCAGGTTTCAAGAGAGGAGGTTTTTTTTTTTCACCCTGTTCTCTGTGGGTGTGTTTTTTCCCCCTTACATGCAAAGTTAGGAAATACTGTTTTTCTTGTAAGGTGAGACCTGACACAGTTTATAACCCACATTCTCCTAAAGGCAAGCCTTCCCCCATCCTTTCTCACCCCCAGGCTAAGTGATGACTCTCCCAGGCAGCCTCACACACACCAAGGCTGAGATGCTGAGGATTTGTAGGGCACCTTCTCTTTCAGGGTGGGCTCCCTAACTCAGGAGTTAGTACTTGGGGTTTTCAGTGACCAGCTGCAAATAAACTGGGGATGTGTTTCTCCCTCTGGCTGAAGGAGATGGAAGCTGCCAGGAGAGCATGTTTTGGCTGGGCTGGGCCTATTGTAGTTGGTCTGGATGGCTGATATGGAGACTTCCATCAGATATATTTGAGTGTGAACTGCAAATGTATCTGATGCATGCAATGTAAGTCAGGAAAAAGTTCCTGTTGCAGATTCAAGACTTTCAATGAATCTTTTCAAAAGGACAAAAGCCTAGAAGCAGTTTGACCAGGATTCCTAGCAAGGAGTTTTTACAAGTGGCTGGGACAAATGCACTGTTACTTCACTTACTCAGGTGGTTTGGTCCATTGTAAAGACAGAGCGAGGAACAGGAATTTCTATTAACTGTGGATGTGTAGTATTTTATTCTGTTTTAGCAGCAAAATTGTATTATTTTATTATCATTACTAGAGAGGTAATGCCAAACATAATAATATGAAAAATAGTATTAAGGAATATATATTAGTTTAGCAATGCACAAGCTGCCATAGAAAATGTTCATGTCATTACCATTAGTACTTGATTAGCAATGCTGGCAGAGGCAGGATTTTTTTCCTCCCTTTTTTTCTCCCCTGTGATCAGCATTGGTAGTCCTGGTGACTGGAAGGTTTACTCCATCCAGAAACTGTGCACGCTTTTCCTTGTATCTCAGTCCTAAGGAGGACAGGAGATCTTTAAATTACTTTTGTGCTCTTGGCTCTTTTCCAGTCTGTGAATAAGAGTCAAACATCAAAGGAATAATTGATCAATCATAACCAACTCGACTGATATCCTCAAATTATTTCAAGTAGATAAATAAATCATGGTGAACTCATAATTGTGATTGATATTCGTATTTTTTTATTTGTATTAAATACAGGTTTTCTATGATTCTAAGGTGAGGACCAACATACCTGGTATGTGGTGCAGGTACCCTGAAGACACAAGGTTCTGCTTTAACTCTTCCAGATGACATGGCCCTGCAGACTAGAAATCTGCCTACAACTTGGGCTGGAGTTGAGTAACTGAGAGCTGTTTGGTTTGATAAAGAACATGCTTTTAATGGTATTAGGACATTTTTCCTGCTCAGAATCCAAATGCTAATGTTGCCTCATGCTGTAACTCTGATCCTTCTGCTGTTCTGGTATCTGTTGAGTAGACTGACACAAAAGTGTTAACTTTTTCTTTTAAATACTGCCTCTGATATGACATAACCCCACTGTGGACCAATGAAGACCTTGGTATAATTTTAATTAATTTTATTTCCAATTCTCATGCCCCAAGGCAGATCCTTCTGTAATGTCTGAAATTTTAAAATGTGTTACCTTCTGTGAGCACCCAATGTTACGAGTAATAGGAAAAATCCTTAAAATTATGAAGGGCATAGTGTAAAAAGTGGAAAAAAAATGGCTGGGGGGCCATTCTTCCTCTGTCCCTCCCCTTTGGTAGGTACCAGAATTGTTTGTTACTGCTCGAGGCAGCCGATACCAAGAGGTATAGGAGCAAGGTCCAATATGTAACTTGTGGAGGCTGTGTCAGTGCCTCTGCTGTGACCACAGTCATTGATTCCTATTGTTTAACACCAGAAATGTCCACTAGATCTTTGAGCCAGACCACCAGTATTCTATAGGTTCTTTTAATTTGTCAGTCATTTAGTCTTCATTTTTTTCTGGATTACTGAATTCTTAGTTTATGCTTGGCTCAAGCCATTCCAGCAGCTGGTCTACATGTCAGGAGATCAGCATCCCCCATTTCCTAGGGAGTATCTTCCAAGGCTTGATCTCTATCTACTTCCTCATTATGAACTAAAAATGAGGAGTAATAGGTACAAATTGAAAGATGGGAAATTAAGGTTAGATATTAGGGAGAAATTTTTCACTGTCAGGGTGGTGAGACACTGGCACAGGTTGCTCAGAGAAGCTGTGAATGTCCCAACCCTGGCAGTGCTCAAGGCAAGGCTGAATATGGCCTTGAGCAGCCTGGCTGAGTGGGAGGTGTCCCTGCCCATGGCAGAGGCATTGGGACTGGACCATCTTTAAGGTCCATTCCAACCCTTAATATTCTATGATAATGCTCTGTCAAGGTCTAAGCCTTCCAGATCATGGTATGGACACTCACAGGTGTGTCTCACTGTCCATAAGAACCACAGGATAGTTCAGGCTGGCAGGGACCTCAGGAGGTCTCTGGTCCAACCTCTGTCTCAAAGCAGGGTCAGACCAGGTCGCTCAAGGTTTTAACCAGTGGAGTCTTGAAAACCTCCAAGAGAGATTGCACAACCTCTCTGTCCAACCTGTGCCACTGCCTGGCTGTCCTGATGGGGAAATAGTTACTCCTTGTATCCAGTCTCCCCCTCACTGTTTCACTTGGGCCTGTAGGCTCTCAGCATGTATCATGTGAAGATCCTGGATCTGTTGTCTTGATAACACCCCCACAAAGCTTTGTGGGGTACTTGTGAAGCCAGATCTTCTCCAGGCTGAATGAGCCAAGCTCCCCCAGCGTCTCCTCACAGGCTGTTGAACAACCTTTGATTTACCTGTGGGGTGTGTGTTTATAAAATAAACCCCTTAACACCTAAATGCATCACAAGATGATGTCAATTTGTTGAGGAGTCTGATCTCTGTTATCTTGAGGACAATTTAGGTATTATGAAGCCTTTGCAGGTTAAAGGACAGATGTCTGTACATCTGTACATAAATGTCAGAGCTTCCCATCAGTTCCTCTCTAGTCATTTCACCTGCTAAATTTGATTTTATATCAAAACTCAGGCATCAACATTAAAATCCTTTCCTCCAGGCTGAGTCCCTTTCAGCTCTTCTGCTGACTTCCATGTTTTTTTGTCTCACAGTGATCTGAAATACCATCTCTATACCTCATCAGCTACCCAGACCTGTCTTTCTCCTGATGCTGAAAGAGAGGGAAAGAAGATCTATCAAAAAATTTCCTCATTGCTTCTTGAATTCTTTTACAATGCTCACTATAGATAAGATGAGCTCTCAAGGTAACACAGGCACCAGCTCATTACCCCACTTATTTCTGGAACACTGTATCCCAGCCGTGATGCTGTGCACTCAGAAGCAACATCCTGCTCTTCCACTTACACATTTGCTCTGCTTTTATCATCAGTAACAAACCTGTAATCTCTTCTGGGCAGGATTTTGTTTCGAGTTCTGGTTCTCACAGTCAACTGCTACAACACAGGGGCAATTACAGTGCTTGACAACTGCAGCCAGCTGTTTTTTAGATGGAGTTTTAAGGACTGCTTTTGACTAGGAAAGCTGCAAATGGCCTGTGACCTTTCTGCAGGAAATTGTACCTCTGCTGCAGTTGAACCAATGGATGCTGGTTGCAAAATATCTCTCGGGCTCCAGCTTCACCAGGAAAGAAAAGCATCTGGTAAAACCCTCTTGGAAGTGAAGCTTTTAGTAACTTTTAATGCGTCAAATAAACCTTAGGCCTCATAGGTTTTAACCTGATGCACTGCCCAGAAACTCTCAGTTGCCATCTCTCCCCTTGGGTTTTCCCTAGCTCAGACTGGAGACATGT
Organism: Donacobius atricapilla; assembly: GCA_013397315.1. NCBI lineage: Eukaryota > Metazoa > Chordata > Aves > Passeriformes > Mimidae > Donacobius > Donacobius atricapilla. The sequence goes on from WBMY01014128.1 coordinate 408,873, forward strand.
CTGCAGGGTGCAAGGGGAGGCACAGTGCCCAAAGCTCTACAGAATCCATGGGGTGAAGTATTCCCATCTCTCCCCTGCCCCATTACTGGAAGCCTTTCAAATTGCCATCTCTTTTTGTACACTGCTATTTGCTTCTGCATTGGCAGAAGGCTGATGCCAGCTTGTTTTACACTCTAAGCCTGAAACAAGGCAATATAATGTTAAGCTTTACAACCGCTATGTGGTGGTGCACTCTTCAAGATGATATAAGGTACTGAGAGGGAGACATACAGGTGATGTAATGTGATGTAGCCTAGTTCAAGAGTGGAAATTGTTCAGAACTTTTAAGCAAATGTTAAATTCACTGTAGTGATTTCTTTTAGATATTAATCCCATAAATGCACAGTGACAGAGAGAGCCCTGGTCCTATTTGCCACATTCTCACAGCAAACACTTAGGGAAGCAAGAAGGAAGAGCAGCAGATATTTGTGTTTGCCACATGCTTGATATGACCTCTTTGTGCCCAAGTTGCCATCTGTTCTGAAGCAATTTACGGGTGTTTGTCAAGTCTTCTGTATCTTTCAAAACAATATTGCTACTTTATCATAAAAGGTCTGAATTTTTCTATACACAGCCCCACCTTTCCACGAACATTGACATCTTTACAGGTACTTAACCGCTGCTCAGGATTTTTGCTGCTGATTTCCGCGGTGGGGGCTGGAGCCCTGCTGACTTTTTACTCTGAACAGCTTTCCAACAGGAAGCGCTCTCCACAGCGATATAATACCATGCAAGCTACTCACAGGGGAAACTTCACCTACGGCTGCAACGCAGCTGCGTCTGGTTTTAAATATGGAATCCACTGGTATTTTGACACAAGGGGAAGACCTGTGCTCAGGGAAGTCCTTTTATCATATGATTAAGCTGTCATTTAAATGGTGTAAAAAATAACTCTTAAGCAGAGGAAAAAGGAACAGTCTTTTTGCAAATGACTGCTGAAGGAGAGGTGATTGAAAGGGACATAGGGCAGCACTTTGTTCTGTTTTCAACTTGTCTTTAATGAAACACTGTACCGTTTTGTGAAGCAGCGGAAATTACAGAGATTCTGCTGTTTAGATCTCTGGAGACAGACGTGTGTGATCAACGACTGCTCACTAAAACAGCCTCTAATAGAATCACGGAGAAACAGAAAAACACTGAAGAGAATAAGGGAAACTACCGAGCTCTGAGGAATGCCTTACCTCGTCTCTGAAGAAGAATACAACATTCCTTGGTCAGGCAAGGAAAGACATTGAACTGACCCGAGCTGGAAGCCAACAAGCTGTTGTGGGTCTGCAGCGTACACAGCAGTGTCCTACAGCACGGCCCCCTGCATGTCCATAGGGCAGGGCTGGTGTCCAGCAGCACCCAGCTAGCCCGGTGAATCTCAGAGGGAGGATGCACCACGGGTGACTGAGCAGCAAACCTGTCCTGGAGAGGTCACTCTCTGTTCCTACACCTGCCTGCAACCTGGGATCACAGGGGAAGGAAATCGGCCTCCCTGAACGGCGCCTGTTGCTGTCTGTCCCTCGCACCCACTCTCCCCAGACCCAAGGATGTGGTGACCACCGCAGCAGCAAACAGCACACCAAGGAACGCTCTCTTGGCTGCCCCTTCTGCCAGCAGAAACACCCGACTTTAGCAAAGGCAGGTCGCTGCGGCTGCTCCTGGGGAAGTGGGTGGCTTCTGAGTGAGATTCTGCAGCTGACACGCAGCTGCTGAACGGGATCCAGCCTGAATGACCCTGTGACGGCAGACACAGGGGTTTGCAGATCTAACACCAGACACATCTATTGGCGAGACTGAGCAAGGCTGACTGTGTTTTTGTAAAGGCCGTGCACAAGCTGTGGCTGGGTGGAAGGCAAACAAACACTTTCCAGAAAAAGTGTGATGAATGAAATGGACCGAACATTAAGAAACCACACCATTTTTCTGTGACATCCTCCTAGGAGAGGGTAAAAACCCAAACCAAAAGCAACCTGAGTGCAGAGAGCTCCAGGGACACTAATATAGGCTAGTGAATTGAACAACAAAACCTAGATCTATCAGTTCCCACAAAAAGCTGTGGAGGGATGGGGAATCCAGCATTGACAATAAATCCTGGAGCCCATCTGAGCAAGGAACAAGGCTGCAGAAGGACCGAAAGCATCAAGGGAGAGATGAGCTGCTGCTGTGTGGCCCTGGATCACTGTAACATATGTTACCTTGGCAGGTAGGGAACTCAACCATATCTGCAGAGTAATAGAGCCAAGGGAATGCCTGCAGGCTGGGCAGTGACCAGCCCCTCCACTCCAGAAGTCCCTGCCTTTAGGCCAGGGGCAGCGGACTGGGAGCTTGCCCTTGCCTCCCTCTGAATGCAGTGTGGCTATCTGACCTGCTTGGACATCAGGGAATGTTTTTTCGGTTGGGCTAAACCGGCAAATAGCAGATGCTTCCTTCTCCAGCCTGCTGCCCTTGCAGATTCACGGTTCGCCATGTTAACAGTAATTTCCATGTATGTCCTTGCACTGCATCACCAGTGGCACCACTGAGGAATTCCAGCTCTTGGAAAAAACAAAACTGGAGCTGGTGGCTGCAGCAACTGATGCCATGGGAGGGGGGAACAAGAACCAGCCCCCTCTTTGTCACCCCTCATGCAAAGGTGAAAGAGTAGGAACAGCCAGAGGAGTAAAGGAAATCCTGAGGTTAGTTTGAGATTTTGGAATCTTCTGTCCCCATTTAGACCTGTCTAATGCCTGAAACCGGAGTTGTGAGGGCCTTCTCCCACTTTAGCTTGCCATATCCTCTGTATTCCCCTTGTAAGCTGAATGATTTGGCATGTGTTGATCCTTGTTCTGGAAATTGTGTGGTTTTGAGCTTGACAGCTAAAAATGATGATGATGGCAAACTCAATGTATCTTAGAAAATGTGTTTATATAGGCTTTCTGTCAAGCACCATTTAAATGCCATACATCATGATAAAAATGAAGGTGAAAGCAACTCAGCTAGGCCACTGGTGGGAAGGCAGTGTCCTGGTTACATTAAAATATCTTTTGTTGTTAGATAAAGAATGCCTGCAATTGAAAGGCCACAAGCTTTGCAATTAGTGCAAAATACAGGGATGAAAGGCTTTTGCAGATATGAAAGAAAGTCCCAATAAAATTCACAGGCAGAATATGCTCAGGTAAGAGCTGATCTGCATGTAGTAACCAAATGTTGGTTGTAACGTGCTGTACAGCAGTGGGGTTGCTCAGCTCACATCCACATTAGAGGAATGCAAGGTAGTACTGACCCCATCGAGCATTTTTCTTATGAGGATGGCATTTCAATTAAAAAAAAAACCTAAAAAGAAAAATTAGATTTCAGTTGGTAATTTTAATAGCAATTTTAGAGAAAAAAAAATACCTGGATGTGTATGATTATAGACAATTTCAAAATAACTTTAAAATGGAGGATTTTTAAAATATCTGCAAATGGAGTTGTCTTTGTCATAAATGCCAGATTGATGATTTCTGCTATAACATTTTCAGCAATGAATGTAAAATCTGCATTACCTGCACAGGCCTCACACTTTGCATGGACATCAAAGATTCATGGTATAGGCAGTGATGACGTAGTAGACACTCTCTGACATCCTGCTATAATTAACACAATTCATACGAATTTAGTAAGAAGGTAAGATATGCTGCACTGTGTCCAAAAGTCCATCCAACTCAGCAGCTCGTATCTGATGTGACTTACAGACAAATTAACCTAAGAACTGGCATGCGCACCTGGAATGGTGCAGTCAAGCATCCTTGAACTAAAGAACACTGGAATGACCCTTTTTAATTTCCACTAGTGGGCCTCATACAGCAAAACTTTGTTTTGCTTACTGTAGCATGCAAATTATTTCATGTCCTGAGAGCTTTCAACTATTTTATCCTTCTAAGTACAGTGGCCATCTGTTATTGGCCACATGGGTGTTCTGCTGCATACCCATTATTTGTAATTCTGTTACCTTTATCAAATACATCCTGGTCACCACTGTGCTGCAGTCCTTCTGGCTATAGTTTAACCTCAGAGAAACAAACTGGGTCTCTACTCTTGCAGCATGATACCAGTCTCTTCTCTAGACAAAACAGGTGGAAAAATGCTGACGTGAGAGGTGGAGAGAACGGCTGTATCTGGTAGAAGTAAACATCCCTAAGATCTCATCCAGGATCCATCTGACATGCAGGACTGTAGTCCTGCACAGTATAAAGGAAGCAGCCTCACTCTTGATCATTTACCTGGATATCTGTCAGTCATTGCCCCATTTCTTTCAGAAACCACATTTCAATGGCTATAGTGGATGACAGTCAGTCCTACAGTTAGAGATGTAACTCATTCCATCAATCTATATGCCTGGAAAATAAGATGGGTGTGCAAGAAAACCATTCAGAAGAATTAAGATATACATTATATATAAAAAAAAATAATTCGGAAAATGAGACAGTCCAGCATTTTCTTTTAGCCTGTCTAAAACAATCAAATTGGAAATACAGAACTGTGATCATGCATCTGATTTTTCAGTTATTTAATTCAAGGATTAGGACCAAACTTCTAAAAAAATCTAGGTTAACACAGTTTTTCACTTCCCATAGTAACTTCTACCTCTCCCAGGTAATGACTGCTAACAAAAATATTAACTGTTTAGATCCATTCAGCATGACCAAATGAAGAACCTCTTATAATCCATACTGCATTTTGTTCCCCAAAACTGTGTGTATACAATGATAATAAAAGGCAGTGTGTCAGAAGAGAGTGCAGTATACATAAATTAACTTGAATAATGGTAGACATGAAAGGTTACTCTGGCTTCCACCTGCAACTCTATGTTCAGGAGCTCCTGTTAGCTTTTCTTTCAGAGTTTTTGTCTGTAGTGCCTGATATTTCCTTCTGCAGTGTTAGTAGATGCAGGGGATCTACACAAGTTCAACTGAAGTTTGCACATCTGAATTCAATCCCCAAGTTCAGTGAGTGTCTTCTGTGATCTCTTTGCTCTGGAACACACTTAAATCTTATATTTGTAGAAAGGATACCATTTTATTGTTCGAAATAGGATGGGAAATTCAATGAAATGAACCAACCAACCATTCTTTTTTAAAAAGAAAAATTTATTTATGGCTACATACACCACATATAAAATTAACATTTAACTGAAACGTAATTGTTTCAATCATTTATGACTAAACACTTACAATGTTGACTACAAAACTGTACAGTTTATATTTAATAACCAATTCTTACAGCATAGTGCAATTGTAACATTTTATAAAGAAAATAATTTGTGCCTTTTTTAAATAAAGTGCATTAAATGACTATCTTGTATACAACAAGAAGCTCTGTAGTTGCAATTCAAAGCTTTAAGCTTAAGGGAAACTGAGGCAAAGATGTTTCACTTCCTTTTAAAATCACTTCATACACTGGCAAGCTATGGTTCAAACTTCAACCACAGTTAAATAAAAAAAAAAACAAACCAACAGACCAAATACCTAAATTAGTATAAGAAATAACCACAGGCCTTTATGTATGAAACCAGTAAGTGGTTCTCAGATGAAAAGCACAACATGCAGGATTTGAATCCACCTGGATCCTAGTGGGATGTACAGCATGAGAACTATCCTCCATGCAGATGCCTTTGCTAAAGCTTTTAGAAATCAGCATGGAACTACACTGCAGTCAGTAGTATCAGGTGTCTACCTGAAATGTACAATGTTTCCATGGAAAAGTTCTCTCTGAGGATTTGATGACATGAACATCAGGTAAACTACAGGTTCTTTTTAATTGCATTTGGCAACAAGAAACATGGGGGTCTAGTTAGTAAGTCTAGAAAATTACAAGTGGTTCTACTAGCTCAGGTATTTCAAGGTCTGAAGTTAAAGACAGAGTTTACAGCTTTGTTTCAGAGGCACACTTACAGCACTTATCCTATGAAATTCCATTTTTAAACACATTTACAATCAACTTTTGTAGATTTTGGCTGTGACAGTAAAGCTCACACCAAACAAAGGAGGGCTTTAGTCCTAAAGAGTAAAAAGCTATAGACATCAAAATGGTTAGAGGTATAATGTGTCTCTCTCCAGAAACGATGACAAAACCAAGAATGTCCATTTCCTTTGGCTGGCTCTGGCTGAGGCCCAACAGGAAAGCTCATATTCTTCTCCTTCTCCATACTTATATGGGACTGCTATCAGCTTCAACAAGAAATATATTTGAGTGCATGCAAGTAACCCTAGAGACTGCCTGACTATTCTGCTGTATGTGTAATCCAGGCAATTTACCTGCTTCTTCAGCTGCAGTACTCATTCCACACTTTTGGCACAAATCACACACATTGTTCCTGCATTCTGGAAAAGTGCATTTTCTTCCTAGAGGGACTGGCCTGAGTTCAGCAGCAGATGACTGTACCTTCAGCTGCTCAGCTCTGGGACAGCTGCCGTGTAAAACACTGCGTGCTGGAGCGTGCTAACTCCCAGCAACCACTTACCGCCCTCCTCCCGGACTGAGGGAAGCCTCTGCTTACACCGAGAGGGCAATACAAAACAGGACAGCTCCAATTTGGCTGGAACGGGATTGAAGAAGGCTCCCTGTTTTCTATCACGTCTCAGAAAGCTCTGTGCTGAGAGCAGAGCTCCCTTCCAAACCCATCGTGCTGTGACCTGCGACCAACACAGCAGAAAAGCCTCACCTCTGTGCTCTTTTCTCCTGAGCCCTCTAGGGCAGAGGCACCGCAAGGTGGACTGAGTGTTGATCGTATATTGAGGGACTACACTGTCAGAAGGCAACTGAAGAGTGGCAACACAAAAACCCATGGATGAGGCACAACTTCCCATACTCCATGGGGACACAGCCCTTTTGTCCTTTTCTGGATGTGGCTATTTCAATTTTCAAAGGGCCAGGTCATGCTGCTTTTATTTGCATACTATAAAATATCTCCCCCTGAAAGCATGGGAAGCCGAATTTCTCATTATTTTGATGGGTTTAATCTTAGTGAACACTGAAGTAAGAGGAAAATTCTATGGTGACCATAAGTAATCAATGCCTTGACTTTAAATCTTAAAGGTCCTAGGCCTTTTTCCCAGAAAAACCCCTGAAGCATATATGTATTTTGTGTGCCCTTTAAAAACACATGCATAGAATTTTTTAGGTACTCTAACATTCCCCAGGTATGTTAGGTACTCTAACATTCCCCAGCATCAGCCAGTGCAAAATGTCCACCTGTGTCCCACGACTGTGTGGAATCATGATCTGTGCAGTCCTGTTACCAAGACAGAAAAAGAGCAAGAGAGAAACAGGAACAGTGTGTGGAGAAAGTTATAACTGCTTTAGAAGCACCATTCCTGCATTCTGTACCATCTGTGGTCATGGAAAACACTCCTGTAATCTCAAAGCTGGCAGTGGTATTTGTCCAAATTAAAGACACGAGAATTTGCTTTCCTTCTGAAAACCTCTTGCCTGTTTTGGTCTGTTGAAATATCAATGAATCTTCCTGCTGAATCTTCTAGTGTTTGCAAGACTCATGTAAGTTGGGCAATATTTTTCTTTGATCATAAGAAACTGCCCAGCAAGGAGTTACTTTAACCACGCCCACAAGGAAGATATAGAGCATGATATATGGCATGTCATACATATAAAAACTAAATAAAATAATCGTAGTAATTATGTATGTATATATATATTTAAGTATGTAATTATGCTATTTAAGAGTGACAACTCATCATACTTAATCAAGTTAATGCCATACTAAAATACTCTAAGAAACTGTTCCTCTATTCAGCATGCAATTTAACTAATATGGTTAACCTGGACATACGTATTTACTTTTAAGAAGAAGTTTATACCTAAAAGAAAAAAAAAATCTATTTTGTTGGCGTGAAAGGCCCCTCCATTTTCTAAGCGGAATCATTGCAGGATGCAGTCTTCAGCATTTGCAGTTGGTATTAGCTTGCTTTTTCCTTGAGAAATCGGGACTAGGCCTGTGCTTAGGCATCATGGTAGATCATATGGTTGGGATAAAGTGGTTAGAGGAAAAAGAATATTACCAGTGTAAAGAAAACAGTAACAGTACACTTGCTTTCCCTCCACACAGCTGAATGACACATTTCCTGTGTAAGGGAAACACTCATTAAAGTTGTTCAATGAAAAAGGCCTGCTGATATGTTTGAAAGGATTATAACAAACTACTAAAAACTTTGTAAATCAGCTTTTACCTAGGAATGCACCACTGCACTTATGAGAGGCAGGTACTTAGAATCATTTAGGTTGAAAAAAACCTTTAGGATTATTGAGTCCAACTGCAAACCAATGTTTGCCTTGAAACAAAAAGGACTGTACCAGACATCTTACTGCCGGGGACTGGGGTGGTGAGGAGGTGAAGGAGAAAAAGAGAAATAACCCAACCTGTAATCCTATCACCATCAGTTCAAATCCTAATAATCCACACTTGTAATTGAAGGAAGCCCCTCAATGTGCAATGAATGTCCATAAGAACTCTATGCTTTTTAGAAAGTTCTGTGCTACTTAGTAGTATCAGATAACTAAATCAGTTCATCAGTTCTGGGACATAACACACTTCCCCCTTCCTGGGAGGGGGAGACACATAGAACTATCTTTTCCAATTAAATATCTGGCATGTCAGCAAGTATGTAAAATTTGCGTTGGCATATGTAAAGTGCAAAACAAAGGTTTGGGGAGATAAGAACAATTTCCTTAAAAGCCTATTAAAGGAGTTTGTGACAGCAACTGTAACTGACCATTGTTTTTAAATTACTTTTACTCTCTCAATTATTTGCAAAGAACCTCCACTGTAAAAATCTCACCCTATCCTTTCCATGGGGCACTGAATTAGTCCGCATCACAGCAGTGACACACTAATTAACTGCAATATGGTTTCATCTAACCTACATTCAGGTTTGGATTTTTCCCTTCTCCTTCAATAAGAAGTTTGTGTAACAGCGAAATGTGTAAACTCTTTCTTCTTGTGGGGCTTACAAGATCACAACAATTTTGTGAATAAAGCACAGCATGGACTTTTTTAGTGCAAAGGCATCCTGTTTTCAAAGAAACATTTACTACAAGGTTACAGGCTTAGCTGCTCCCCAGAAGGAACAGAAATTACATAATGACTTACTGTAAAATAATCTGGTGGTCCTACTTTGAATTTTCAATATTTTTCCACAAAAACTCTATTCTGATTTCAACGGGGGCCACACAAGACTACCAAGACAAGTAATAATCTGAATAAAATACAGGGCAACAGTTTTAAGGAAGGTGGACCTCATTTCTGATTGTATCTCTTCCTCTCTGCTCTCCGAACACCACTCAAGAGGGGCAGCCACACTGCCAGCCCCAAGGACATGGGACTGCTGCACCACACCTGGAACGGGGGCAGCCCCAGGGGCTCTCCCGGGGGCTCTGTGTACTTGGGTAAGGTTCCAAATGGACAGTGCTTACAGGGGGTGCATTTATTCAAGCATCCTTCCCAGCCAAGCTCAAGCACCGAGTGATTGAATCAGGCTGATTCACCAAGCTACAGAGACTTCCATCTCCCATCTTTCATCATCCACTTAATACAAAAGTAGATAGCCTTGCAGTTCATTCAGATTTCTGACCCATTAAAAGGAACTGTATATTATTATCTGAAGAAGACAGCAGCACCCAGTTTTAAGAGGTCATTTCCTCTGGTACCAAAAAAGTATTTCCAGACAGGAGACCTTTCAAGTTTATTGGGAGTACCATCATTCTTTTACTGAAAGATGAGGGAGATACATGTCTAATTTATCTTTCCTGACCTATTGCTTATTTATGAGATATAAATTATACCACTCCCTTATAGTTCCTTCCTTTCAGTTCTCTATAAGCAGAGATTGAGAGATCTTTTTCTCCATGGAACATGTCTGGACTACCACTAAGTCAATCTAGAACCATTCAGTATCTCAGGTAAAGTGACAGGATAGCTGGAGGGTTTTTAAATAGCAACTACTCTGTCCAATTCTTGTTTTTATTTATTAATTGTACATAGAAAAAACAGACCCTGTATACTTTGTCTTCATAAAAGACAAAGTTAGGGCCAACATTTTGAAAACATTGTTCTGAATGTTACAGAATCCTTTTTTTCTTTTCTTTTCTTTTTTAAAAGTAACGAGTGTGTAGGTATGCTTCAAGGGCTTGATTTGTAGCAATGCTATTTTATCTCAACTTCCAGTCACACAACAGGCTGCTTATCACCTTGGGGAAATGAAGTCACATGTATTTTATTTTTAAAAGCTAAAAAATCCCAAAGAAAATAAGGCAAGAGAACAATAGCTCCTTGAGGACAGCACAAGAGCTGGTCTACGCCAAAGTTCACTGCTGTTCATGGAGGAGTTTTAGTGACTCCAAGATGCCTCAAGGCTGGTCCCTGAACACTAAAGGATGGATGTGACTGCTTATGTCACTGAGTGTCCAAGGCAGGAAGATACAGAAGCAGTATCAGTCCTTTGAGCTTGCTTCCAAGGAGCCTGGGTATCGGTAGGGGTTCTCTTCATTGGTATCATAATCAAGCTGTCTTCAGAACAGGCTAGCACCATTTATCATAGCCACTCTGATGAGCATGACAAACTCAGGTATTCTCAGGATTAAGTTATAACTGGAATCCTGAACACTATTAATTTACCCCCAGAATGCTGTACAACTAAATGCCAAACAATAAAAAGAATAAAACTCCCCAATGCAGTATGAATAATTCTTTCAGCAAATAGTACAAATCCAGGATCCAAGAATTAAGGTAAAATGTTATTGCTATGTAATTCTATTCAGGAATTCAATGATTATAAAACAAATCAAGCAGAAATAATGTCTCACATTGGCCTGATAGGATCTGCTTAACAAAGGAAGACTTAGGCTTACTGAAAGTCATTACGCAAGTAACTTTTTTTTGCCTAAAGTATATATTGCTTCCTCTCTATTGCTCTGAGTTTACTCAGCAGTTTATAGTATCCACATCATGGAGGATTTTATTGCTCTTGTGCTCAAAACATATTTCTCCTTATTGCTGAAATACTACTATTTGGGGAAATGGTTAAAAACAGAAAAAAAAAGAAAAAAAAAGAAAAAAAAGAAAAAAGAAGACAATTTAAAAAAACCTCTCCTAAGCTTTGAGGATGAACGTATGAAAAAAACTGACTACAATAAATTTTTCCCATCAGGATACAACCTGTTACTAACTTTGGGGCAAGTGTAATAAATAAACATGAACTTCAATTCTTTGAACTAAATTACATTATTAAGGAAAAAACCAACCTTTTGTAATTACAGTGGAGATATGAAAGCTACTTCACTGTACACAGAATGGTGAATCTAACTCCCCTGGTTTTATGTACTGTTGTTTGATGGGACAACAAAATTTCAGAAACCGCAAGTTGGCTGGATTTCTGCCAGTTTCAGGAGGACCTGGCATGGATACTGGCACCTCACCATACATAACGGGGGCCTCCGCTGTCACTCAGTGGGGACAGCAGAGAGTTGTTAAATTCTGCAAGGTCTGGAAGGTGGCTGGCTGTCAAGCAATTCTTCTGTGTGAGTGAGGTAGGCAGCTTTGCACCCACGGCTCTGCTCCTGTTTCCCAGAGCTCATTCAGAGGTGTGTTATGTAGCACCCATCCCAGTGCTGCAAACTATGGCAAAGTTTGGCCTGACAACTGCAGGCAAACCTATGTCATTGACTTTCAGCAGGATTTTCTGGCCTACGCTGCACAGCCTCAATTTTTGAACATATTTCTAGAATAGGCAAAATCCTCACAGGAGGTCACAGCAGTATCTTTAGAGGCAGAATCATGTTTCTCATCTGTTTGTGGTGGAAGGTAACCATGCACAACTCCTCAAACAAGGGCAAATCACATCCCTGTGAGCCAGCTTTGTGGGATTGCTATAATTAATCTGTCTTTCCTCCGTTTGACTTGCTCTGCTCCTCAGGAGAGAAGCTTCCAATTACAAATCTCTCTGCTCTGGCACAAGGAAGAGGTCGGCTCCCCCGGCACGCTGGAGAGCCTCTGCGGAATTGAGCAGCCTGTGGAGTGAGGAAGATGACAAGGACACGAGGTGAAACAATATGAGAAGAGGGGACGACATTATCTCCCTCTGTGCCTTCTCTGTCTTCCCTACCACACAGGTGTTGCCTAGAGAAAAACACTAATGCCTGTGAGGTTATCCAAGAGGATGAGAACATGTCTGTATAAGGAAAACAACAGTTGCCCTCAGGACTGAATTTTGGTCACAGTTGTAGCTGCTCATCTTCATCATACTTTTAGCAATTTGATACAGAAGAACAAAGAAGGGAAAAAGCAGGAGGAGCAAAGTTCGCATGACTTTAACTTATTTTTTCTTTTAAAAGTGCCATCCTACATTATTCAGCCTCTACATTATTAATCTCATGATTTTTACTGCCATTATTTCCCAATAGTTTGCATACTCACAAAACTGCACACATATGTAGTATGGATATTTATGAAGTGAGTATTTCTTATACAAAAAATTGTAAGAAAATTCAATGACTAGAGTTTCAGCATCATTCATAAGTAGATAAAGAACACTAATACCCTACACTGAGCAGAGGTCATAGTCTAACTTGCTGAGCATCTGTAAATCACAGGGAAGCCAGGGTAGCTTCAAATTCATAGCTCTACTGGGTCGTGCCATGCAATTATTATTAAACTAATCAGATTAGCAAGTAAGAACCAAAATATCATGAAGGTTGAACCAAATAAATAATGGAATTTAAACTCAGCATTGCAACTAAAATTAATTATTGCTCATTAAAATCTCTACAGAGCCTTGTTAACAGACAACTCACATTTGAGATTCAGCTTTGTGTATAGCATATGATTCTTAACATCACAGAAACTTCGCCACAAAAAGCTACAGTCATCCAAACGTCCACATGAAAAGGACAGATTCCATTTGGAAAAATCCAGACCAGCAGCGTAGTTGTCTCTACTATCTCTACTACACAGGTATATTTTTTCATTGAACTGCAAATATTGCTATTTTTACACTTGAGTTTTGGATTTTTTTTTTTTTTAATGGAAGGTACTGAAGCAACAATACAATATGCTGACTTTGACATTCAAGGGAGTATAACCTCTTGCTGATGCCAGGGCATGAACACATTGAGCGATACTCTAAACTCCCATGTGCTGACATGAGGGTACACGGTAAGTTTCATGAAGACAAGTGCCAGGAAGATTTTCTTTCTGACAATCAAGTAGTCTTCAAATCAGAAAACAATGCTTTATTTCTAGTGCATTTTAATGTGGCTTCAGTGGAAGGTTAGAAGCAGTTTGAAATTTAACCATTCATGAGAGGAAGCTCTGCTTTCTAGACCAGAAGTATAATGAAGTTCTATAATGAAGTGAACTGACATGTATGCAGTGCAAAGAATGAAACTGCCAGAAAAGTAGAAAACACTGTTTCATTTTGCAGTTCTGGTTGCATATAATTATGAACCAGATATGCTTTGAGAATTTATAAATGTTGGTATTTAAAATTACATAGGAGAGCAGTGAAAACAAATGGCAATAGTATTGACTTGGTAACAAATGTAGGGGAACCACTTCATGTAGCGCTAAATATATGCTGCAAGCAATCTGTAGGTTGCTTTATGAAACATTTCTTATACTCTTCTGAAAAGATTAACTTGTCTGGGAAACCCAGTTTTCAGTCGATTACAAATGCATAGCCGAAAGAGGCCATGTTGTTTCATCAATTTCAAAGATACCCCCCATCAGTTTTAAAATCAACCGCATAGCTCCGATGTCCCACATGCAAGTGAAAACATACGTCTGACTTTGAAAAGGAAAGCAACACACATCTCTTGCTTTAACATCCAGCCAGAACAGGTGAGAGAACAGGTAACTCTTAAAAACAATTGTCAACCTAATTCATGCTGAGATGTAAAATAAAAAGCTGCACAAGTACTTTCTCACTTAGAGCAAATTTGTTGCACTGAGATAATTACAATAAATTCCATATAAATCAGCACAATCAGCCATTATTTTGACGAGTATTCTGATGGCATACAGATGGGGTAACAGGACTTGGTTTGGGGTTTTTTTTCTGTTTAAAGAAGAATTAAAGAGGAAAAAAAATCCTAACAGATTGTAACATGCAGTATGACAATCACATAAACAATTTTAAAGAAGTATGCTGTTTCAATCTAATTTTAATTAGAAAACTTAATGTAAAATCATGGCAAACATGGCAAAGTCTGGGTAATATGACAAAAATACCCTGAGCAACATTATAAATCTGTTAAGAACACTGATTATTTTGATTTTGGAAATCTTCCTTAAACCACTCGATTGATTTCGGTCACTGGGGTTTTCTGTTTACAAAAAGGTCAGTCCATCCTGTGGTTTTATGTGAACTCATCACACACCATTTAATGAATGCATCTAAACCAAAGACAGAATGTCTGGAAAGTAACATGTTAAGGAGCGTCCTCGTGGCTTCCAATCAGACATCACTGGGTGATCTTGCCCTCTGAGACAGGTTAGAAGGAATACAGCCACAACAGACGAGCCAAAGTGCTTTCTGTATCTCTTGGTTTCTAAAAGCATATATTACAGGATTGATGACGGAATTGTAGGTAGCTGGCAGGAGGGTGGCATAGGTGTATATAGAAGGATAGGTGTAATCTGCTATTAAAGAATAGAGAGTAAAAGGCATCCAGCAAGCAGCAAAAGTCCCCAAAATAATGGCCAAAGTAGACACTCCTTTTCGGGTGGTCACATAGTGGGAAGTGGCCAGGAAATGGTGTTGCAAGGCAATCTGATGGGCATGGCGCATCACAATTTTACAGATCTGAATGTAGAGCTGCAGCATGAGGGCAAACATAAGCAAGAAAGAGACCGAAAGGACAGCTGCATTATTTTTAGTGAGTGGTCTGATAACACTGCAGGTGGATTCATCTCTGAGGCAGTTCCAGCCCATTACAGGCAGCAGTCCAATACAGATAGATGCTCCCCAGAGCAATATAAGCATGACATAGGTAAAAGTGACAGTCCTCTCTGAATTGTAAGTCAGGGCATAATACAGGGAGAGGTAACGATCAACAGTGATAGCCAGCAAGCTGCCAACAGATGCTGAGAAAGAGGCAACAATCAGTCCAATCGTAACCAGTTTCGTAGCTTCTGACTGCAGAAGGTAGGCAAAAACAAAATTGATGATCAATCCAATGCCTGCCAAGAGATCTGCTAGCGCCAGGCTGCCTATCAGGAGGAACATGGGGGCGCGAAGACTGGGATTATGGAAAAT
The DNA here is from genome assembly GCA_013397315.1 of Donacobius atricapilla. NCBI lineage: Eukaryota > Metazoa > Chordata > Aves > Passeriformes > Mimidae > Donacobius > Donacobius atricapilla. Next base: position 424,184 of record WBMY01014128.1, read on the forward strand.
GATCAGAACCACAATGGCATTTTCGCAGGAGATAAGGGTCCCTGAAGTACACAAGACAATGTCCCAGGGGTTTACCAAAAGCTCTGGCTCAGGGTTTACGGCAGGAACCAGGGAGGAGCCTGCAGCTGAGGCATTCTCTGTAGAGCTGGCTTCTACATGATCCTGAGGCAGCCAGCTCAAATTAACCTTCAGATCTTCATTCATTTTAACCCCTGTCTTCTTCAACAGAAAGACATTTTTTAATGTTCAGCCACAGCACTGGGAACATCACCCCCCCGGAGCATGCAACGCCCTAGACAGCAACACCAGGCTGATGTGCAGGCAGGCACTTGTTACATAAATGTGACAATAGAAAATAAAAACAAAAACGGTGCAGGGGGGGAGGCTATTTAAAACTGCCCGAATTATCCTCCAAGGGACCGATGCACGGAGGCTGAGTGGTCCTTCGGGTAACCCGCATAGGCAGGGAGGCACGGGCACGGGAGGCAACCCAGAAAGCAGCTAAAGCCCCCTCCAAGCGCCGCAATTTGGGGTGGGGGCCGGCTGCGGGGCGGCGTAAACCCCCGCAATTTCCACGCGGGATTACACTGGGCACGGAGGGAGCGGGCAGGATGGGGAAGGAGAAGGGGAGGCGGAGTATCTTTCACCGACCCCCAGCGAAGGAAACCCCGCCCGGGCTGGGGGGAGAGTAGGGCGATGTCCTCTGAGAACTTACAAACTCGACGCGGACACCGCACACACACACACACAGACACANGTGCCGAAGGAGACGCTCCCCTGTGGCCCGCTGTCCTGCCGCCGCTCCGCGGCCGCCGGGCGGCTTCTCCTTTGCTGCGAGAGCCCCCTGAAATGATGGAAATGAAAATTATCCTCGTACGGCGGCGGTGGTCGGGCGCTGGCGGCAGGGGTTTGCGCAGAGAGGTTGTGGTGTCTCTGCTTCTTCGAGGCCAGGTTGGGTGGGGTCCTCAGTGACCTGCTCCCTGCCCATGGCAGGGCATTTGGAATTAGATGGTCTTTTAAGTTCCTTCCAACCCGAACCGTTCTACAGTTCTGTGATTCTGTGGTCCGGAATGNCCCCAGCGGCGCATCACCTGGGCTGTCCCCCGGCGGCCCGCAGCAAGGATGGCCGAAGGAAGGAGGAAGGAAGGCGCAGGAGGCGCGGNTTGGAATTAGATGGTCTTTTAAGTTCCTTCCAACCCGAACCGTTCTACAGTTCTGTGATTCTGTGGTCCGGAATGACCTGTTCTAATTGGCAGTGCTTTCAGAAGTGAGGCTGGACCAGACCATCTGCTTGAGGCACCCTGGAGCCTAACCTTTATGTGATCCTGTGGTCTACAACTGTATGAAAATGAATCATAGAATGCTAGGATCAATTAGGTTGGAAAAAACCTCTGAGATCACTGAGTTCAACCCATGACTGAACGTCATCATTTCAACCAGACCGTGGCAGTGCAACATCCAGTCTTCCCTTAAACACCTCCCGGGATGGTGACTCCACCAGCTCCCTGGACAGCCCATTCCAATGTTAAATCACCCCTTCTCTGAAGAAATTCCTCCTCATGTCCAAGCTAAGCCTCCTGTGGCACAGCTTAAGACTGTGTCCTCTCATCCTGTCATTTGTCGCCTGGGAGAAGAGGCCGACCCCCACCTGGCCACAACCTCCTTTCCAATAGGTCCTGAATGACCTCTTCTAACTGACCCTACGCAGAGACATGGGGCTGGATCAGTCCACCCCCAGAGGCACCCCGGAGCCTCAAATGTTCTGCGATTCTGTGGCCTGCAACCACATGAAAACGAAAATATGGTATAAAAAATTTAGAAGAATGATGGCCAGTGTAAGGTCTGGAGCGGGTAGCTTCTGCCTTTGCAGGGAGCCTGCTGGGGTAGCATGGGCATGGGGATGCCTGCCATCTTTGGATGGTGACAGTAGGGACACATGGGCATTTTTACAAAGGTGTTAGATATTGAGTAGTGCAGGCAGGCCAGTGGGGTTTGGAGTGAGTTGGAACTAAACTCGGATATAGGCCACTGGGTCAGAGGAGCCACACCAAACAGCTTTAAATGCCAAATACAGATGGCTTCTGCACAGAAAATAGTCTCCAAAGGTTCTCTGTACAGTCAGTGGAGAGAAGTGTGTCCTTCAAGGCATGTCAAAACAGAGGGATGAGTTGTTCTACAGAAGAATCTGGAAAATTTTAGGAAAGCATGCTTTGTCCTCTTTTATACCGCTATACACCTAGAACCCTCTGGAAAATCGGGCCCTGGGGAATGACTGGAACCTGGAGGAAAGCTTTCCTTCTCCGTTGCTGAATTATGGACTCAGCAAGTCTGTGTGGTGCCATCCTTCATTCAGATCAACCTCAGTCACTGTGCTAAGCCTTGTGAAACTTTGCTGGATGACTCAAGATGATTCATTCACATTTCTGGTGCCCCTCCTGCTTTATAATAAGGATTAAAAATGGATATAACCTTGCTGCTGTTCATTGTCTTCCAGTTCTATCCAGTGATTTCTTATGTGACAACGTGACAAATACTTTCCTATGATTTGGACTGAATATATTTGGTGTGTTTCATCATCTGTCACTCTTCCATTTAGAACAGTTGCAGTAAAAATGCAAAAGTGTTTCTTCAAATGTTTTAACATTTGTTTCACAAATGGCAAAGACAAGTGTTTCAATTGAATATTTTAATTTAGGATTTTGGAGAGCTGTGTTTATTCACTTATTTAATTTGTGAATGATTTCCATTCCAATTATAACACATTATAAACAAGCTAATGTTTGGGTCCTGCATTGCCAGTTTGTCACTTTTTCCTGCTATGGTGGACTGTCATCATTAGGGCAAATGACATTGGCATGGATTTCACCAACTGAAACAGAACACTTGTCATTTAGAGGAAAATCTCTGTTTATCAAAATCTCTGGCAATATGAAGATTACCAGATGCAAAAATTAGTGATAGGTCATAGCTAAAGAGCCTTTGTACCACTACCTTGCTATTTATTTCTGTCTCTCACGAAGCTGCTGATAGAGATGTTTACTGACCCTCAAGCTAGCACAGAACAGCCTAGTGCTGGAACAGGAAGCAGAGGTCAGGCTGTGCTGGCTTTGGAGCCAGGATCTCAGGATCTCTGTCTGACGCTGTGACTGCCATGGTGACGTACAAAGATACTCTGGCCCGGCTCAGGTAACACAACATGACTGCATAACAATAGCATATCCTGAGGAATATATATGCCTGTGAGGAATAAAATACATGTGGAGTCTAGTGCTGTTATCTGTCTTGGTCATCGCCTGAAAGTTTCTCACTCTTCAGGCAGTCTATGACCTGCTGTGTCCAGAAGGTTTGGGTGAATGCAGAGGCATGCCCTTCTTTCCTTCAGGTATCTGTGACTGGCAATACATGGCAATCTCCTCTCCAGGGTCATGCCCCAGCCATGTCCTGAGGGGCAAGTCTGCTTCCAGGACCCCAGCTGCCATGGATGGGGAGCCTCTTCATACAGTTAAGGGATGAAAAATATCATCTGCTCCATTGCCTTCCTGGTCTTAACAGTAGGAACATCAGGCTTTGGGATGCATCCCGAGTTACCAGCCAGTAAATTATAGAGCTATCCACAGAAACGAAACAGTCCCATTCAAATAGAAAAATTATCCTGAAATAACACATTGACGTGTTTTTCATCTGTGTCACTATCATCTAGCAGGCTTCCCTTCAGAAAATCCAGCAAGGTCCCTTGCCTCTCTTATTGCTTCCTAAACACCCTCTCTCTGTTCTTAATCTCTGTGTTTTGACTCCTAGTCTTTCATCCATACAATCAAAACCACCCTCAAGGAGCACCTAGTCACGTGTGAGTCCTCACTACCTGGAATTATTTTTCCTTTGGATTTTATTTTTCCCTTGGATTTTATTTCTCCCCATATATAGTCTTATAGTAATTTAAATAAAATCAATAAAAGAAAGTTCATATTCTGGTAACAACTCTTGCAGATAGTGACAGTTTGCTGTACAAAAGAAGTGTGAAAACCCTAAATATATGACAGCAGCCTGTGTGCATTGTAGAAATGGCTTTTGTTAGAATTTTCTTTCAGGAGATTTCATCTTCACATTGAGTTAATCTTCAGTGTTACATGAATGTCATTTAGACGTTCAGACCATGCAATGAACCAAATTCTTCCCATGCACAGAACTGTGCAGTTATTACTGATCTTTCAAGATCTTTGAACCAGCATGCCCTGGGCATGTGCAGCCCATTTAACCTTTGTTTTTTATTTTAACTTTCTCTTTTTTTCCCTCCCATTGGTGAATCAAGTATTGAAGTCTTCACTTAATTTTTCTGACTTGCTAGCCAAGCTGGAAACAATTAGGACCATAACTAAAGTAGGGGTTATATATAAAGAATATTTGGGGTTTCTTCTAAGTCAGTCCTTGTCCATTTCTAAAGGAAAGAAAGAGAATGGAGCATAAAAGAATACTTGCCAATTTATATCAATTTAATAGAAAATAAGTCTTGCCACACAGATATTATTACAATGGAAAGACATATTTTGTTCCTCCGCAGATGCAACAGATTTTTGAAAAGCACTTGTCTTATCATATGCAATTATAAAAGAAGTGCCAATTTTCATTAAAATTCATGTGGAGGGGATTAATACGTTTTCTTACAACCTCTTAAAACACCATCTTCCGACAAAGCCTGTGCCAGACTTGCAGTTATTCCATAACCCACAGAACAGGCAAAGAATGGATGTGATATAAAGACAGGTGGACATCATGGTAAACAATGAAGACAGCAGTGTTTTTGTGGAGGGCTTTTGTCACACAGCTTGTTCAGGCAATTTTTTTTTTTTTTGCATATACAGATATAAACATAACTGTATTTCTAAGAAAAAATGCTTTAGTCATTCTTACATTATAGGATACCAAGTATGGGACAACACTGACCATGCATGGGAAGTAGCTGGTTGTGTATGAGTTCCCTACGCAGAGCCATGACAGAGGGCTACTGTGATAAAAGGAGAATCATGAACAGAAGCAGGGAAATAATTATTACTTCTGGACAGGGATGTCCAGATATACTGATGAGATCAGTATTTGAAAGCTTTATATAGTCCAGGCCAGTGTGTTTTAAAAAGTACTGAGAAATGAGAGCAAATGCGAGAAAGAGTCACAAAAAGCATTCTGAAGAACTGAGGAAATTTCTTCTAGTGAAGGATTTAAAGAAATTATTCTGTTCAGTTAGTCTAAGAGAAGATCAAGAAATGCATGGATTACAGCATACTTTCACCACGATTTTGAATGGCTCTTGAATCTATCAGAAAAGGGTGTAATGTCCGGAAGCTGAAGTTAGAAAACTTCAGATTCAAAATTAGGCTCAAAATCTTAATACCAAGATAATTATGCTCTGGATCAACACATCCTGGAGAAGTAATGGTTGCATTTCCTCTTGTCACCTTTTTGGAAGACACCCTTATCAAAAACAAATTCCCTACAGGCACATGCCGAAATAAAAAACCTTACCCAAAATTAGTAGTAATTTCATTTTTTCCTTTTTGTGGGCCACTATAGCAAGGAGAAGTTTCTTCTAACTCACAGTTTATTCTCTTGAGGTGAAAGAACATGGTACTGAGATGTTTGGAAACAAACCCTTTTCCCTTGGGTTTGCGGTAGTCTGGGCTGCTCTGAGGAGTTTTCCTTTCCTGATGGGCTCCTTGCCCATGTTTGATAAATGGCTGAGTATTCGCAGTCTTCAAAATTGTCTGTCTTGCAGGCATATTTCCCTGCAAAAATATCTCACGTTTTTCTTGGTAGCTAGTGTCTCTTTCCTGCTCCCTTTAACACAACAGACTGTTTTTCTTTTACTTCTTCTCCTAGGTACTTTAAATAAAGGGTTTTTTTGTTTGTTTGTTTGTTGGGTTTTTTTTAGTGGGGATTATTCTGCTTATTTTATAAGCAGATAATGGGCATCATGGCTTTTAAAAGCATGGAGAATATTTCTGGGAGTATTCTGGAAAGCATGTCCAGTTATAATAGTTCTCTGAAGGGTAAGTGACCATATTGTTGAGACTGATAAATCATGATTTAAATGTTCATGCTTGCACCTTGGTGGAAATTGTGGTAATAATGCTTAAAGATATGTTATTAAGCTCACAAGTGTCATTAAAAAATTATTGAAGTCAGACGTGTTACAGTGCATGACATGGGAAATGTTAGCTGTGTGAGGAGGTTGGATGGAGGGGTTTTCCAGCAACATGCACTCTTCCTGCAGAAACATCAGCTTTATTGTCTGATAATTGCTTTGTATTACATGGGATATTCAGTTAGAGGGGTTTGGCTGTGAGCTTGGTTGGTGGCAAAATCCACTGAATGAAAGAGTTTGACTTCCTCTTCTGTGTCAAAGCAGAAAATATCAGAAATTCTTTGTGGATCCAACATGTCTTTGCAGAATTATCACCTCCATAGAAGTGACACTTCACTCCAATCCATTTAATCAATTGAAAGTTAGGTTGTTTTTTTTCTGGGAAAAATCCTCCAAAAGAAAAAACTTGCAGTTCCACTCTGAATGATGTCACCTATCTGAATTGCTTATTTGAAAATACCAGTGTCAGAGATCTGGGGAATCCAAATGTGTAATAACACAAGTGCAATTTAGGACAGGTCAGACAGAAGCTTAATTATCTGTGATCATAGCTAATGATGTGGAAAAATGGGGAGCTGGAAACCATTACTGTTAGTTTTTACTTGAAAGGAATATTCTTTTAGTTACATAAACATCTTAGCCAGACCTCTCAAATCTTAGATATTAACAATTAGCAGTAGCAGAACTGCTTTTAAGTTTTCTATCAAGACATCACAACAAAGACAAGTAAAAATTGCTTTTTTCATCCAGTCATCTTCAGAAGAAGGAAATATATGTGCATGTGTGTGTGTGTGTATTCCATAGGGAATCCATGAGGTGAAAGAAAGCATTCCTGACAGGAGCAGAAGCTATTCACCCCACTTTATTAAAAGGGAACGCATTTAGTCATGTTATGAAACTTCCCAAGACTGGCATGGCTAGTCTCACCTCTGCACCTAACTTTCCCATTTATTTCCTGCCTTGGTCAGTGGTCACCACTCTACTTATTTTTCATAGGTTATTCTCCAACTCAGCCCAGTGTCTTTGCATTCAGACTCAAGCTATGTCCTTTTGATTATGATACTGCCTTTCTCAACCTCCTGCACGGTGATAAGTCTTGCCCAGTCTCTCATCACAGAAGTACAGTTCTACCCAAGCTCAACAAATGGAGCCTTCTCCAGCTGATATCCATCCAAAATGTTGCTTGCAGAGATCACTTACCTAGAGCACTGCTTTAACCAATTTAATCCTCTCTTAATGACCTTCCACTGACTGTGGCTCATTTTCTCTTCCAATATCCTTCAGGAAACATTAAATTTAGTACTGAGATGTGTTCACCGCTTGTAATGAGCTTCTGGAGCCATCTTCAGCTACCTATTGCTCACTTCCTTTGACACTTGGCATGTGTCCTGTAAAACATCTTTGTCACCACCTCATGATACCCTTTAAATGACTGTTTAAGCTGTTGACTGATTAATTCAAATGTAAGAATTATTAGATGAGGTCTTATAGAGGTCAGACTTGTTGATTCAAAGATACACTTTGGTCCTAAATGTTAGGAATCTCAATGATTTCAGAGTTTTATTTGATCTTTGTGCTGTGCGTGCTCTATGCCATGTATGCAGCTGGATATACTTGTTACATTTTACTTCTGTGTATCATGTTTCTAAAAGTGTTCTTACTTTGTATAAAACAGAGGTATTTAATGAGCCTTTTCTGTATTTTTCAATTAATTTATGTGATATCTAAAAAAATGGCCTCTTCAGAATCCTCCTGCTCCCGTGACTGCTTTTGCTACCGATTTGTGTTGGCAGCATCTTCCCATTTGGCTAATACAGACCAAATTAATACACAGAAAAAACCTATTCTTACTATTATTGGTGGTGCTGGATGTTAGGCAGCAGACCAGTGACAGATAATGAAACATCAACACATGAGCTTCTTTATGATTACTTTCAGAATTCCCTTTTGAAGGCAAAGGTGTGGTAAAAATTAGAACCTGTGTTTCCTATTGACACATCTTACATTCACTCCCACTCTTCTGTTAAACAAATAGTGATAGAATAAAGTTACTATTGTACTTTTTGGACAACACAGCAATACTGAAATTCTAAGAGCTAGGTTTGTTCTATTTTGGGATGCCCATCTCAAATACTAATAAACATTTTCTTCAAAAATTTTGTAATTTACAGACATATTAACAAAATCATTGGACTTGGTGTTTAAATTCTGAAAGCTGTTGAGGTCTCTAGAGCAGTTTCTGTTTCAGGAGAAGAATGGGTTTTTAAATATCTGTAGGGCTAACTATAGCCTATCATGAATTATAAACTAGATAACAGGCTTCTAATATTTTACTATCTGGACAGTGACCCAGAACAACCTCTTTCTGTGGCCACAAAAGTGATTGATTTTCTTGGCTTATTCATCCATAGAAGTATTTTCAGCTAAGATGACCAGTTTCTGTAATGAGAACGTTTTTGAGGTACTGATTTCTGAAGTTCAGAGAACATATCTATTCACAAATCAATTATTTGCAACCAGTAGCAGTTCTTGCTATGGCATTTATATACTGGCATGCTAATTATAACTCACTCCTATTTTTGGTTCAGTGATCATGCTTATAATTAAATTTTTTATATTAGCAATTGTTCTCATTTAAATTTTAAAGTTGATGATTTTAAAATACGTATACTAGGGTTGAAATTAAGTCTGGAAAATTACATGCTTACTAGCATGTATTGTCTGAAAATTAGTGTATTGTCATATTTTTTATAATGCTGGTATTTCGCTAAATGTCAAATACTTTATACATCTGACATTTAGAAACTGCAGAGGAAACAGGAATGGTAAAATACATGACCACGGAGCTGATAATTGAAATGTGGCCTTGTAAATCCAGCTCTATAGGGCTGCTACCCTGGTCTTAGATGCAGGAGGTGTGTGATTAAGTATCTGAACTTGTGAAGATTTATAAGAGCCATCATTTTTCACAGCAGTTGTATGAAATAAAAAATGGTACTTGAAAGACAGGTGGAGGACCAGGAGGAAAAGTGTGATGATCAGAGCTGGTGGTTCATTGTGATTTCATTTACATGACATAGTGGTTTTATATTTGCTGAATTTGTTTTGTTAAATATAGTGTAGTGGTCTATTTTCTTACTATGGAATAGGGTTAGAAGAAAGGTAAAACAGGCTTAGAGATAGAAACAGATTTATTAACACACATTAAAGGGTGAACAAAAAAATTTATGAAACTTTAAAAAATGTACTCTCTTCTCTACTAACAGTTTACTTTTTTACAAAACAATGTAAAGAGACAGAAAATTAGAACTTTATGTTAGTACTATTAATAAAATAGTCTATTTAGTTCTTGAGAGAGATAAGGTTTTTTAAATTTTGTTTTGGTAACTTTTTTACAAGAGATACAATCTGTTTGTGGCTTTTAGCTTTTACAAAAGCAGCTTGCTTGAGAATTTGTATTTGTGAGTTTTTTAAAACAGTCTTTCTTATGACTATATATGGGTTGTGGACTTACAAATGGGGTTTTACTTTTTAAAGATCTCCAGTTTTACAACAAAGGATTTTTTATTTTTCACTGGTGATGAGGTTTTAAATATTTTATAGGATCACTAAATTACAGTTTTTAATTTAATATTTACTCAGTAAAATCAGATACTTTTGTATGAATTCACAAAATTATTTCTCTATTTTGTGTTTATGATTTAAAGGAAACATTACAGTCTGTTATTATAAATTAGAGGAGGTTTATAGTTTAGAACTAAGGCAACTTGTTATTTTTTCTACTTAAGAAGTTACTCTTTTTTATTGACTTCAATATTTTCATATTATTCTTTTGTATAATTTTAATTTTTTTTTCTTTGAGAAGGGTTAGAGTTTAAAAAAGTTTTAGTCTGTGTTAGGAAAGAGCTAATATTTCTTGCTTGGACCTGTGGATGTCCACGTGGTCTCTGCTGCGGCATCTGTGAAAGCCTCACATCCATGAGGTGTAGAAAAGCTCAGAAACAGCAGCCGGGATCTTCTCTCCCCCCTCTACCCCTTGGTCTTATGGAGTGGGTTTGGCCCAGCCTGGGCTCGGTGCTGCTCTCTGGGAACCTGGGGGCTGGGCGGGCATTTCCCTCGGCCTGGCCGGCAGCGTGGTGCGGCTGTAGAATGGGCTGGATGTCAGCAGCCGCGGCTCCCCTTTCTCTGCCGGCATCTGCTGGGCTCAGGGACCCAGCTCAGCTCCAGCCAGGGCCAGCCCCGGCACGGCCGCCCTGTCCTGGCCCTGGGGGCGGTGGGGCCTGAGCCAGGTCCTGCTGCTGCTCCCCCTCGATGTTACCTCATGGCAAGCCTGCAGTGAAAGAGGAAGCTTTCCCAAAATCCCACCTGTATTTAAGCCGTGTGTCCCAGAGGTGTACACTTGTATCCAACTGGCCAACCTGGCTGTCAGTTTTAAAACAGATCACTAATTGGTTTTTACTGTTCATGCCAAACTAAGACACATGATTATAAATCTATAACTGTTCCATGTCACCTGTACATATTTGGGTTCAGTGCCTGACTGGCATTTAATAATCCCACAGTACTGGTAGGGAACCTGGGGCTGGTGCAGCGATGGTGCAAACAGTGCAACTGTGCAGCTGCTGCACACTGGGAACACTGGGCTGCCTTGGCTTACCCTGATGGAACAGCAAGTACGGGCCCAGTAAATACAGCCACTGTTTCTATTGCAATAAAATGTGGGAGGAACTCCTGAATACAGCATCTATTCAGACACCTCTGTCCCCTTGCCTTTAAGAGGGATGAATATGCAAGGAATTCCTGAGATGAAATGGTTGCAAGAATGAAGCCTGATTATGATGAGGATTCTATCCCTCAATCTGATGGTTTGCAGTGTAATTTTATCTGCTCATTCTGCTAAAAATTGCTCACTGGGGAAATTACAACCACTAAAAGCATTTGGGGATTTCAAGCGTGGTAGAATGATTTTTCTCTCATTTTTCTCTCTCTGGCAGGGGTGGAAATACAGTACTTCACAGGGTTGAGAGGAAAGGGGGGGGTGGGACAAAAACCATTGGAAGTGGTTCTCCTGAGAGCCTTCCCTGGGGAAAGCACCCCTTCTGAATCTAAAGTAATGCTATTCCAGTGCCTTTGTGTAAAATTAGTCCATACTCATAGCTTAACACAGTAGCAAACTCATTCCCAGCACTGAAGAATCTAGCCTTGCTTTTTGTATCTTTATTGGTTTGTGTAGCTCTGTTTTTAACAGTCTTGCCACAAAGGCTGCTGTAATCCTTCAGGTTTCAGCTGTTTCCAGGAGAATTGCTGTATGTGCCAATAACCACTGCAGAAATGGCCTGACCAGAAGCTATAACAATACTCTGTCCTCATATATGGATGCAGCGACTGGTACATTTCTTCTTTCCATCTTTCTTCCTAAAGCTCTGTGGCACAGGGATGGTTCATAGCACACAGAACAGGACAGAGGGCAGCTAAATGGTCAGATGGGGCACAGTGCTTACCAACTGTAACATGAGAAGGTTCTGAATTCCTGTGTGGTGGCTATTGTGTGGAAAAAGTCAATATACATGTGCTTACATCCTTGCAACTGTAAATTTCCTGTGGCAGAAATGATCCAAGCCATGTAGTGTAAGCATTCTAGCTTAAGTATTTCTTCTTCCTCTTCTTCTTCTTCTTCCTCTTCTTCTTCTTCTTCTTCTTCTTCTTCTTCTTCTTCTTCTTCTTCGATGTTTTTGATTATTTCTATGGCTATTCATTGTTAGCTTGAGATTAGCTTGTCATTACATTATTACTTGCTGAGAAGGACAAGCTGGGAGTACAAAAGCTGTGAAACTCTGAGCTGCAGATATATTAGATCCTGAATGGTGAATCCAGTGACAGGATCTTGAAGATGTCATTGCCCTTAATTGTCACAGCACTCTTAAAATTTAGATAGGCAAGTTGCAGAAGATCACACCTTTTGTGGGTTAGACTCTGTAATATTTTATCTAAAGACTTTTAGTATCAGAGCAGCTGTTGGGGAAATTCAGTATGAAATAGGTTAAGCAGAACTAACTTCTATTGATGTAGGCCAAGTCAGTTCTCAGTGACATACTGATACAACATTGATCTAAAGCAGGTTTCCAAAACGTTGGGCTGTGGTTTTGTCTGTTTGCTGAGTACACACAAGACAGGGAGGTCTGGATCCACCATCTGGCAAACACAAGGCATGTATGCTGGTCTGAAAGTGCCCCAATTAAGACTGTAATTAGCTGCTTGAAATGGGTGCTTGGAAATGTGACAAGTGTAGTGAGTGAGACAAGAAGATACAGCAAGTGCATTATTAAGCAAAGCAGTGAGTTAGAGAGCACATGGTCATCCCTGATAGTAGCTGGCTGATAATGAATAGGAAAATGTGTGGTATGATGTAAAGAAAAAATAAATACATATTACAATAGAAGCTAGATTGCACAGTTGTTGGTCTCAGACTGTGGAAGGCTTCACCTGTCTGCATTTTGATTCCTAACTTGCCATGCTTTTGTGTCCCGTTCTGTACGTGATTGATCTTATAGTCATAATTTTAGTCTTTAGAGTGAAAGAGAAAAATTCTGGACTACTCAATAGCTAAACAAGAGTAGGAAAGGGCCCTATTTACGACAGAAAGAGATCTAGCAATCAGTAACTGACCTATTATATTTTAATTTATGCCTAGAATGTGTTTCCTTGATTCTTATTTTCCTGTTGTTCGTTTGGTTTGGTTTGGTTTAGTTGTTTCTTGGTGGGTTTTGTTGGTTTGTTTGTTTGTTTTCTAAGTGCATCTGAATATGGATGTTAAAAAAAAAGAAAAAAAAAAAGAGAAACATTATAAAAATCACCAGTACTCTTGTGTTCTTGTGTTTTTGTGTTGTTGTGTTGTTGTTTAACCCCAACTGGCCACTAAGCACCACACAGCTGGTCCCTTATTCCCTACCCTTGCCAGAAGGATTGTGGGGAAGAGAACTGGAAGGGTAAAAGTGAGGAAACTTGAGGACTAAGATAAGAATGGTTTAATAACTGAAATAAAATAATGATATTAATATTTATAACTTATAAGGAAAAAGAAGGTAATAAAGAAAAAGAGATTAATGAAACCCTAGAAAAACAAATTATGCAAATAGAAAACAATGACCAGTGCTCAGCCAATCCCTGAGCGCGGCCTCCAGCCAACTTTCCCTCTAGTTTGTATGCTGAGCATGACACCACGCGATCTGGGATATCCCTTTGGTCAGCTGGGGTCAGCTGTCCCTGCTGTGTCCCCTCCCAGCTCCATGTGCACCCCCAGCCCACTCATGGGTGGGGTGAGAGGCAGAAAAGGCCTTGAGGCTGTGTAAGCCCTGCTCAGCGGAAACCAAAACATCCCCATGTTGTTTCTGCTTCCAGCACAAATCCAAAACACAGCCCTGCACCAGCTACTGTGGAGAAAATTACCTCCACCCAGCCCCAGAGCGGCACATCTTGATACAAATGGTTAAACCACACTTTCATCCATTTTCAAGATACAAATGTTGTCCACTAAAGTGAAACCTCCACGGACACACCCACTGGTTTGTCCTATTTATGAGATATGTTTTATTTATTTGACCTAAATATTCGTGTATGCCTTTCTATCACATAAAAAAAGCGCAAGAGATTGTACCGCCAGTGTATTGACAAGCTGCCTGGAACCCCTTGTCTAAACCATAGGAACACTCTGCTATGCCTTCTTTTCTTTTCTTTTCTTTTTTATTTTTTTGATTCTGTAGCTGCTGTGGTGTAGTTGTGTATCGGTTCTACAGACTGAATTCTTTGGTCTTTTATTTCAGTGCTTTGACATTTCCTTGCCTGTGCACTATGTAAACTCTTGTTACCAGAGTAAGCAAGGTTTGGAATACACTCCTTTTAAAGCATTTTGATTCCTCTTTAAAATTGTAGACATAGAAGCAGGCTCATTAGAAGTAAGTCAATCCGAATTAATTTCAGAATAAATACAAGTGTTGAAAACCAGCCAGATTTGGTAAAGAAAAAGAATGAATATTCCTTATGCATTTCTCAGCTGTACCACAGCATACAAAACCAAGTCCAGTAGAAACCAGAACTTTGCCTGAAATTCATAGTTGATCACCTTGGTTATTGTCAAATCACTGTAAAAGTAAAATAAATAAAATCACTTACTATGTAAAACCCAAAACACTTTGTGACTTGGCTTCCAAAATGTGGAATGCATTTAATACTAGTTTGAATAGACTTATGGTTTGGCCACCCTTTTTCTGTCTGTTCTAAACACCTGTTTTGATTTAGCTGTACAAGATGGACCACAGTTCTGCACTTAGCTTTGCACTCTGAACAGCTCTACTGAAATCAGCGATAGCCATTGACTTTGAACACAGCCCACAGTATCACACCTCACTTCTTCTGGAAAAGAAATCTGAGGGAAAAACTACAGTGTAACTAGCCAAACTGATGTGAATTTTATAAGATGACTGTAACACACGTAAAACTCAACTATGCTCTTGTGGCTTCATTCTCTCCTTTCTCTTTGGATGCTAGCTCATTTTTCCTGCCCTTGTGTTACTTGAAAGTTGACATATTTCATGCCAAAGCTCCAGGAAAGATTTGTGACAGGGGAATGTTTCAAGGAAATAGAAACAAAGTAAAGGAAAGCAAATAAAATTATGGTCGACAAATGAACAAGATGGTTCCTTAAATCTGCATAATTAGTTGATTAGTTGGTACATTTTACATTACATTAGTTGGTACATTTTCTGCAGCTCAAAAGAAATCCAGGCTGTTTTTTGACCTTACTGCCTAATTTTCTGTTCTAGTGGATTCAAAAGAAAAAACAACTGCATGATCCACCTATGTGTTTGATTACTTGCTGCACGCAATTTTGAGTTGTTTGAAGTAGTCAACCATGTCACTAGATTTACCATCCTCATACATAATAATTTCTTCATACCTCATTGTACCTATCAAGCATTTTCAAATAAGCTACTTTGGTCCGCATCTGTAATAGCTGCGTTATAGAATTATTGATAGATTAAACTAGTGTTGTAATTTCTTTATTGCATCAAATCTGTCAAAGAAGATTTTTAGCAAATGCTTATTTTAGCATCTTGCCCACTATTTTATATTACTCAATAGTTTAGAAGTGGGCTTGACTTTTGAGAAATATAAGGTCAGAATCACATTTTGCTGCATACTTTCTTTGTTAACTAAGTCCCTATGCATGGGAACAAAACTAGTGTCTTGTATCCTCTAGACATCCAGTTTCTCTATGTATCTTGTTCAGGGTTAGGTAATGTCTGAGTGTAACTTCAACTGGCTTAGTTTAGAAAGGACCAGTGACTCTGAAAGTGACTGCTTCTCTTTTGCTTCTTGATGAGAGGAACCCAGGTTAATAATTCAGATTAAGAAACTAAAAGTTCTGTGAGGTGAACCTCAGTCTTTCAGTGTTTCAGCTCCTCCCCTCTGAAGCAGATACGGCAGCATTACCATGCCTCAGGAAGCTGCCACAAGGATGCTAATAATTCTGAGATATTTATGAATCATAATGGAAGCTTATATGAATATAAATATTTATCTCATGCAAAAAGGAAAGCTTCTGTCTCCATCCAATTGAGACGTCCTTGTGGTTTTGCACTTACCAAATATTTTTGCTACCATTTGGTATTAGAGAGATTTTGCATATAAAATGTGGAAAATCTGAATTTTTACATATTTTTACGGGCTTATTTAAAAGCAAAAATGTGATGGTATATATATTACCAAGACTTCCAAAGAATGGACAGACCCTTAAACTGTCTTATTGCACCCTTAAAAATAAGCAGCAATCCATCCTACAGCCATCCTTGGGAAAAGTTCCTCTATGAAAGGCCACAGCAAAGAGGGATTTGAGACTTGCTAAATATGGTGTGGAGGTTTTTCCTGTGACTGGAGAATTTGAAGGGTATCTGCATTCTGGAGTGGCATTTCCAGCAGAGAATGTAGTGAACCATGGACAGCTTGAACGAATCTTGATGATCTCATGTCACCTCACAAAAAAGATAGGAAGTTGCATGATCAAAAAGTGTGTTAAGGTGGAGAGAGGCACTTCAGAAAACTCTCCGAAGTTTATCTGACCTTTTTTTTTCTTTTTTTTTTTTTGGTCTGCATGGAAGATGACTCAATGAGATGGTCCAGTAGGAGTCATTATAAGAAAGAAAATAAGGCATGAAGTGGCAAATCAAATGGTGACCTCCCAAGGCTCTCTGATGGACTGTGTTGAAAGTTATGTGACTCTCTCTGTGTATGTAGGAGTGAATCTCTGGTAAAGCTGGGCTATCTGAAGCTGGTTCCTCCTCCAAGTGGATAGTTCAGGCTGTGTGTATGGGGTGAATATTTGGTGTGGTGTGCTTCACGGGTGAGTGCACTCCCATGTTTGCTACAGCATTCCTGGTGCTATGTCACTTAGTGTTATGTCGCTCATCACTCTTTTTTTGGTCGTATTGCAGCTCAACAACTGCTAAGTTCAGAATTAATGTGCAGCAGTAACTCCCCACAGAGCAGATATTAAAGGCCAGTATTCCAATATCAGAATCCCATAGGCACATATTAAAACCACTCTCCTTGCAAGATTTACAGCTCTCTTTCTGATTAGCAAGAGCCAGACAGTGTTTCCTGAAATGTCAGTTTTGCTGCAGCTCAGTAATGGATGTGACACGAATTAAAGAAAGCAGAGGAGACAAAACCATTGCTGTTGTAGCTGCAGGCAGATATGTATTTGACTCTGGTGCTGCATTTTGGATACCTGCACAGGGTAATACTTGCATCTGTGCCAGTAGTTTGTAGAGCAGGTTACATCTCTTTAGCGTTCTTTCTTTTGTATTAGGCACCTATTGGAAATACAGAGGCATTTAGCTTCTTTCTCCATAGTGCAGGCTGTGTGGTTCAGAGAAAGCACATCCTATTTCATGTGCATTTTCCTATGGAGCAATCTGCTCTTCTGTCTTTACAATGAGAATGAAAGAAGGCTGAAAAGCTTAAGTGAGAGCCCTGCGAAAAGTAATGGAAATTTCTGATACAAACGGGATGGAATACATGAGAAAGAAAGTATCAAAAGTCTATATGTCCTCACTGCGGACTTTTTCAAATAACCAAGACTTTGAGAGAAGGCCGTGACCGTCTCAGCTTCTCTTGGTCTGTAGCACTGACCCAACAGCTGGAGCTGTCAAGATGTAAACTGAATTTCAAAAAGTGCCAGTAGCTCTGTATGAAAAATGTAAACATGGATCACAAAATTGCTGTAAGGGAGAATTCAGCCAGTCCTTGGAGTCTGGAGGCTCTTTGTTTTATTCCTTTGATTTATATCATTTTGAGCAGGTCCCTGATGAAGTGCTGCCTTAGACATCAAACCCAGAAATCAGTAAGTATTTCTTAACTTTAGGGTTGTTGGGATTCAGTGCCTTGGATGGGTATGTACAGAGTGCGTGGACAGGGAGATTAAATGTAGCAGTTTCTTCTTTTCCTGATTTTGCATCTTTTGTAGGATACATTCTTGAGCTGGTAAGGGCGTCGGTAACTGGGATTTACTTGACTGTGACAACAGCCAGTGCTGAGTGAAATGCTTGGATGGACACAGGTTCTAGAAAGTTGCTGTGTTTTCCTCATTAGCCTTTTTCAACCGCTGTTCAAACAGTCAGATTGCTTTAGTATTAAGGTCAATGTTAAGAAAAACGGTTAGTTCCCCCATAAATCAAAGATGTCCAGACCCAGGGAAGAAGAAATTCCTCCCTGCAAATATAGCATGGTATAAAAGTATAAAAGAAAGAAAATATGCATAGCTTAAGCTCTTTTAGGTGAAAGGGGAGG
Organism: Donacobius atricapilla; assembly: GCA_013397315.1. Taxonomy (NCBI): domain Eukaryota; kingdom Metazoa; phylum Chordata; class Aves; order Passeriformes; family Mimidae; genus Donacobius; species Donacobius atricapilla. The sequence continues at coordinate 442,164 of WBMY01014128.1, forward strand.
GTTACAAAAACTCGGCTTGCTTTCTTGGCACCTTGGCTGTGTGATGAACTCTCTTGACTGGAAGAGATGGAGAAAGGCAGGTCACTTTATGCAGATATATTTAATACATATCTGTACTAACACACATCATGTGTGGAATGCAAGGGATAGCCTTCTGCTTTCTAGAGAAGGAACTAAAACCTCCAGTCTTTAGACACAATGCTTTGCACGTTGAAGTGGTCACTGTCCCAGTCCAGCCCTGTGCAGCTGCACAGGGTCCTGCTTTCAGCAAGAAGCTGACCTGGGTTCGATGCCAGGTACTCTGTAAAGGAATTGCAGAGTTAAATATTTTGTTCACTTCAACATTACTGCAGTGTTTTTCAGATGTCTTCTATCTGGTGTCATTACTGGTTGTCACAGCATGCTTATTACAGCATTGCAGGGACCTGTTGCCACTACAGAACAAAAGCAAGCCTGTCTGCTGTTCCCTACCAAGAGGTCAGTGCTTTACTGCTCAGTGCAGGAAAGACAGACTGCTGTTCAAATAAAACTATCCAGCAGTCCAACTGTCTGTTATGGTAAAAATTGTTAATTGTGCCATGAATAAAAATCATGAATACATAACATGCTGGAATAGCAGCCTTTGTTTCCTTTAGGTAAATGTGTTCAGCTGGTTCAGGTGAGAATTGTACTGAGCCAGGGTTATTATCCTGTTATTATTCCACTACTGCTAACTTAATTAACAGCTCAGTGCTGGCAGGTATAATTTTGTGCTGCTTACTATAAAATGATCCTACACAGGGCTTATCAGTGAAGACAGTGGAAGGTATAACAGATGGATGGGGGAAAAAAACCACCCTAAACCAGATGAGCTGGAGAACAGGTGATATGTGTGAGAAGGGAGGAGATGATAGTGCAGCAGATTTTTAGAAACCTGATCATTAGTTTGGCTCACGTACCTGTTTACTAGGTATGCTCAGCTAGAATACGTAATAGAGCTCAGTCTGGAGGCATTTAAGGCCACAGCAGTGTGGTGAGGGAGGACCCAGTTCACATATGAAAGGCAGAAGCTGAGAAAGTTCTGACAGGAGGGAGAATTAAGCTTTTGGGCAGATTTTATCTTGCGAATTCTTGAGATGAATTAGGGTAGCAGTAAAAGAAATCTCCGGTTTAGCTGATCAGAGAAGCTGTCCTCACTCACTGAGTTGGTGAGTTGGCCTCTTGGTTCTTCTTTTATTGTTTTATTGGTTTTTTTTATTGTTACTTGATGACCCAGCTTATAGCTTTTAGTCTTCTCTTTTAATGTTTAATTAATTACAAATATGTTTCCTATGGAGATTCATTACACAGCTTGACTCTGGGTTGCTTTTTTTCAGTCCTCTCTTCCACACAGTTAGTGTTTATGTGGATTTTGCTCATAGTGATGTGTTCTGGAGCAAAGTACACCTATCTTCTCTTAACTAAACAGCAGCTCACAAGACAGAGTGGTACACAGCAAAGGTAAAAAGGGAAAAGTGATGAGAAAAGAGGTTTATGAAAAAAATATAAGATCCTTTTCCTGTATCCAGAAGAATTGTTCCTTTTTTGTTTAAGCAACCCAGTGAAACTTCCTGAGGGGTAAGAAACAAATGATTCCCACCATAAATGAGCTGTGAATTATTTTTAGAAGTAAGGTTTTGACTATCCCATATCTGATCCTTCCACTGGTGGAAGCAGAATGTAAGCCTGTAAACCAGAAACCAACCATTTCAATTGAGTAATTATTGTCTATTTTTTCCAGATTATACTTGTAGTTTGCTTAGCCATTCTCTAACAGTAAAAGGAAAAGGTGAGAATTTTGTTGATTCATAATTTCAAATCTACAGATTTTAAGGATGCAGCTCTTGACATTGCAGAATAACATAATGATGTGTGTTAATGATGAGACTGCTGCTCTACTCACAGGCAGCAGTAAAAAATGCAGGGGCAAAGCCTGCAACCTCAAATATTTCAAACCATCACTTGTACATCTGAAGTTTGTGGAAATGGCCTTCATAATATAAGCTGATGTCTAGTTTATTTAGTAATAAATTGTAGTTGTCTTATTTTCCCTCTGTCTTTCAGACGTTAGGATCCCCATGAACATGCAGCCCACATCTGTAACTAATGTGCTGTGTTTTCCACATGCAAGAGTGAAGCTAGAAGTGCTGAAATTGTGTCTCCATTGGAATCTGTAGAAGTGTCTAGCTACTTAAATATTTTACCATCATTTTTTTTCCATGGTTGACACATGACCAATAATTCTGAGCACAAATGCTTTTCTTTTAAAGGTGATGAACTGAGGTAGATTGAGACCATCCTACTCTTCCTTTTTCTCATTAGCTACAGTTATCTCTGTAAGCTGTGTGATGCAGAGGACTGTCTTCATCTATATTGCACTGTGTATAATACAATGCCACTGGGATAGAAATAGTAAACAATGATAAACAAATTCAGATAACTAAGTAGCTACCTTTACCTTTGTTGCTTTGAGAATTTGAGATCTTGTCTTTAGTAGGGGAATAAGGCAGACATGTACATATTGAAGCCTTTCTTTTTTTTTTTTTCAATGAAACTTTGTACCTCATGTTTGAAAGACGTGGTTATTAAGTGCCCAAGAGAAATTCAATGGCTTAATTTGAAAAGTTGCTCCTTTATGCATCCAGAGTGCTAGTGCCAATTCCAGAAATTTTGTTGGTGTTTGGGGAGGGAAGAAAAACAAGCAGAAATATCCAACTTATATTTTAAGAAACAAGGAGATAAAATGAGGAAAAAAAAAGAGAAGGAAACAATGAGAATCTCAGGTATACAGAGGATCCATGAACTGCTACAGAAACCACCTATTTAAACTCATCATATTTTATAAATAATCCAGCAAATTCTGGAGTGTGTATGTTTCCCTGTCTATTCCCATGGGACTTTGCTTGGTTTGATCTATACTGTTTTATGTAGTCAATTTGAGTAAGAAGAGAGTGATAGTTTTTCTGTTGAAATACATGTGACCTGCAGCCATCAAACCCCAGCATTTTTAGGAAAAAAGGACATTTTAATTTGTGAGAGGCATGTCCCAATCACTCAAAACATGCCAGTGAAAAAACTCCAAAGCTTTATCCAAAAAAGCTAAATAATATAGGCAAAGTGCTGGACCTTGAGCTGGATGTCATTTGGTGCAGATTTGTTGAACTCTCATGATGGTTGCCAGGATAAATATGTGATGCATTTTTCTGTTTATGTCTCTGGTTTTTATTTGGATCTCTTTATTTTTTTTTCCCTCTGGGGAAGTATTCCTTTGACCCAATCATTTTTACAATGCAATCAAATATCTGTGGTAGCTATTTTCTTGCTGAAACAATTTATTTTCTTATTATTGCAAATGTGAACTAGGCTCAAATGGGAACTGTAACAAGGTAATACTGTAAGTTTTGAAATAAGCTGATTTGAAATGCTGAGTTGTTGTAGGAAGCCTTTGGTGTAAAAAGAGGCATAGCAGTAAAATATTTTTAAACTTCAGTCTTGAAGTAAATTCACAGGTTGCTCTCAGAGAAGGTACTTTGCTGAAATTTCTTTTCAGTGTGCTTCTAAATTTCCTGTTGTACTGTACCAGCCTTCAGAGAAAAAGAAGAAAACAAAAAGAGAACAAACAAGTTTTGTGTCCCTCTCTTTTCCCAATATCTTTTATGCTTTTATAGGGAGAGAGCTGAGGGTCCTGCTTGACATGACAGCTTTTTCCTTTGTTTTGAGTCAATGCCCTGAGAACTACAATCACACTATCAGCTATTGTTTTCCAGCCTCTACAAACCCTCGTTGTCCTCACTCCACTGAGAAGCATCTGCATAATTTTTCTCTCTCTGCCCTCTTCTTTCCCATCCCTGCCCAACCACAAAATCATAGCCAATGTTTTCTTCCCGCTCCATGGGTGCTTCCCTGAGCCCTCTGACAGCCAGTGCCTGCCAGACTCACGTCTGTGTATACACACTGCCAGGCTGTCCTTCAAACAGGAGTGAAATGGGAAATTATAGAAACAAGCTTCCAGCCATCCACAGCCTGTGTCTGCACAGGGCCTGTCAAATCAGCCAGCAAAACACTACAGGCAGCACAGGCAGGCAGGAAGTGGGAAAGAAATGACCTCCCATCAGCTGATGTGCTGCAACTGTGCACAGTCTGTGGCAGAAGCAAATCAGAGCCACAAGTCCTTCCTTGCAGACATTTAACAGCATCAGTGCAGATAGCCACTGCAGGGTAGCTGACACACAGCGTCTCGTCACTGCCTGGTAACTTGTGTGCCTGAGGCTTCTCATTTTTGGCCACGTTGCTAAGGTACATTCAAGTTAGCTGTGATAGGAGAGTGATGTTGGTATCTGGATAAATGTCCTGAAAATGCAGTATCTCAGAGAACTGCAGCTAGAAACCCACTGCATAAATGTACTGGTCTGATGCTGATGCACAGGGAAACTGTACAGGACAAGGCAGACAAGAGGGACTGATGTGCTACTGCTTTGTGTGTAACTTGCTTTGTCTTTTTTACTCTATGTGCCACCTGTTTGGACCTGGACTAGTCTTTGCAAAGCCAGGAAAATCATCCTTAGATGCAACCAAATGACAAGACCCCAAAACGTTTATAATTCTGTTTGTGTCTTGATTGTACCTGCACAAAACAATTGTTTGGGGAAGTTGGCATGCCTCAGTGCCAAAATAGAAACTTACAGCAGGAAACAGATGTGGACCAAGAAGATTGTAGGACCTACTGTTACTAGAGAACACTACTGTTCCTGTTGTAGCCTACTGTTACTGTTGCTGTTCTGTATTGTTGATTTCCTTTTTGGAATTCAAAGTCCAAAGCAGGTCACTCCTGTTTTCTGCACCTCCGGTCCTCACTGCGTTTCTATCCTTCAGCCAAGGATTTCAGTCCTCCAAGTCCTGCTGAATTTTGTAGTGAGAAAGTGAACCCTTGCAGTGGTTTCCTCAGTTTTTCTGATTTTTTGTTTGCCTATGTCCTTCAATCTCAAACTCTTGTCTCCATCCTATTTTTTTGAAAATTTTCACCTCAGATCACTCATGAGACTTTCAGTTTCTGTACAAAACTTGAAGGGGATCGGTTTCTTTTGCTGGTTTCAAAGATATTGCTGAAGTCTTCTGTGACTACCTTGGCACTCAGAAATCAACAGCAGCTTGCTATACTAAAACACCCAAAGGCCTGATTTTCCCCTTTGAGTATTGAACTTACATTAGGAATCCCGAAGAGCCTTAGTAAACCTGTTTTCAAGTCCTGCCAGAAGCATTAACTTGCTGCTCAGCTTCCGAAGCCAGTAGAGCAGACTGTTGCCTGTAGGCTATCTGCCAGTGATATTTTAGTGCAAAGTGAGAGTGTGCATTAGCATCACTTGCCCCCTTAGCACGCTTTGGTTCACACCAAAAATTGGTCTTGGAGCACACAGATTGAATTCCTGTCAAACATCACTAAACAAAGATGCCCTTCAGGAGCACCCTGTGCACTGCTGCTGCTTGTGGGGTGTAGGTGGTTTGTGCAGGTGGCATGGGGCTCTTTCACTCAGTGAAGGCATTCCTTTTATTCCTCAGCATGCCACATGTAGGTATCACTTTATTGTCTTCCCAGCCACTAACAAACCTTTCTAGAGGTTTGGAACAGAATTTCTTTTCAAGTTGCAACCACAAAACCAAAGGTTTAGGGAAGTGCCTTAACTGACAAAATCTTAACTGAGAAGTCTGTTTCATAATTTTTAGGGCAAGTATCCCATTCACTGCCATCTTAGGAGAGGAGGAAAGCAAAATAGCTGTACTGTTTTTGATGGAGCTTTGTCCTTAGTACTGCTAGGGTTACTGTAGTTTTTTCCAGGCTCTGCTCCGAGGGAAAGATTAATCAGAATCTTATTCTTCTGAGGCTTAATTAATTGATTCAGACCTCATGATAGAAGAATCTTTTCTGTCAGAGATAGGGACAAACCTGTGGAACAAATAAAGGAAATAAAGGATGTTCCTTAAGATATAGACTGGATAATGGTCCACCTGAAGATATCCTGAAATCAGCTCACTGTTAGATGGACTATACAAAGTTCGCAGTTTCACCTTGAAGCCATATTATTTAATCTTGTTAGTTTTAGTTCGGTTCCTAGCTCATACCTAACTTGCTAGTGAGCTAATTTCTTATTTTCCCAGTGTCCCAGTTAATTTTTTTCCAGCCACCTGGATACTTTGCAGTTATTTCCAAAAGCTGGCAATAATGTTTGTTGCATTTCATCTTTCACCTTCTCGTCTATATCGATATTACTTTGACGTCTTTCTTGTTGTGCAACTTACTTTTCTTTGATGTGCTTTGACACAATTTTGTGTTTTCCTGAAAGTATCAGGTGCTTCCCATGGATTCCAATTATTGTTGTTTTGAAGTAGAGTTTATGACATGACACAGCTGTTGTGACAATGCTGTCTTCTGGAAAGGGCAGGTAAATGAAGGTGGCTTCAGCTAAACAAACATCCACAGCTGCTGTAGTCACCATTCAAAAGCCAGTCTTTGCTCAGTATGTACCACAGACACCAACTATTTCTTGTCATATGCTGCAGAAATGAGCATCATTGTGTGATTACTGATAGCAAAATCCAAGATTTTCAAGCCTGAGTGTCATGTACCAGGGTTGATCTTTTTAAAATGGGATATCACCATACTCACAGACAAGTTGAAATCAGTTGGGTGTGTTATATAGGCACCATAATGTTTCCAGACTTTCCTTGAAGGCATTTGCTGCAGTGCAGCTATTTAGAGTCTGGAGTTTTAGTTCACACTGAAGCTTATCTGGTGCTGTTTTATAGATGTATTCAGTCAGTTTCTGCAAGAGGTATTCTAGCAAGCTCTTACATGCTGGCTCTGTTGGAAGCCCAGGAGCAATCCCACAGAAACCTACAAGGCAATTCACGAGTTTAAAGCTATTCACTCTCAAGTGCCTTTGTGGAGTGAAACCTGAAATGACTTGATAACATCTAACATCTGTCATTTATTATAACTGTAATCTGCCTTTAACTACTGGTCATTTATATACTGAGGAAATATCCTTTTAGAAGTATTTTTTAAGGGCAAAAGATTATTTATCTCATTCATAGTTTTCCCCTCAAAGATCTCCAACTGCACTAAGTTTGGGAGAATAATTTCTTCTTTGCTAGGAGTCACTGGATAAAATTGTCCACCTAATACATGCAGTGGCTACACAAGAGTTAATACAGTCTAGATGATGCCAGAAGTCCTTTCAGGCTCTAAAATCTATTAACCTATAGGATAAGTTACAAATGGAATAATTTATGGAGTGAGAATCTGTCTACTGTGCTTGAGGAATGAAACTGCATCATTTGTTCTGATAGAACTCCTGTTTACACAGTGTCTGCACATGTATTACGAGGGAGCAAGAATAAATTAGTGAAGACTGATGAGTGTTAATGTAGTATTACACAGGCTATCTGTAATCAAAAGTCTTCTCTAAATTTCATTTTTAAAAAATAGATTCCTTCTGCAACAAATGCAGCATTGTGGAATATTCAAATCCAAAGGCAATGGTAACAACATATCATGGGTTGGACAGGATGGGGACATTGACAAATGAGAGTAATTTGCAACCGTGGTAAAGATTTAGGCAATTGCAGTAGCCTACAGCACTGCAGGTTGGGTTCTTCATAACAAGTCGTTCTTACAGCTGTTCTCAAGGCTCTGCTTAAAGTGAGAGTCTTCTAAATTTTTAGAAAAGGAGGGCAAGACACATAATGGATAGGTATGATTTCATCCCATTAGTTTTAATGAAATCTGATAAAGCCGGAGTCCTTGAACATTTACAGCCAAGCTACTGCCAAGCTCCTTAGGGCACTAACAGGCTCTATTGGTCTTGCTTGACCTCCTCCAGGACCTCCCCCCATCCTGCCCATGGGCCAGGGCCCCATTCCAGCCCCTACCCAGGCCATGCAGAAGCAGTGTAATCTCCAGCTCTCCACAGCCCTGGCCGTCCCAGGGCAGTTCTGACTCTGAGTGCCTCTGTGGAGTATGGTCCTGACCTGCGGGACCTGCCCCTTCATGACAAACCGCCTGATAACCTGGGTGCTTAGTTGACCCTGCTGCCCTCCAAAGTTTTCCCTGTTTGCCTGCATGAGCAAGTGCCCACATCAACTATTTCCAATGCCACAGAACTAGATGATTAAAAGGAAAAATGATCCCAATAGTTTCATCTGCTCAGTCTCGTGTTACTTGAGCAGCCAGTCCATTTCACAAGATCCATTTCCAGGTCTCCTCTAAACACAGGTCTGTATTAGGCAAAATCTGGCCTTCACAGTGAGGGAAGGAGGCAGGTGCCTTGTAAGAGGGCCCAACCCAGTATAGGATGCCTTTGGAGTTCTCTTTCCTTCTCCTTGTAGGTTTCCAGCCTCCTTCTTTAAGCAGGCAGCAGCTGGATCTGGTGAATACATCTCTGGCATTATCCTCCACATAGTTCTACCAGCAGTTTCCATGCACTGATTTGCTGTAAAAGGCCTCACTGGCATTTTTTGCCTAGAGACTTGGTCACCTTCCTAAAAAAGGGCAGTTTATAAATTAATGCCAAACAAACAGCATTAAATACTGCCTTAAGAATCAATTTTCATGGTAAAAGTTGGTGTCGTGGCTACAGAGACAGCTTCTGTTATCCTGAAGAGGGAGAAGGCTCCATACAAATGTGAACTGGGAGGGAACTGAGAAAGACTTTTCTTTGTATTGTCTATGCTATGAGCTATCCTTGCTGTATGGATCTGAACTGTATTAGTCCAGATTTGGAGGTAAAATAGGTGCCAATAGAAACTATGTGTGAACAAAAGAGATTTGCAAGGAGGGGGTTGCAGAAAGGAAACCATGAGAAGTTACTTATGTATTGTCCTGTAGCAATTTTGTTTACTTTACCTCTGTTGGCTTGTTGCTCCTTCTGCTAAAATTTTTCCCTGCAGCAACAGCTCTCCCTTCTGCTCATCAGCTCCTCATTCATTGCCAATCATTTACTTGGAGTCTACCATTTAGATTACGTCCGTAATTGTCCCACCATAGTGCTGATCCAGACTCCATCTGGGTCAATGGAAGTGTTGCCACTAACTTGGAGGTTTGAGTCAGGCCCAGGTATCTCCCTGTCAGTATGTACCACAGGCTGGCTGCTGTGCTGCCCTTGGAGCTGGTGCAGTGCTGCAGGTGTGGCCAGACCTGTGGATTTATTCCCACCCAGAGCCTTACACACTGGCAAACATGGTGAGAAATGAGGTTCCTAGGTGCTGCCAACCTTGCCTATATCTAGACAGCCCTTAAGCAGGTGGTCTGGGCCTGATCTGAAGGGTCAGGAAAGAAAAATAAGGAAGGTTTCTGGTGCAATGGCAAGGACTTGCAAGGCCTCAGTTGTTCCGTGGTGGAAAATTATAAGAATGGGAAAAAGGAGGATACGAGGGGTAAGGTGAACCGTATGAAAAAGTTATGGCTCATAACTTTTTTGAATGTTTGATCCATTTAAAATTGTCTCATGCCATTTTATTTCTGTTGAGAAAAAAATTGGTGAATTTGGCTCTTAAATGCTAGACTCAATTTTCTTTTCTCTTCTTGCTTTCTTGCTGTTATCCATGGACTGTTGTATCCTCATCAGAGTAGATAGCAAACAGCTCTAGGTGGCACCTGAGACATGGGAAGTGGCAGTGTGGGGGACTTGGCAAATGCCAGAAGCCCTCTGCAGCGTGAATGCCAAACCACATCTTAGGGCTCTCTGTGTGTGGGCCGGTATTGCACTCTAGAGAGCTTCCTAATTGTTTTTTCTTTAGTGACATTAGTATCTGCCACTTTGACTTCCTTGAGTTGTGCTCAAAAGATTTTGGCATGATTCAGACTGAAATTGGAAAGTAGACAGATCTTGCTTGGTATTCAGCCTAGAAATAAATGCATGTGGAGGAATCTGATGTAAGGGTTCCAGTGGCTTTCATTTGCGGATGCCTTCATCCAGTGCCTGCCATGCTAGGGTGCTTCCCCTCCATTTCCCACACTATCATAAATTAAATGATGCAGTCCTGGTTTTGCTATCAGATGTTGCCACTACAAGCTTTTGAAACCTGGTGGGTCTTGTGGCTTTGGAAGTCTGCCAGTGCTGGATGCACCTAGTCACCGGAGCAATGAGCAGACATAAAAGTGTTCTGTAAAGTGAATGTAAATCAGTGATCCTTGCTGGGGGACCCTTTATCCCTGGTGCCATGAGGCTTTGAACAACACTTGAGAGGTTGGCAGAGGGGTGAAAGGTAACCACTAGGAGCCCACAATAAGCAAATGTAACTATGGATCAACTGGCTGTAGCCATGGTGCTGAGGGAGGTGACTCCAAACCGGTGGGGCCATTCCCCTGCCACTTGTATCCATCTGCCACTTCCCAGATGTCCCTGCAGCAATGTTAGTGTTTCTTTGCCTGTTAGGGGGGTCAGTGATATAAAGTATTAGAGATACCCAGCATGGAAATTGTTCTCCTGGGCTATTATTAAGAACAATCACTTTTGAAAAGCTGTCTACCGCTGAAATGGCTGCTGAGGGAAGAGGAATGTTTGATGAGAGAGCTGAAAGTTTTTGTGTGTGCCTCTTTCTCTCATACCATCAGGTACCGGGAGAGATAGGGAGAGGAATCATTCCCATGGGGACTGTTCAGATAACACGAGAAGGGAAACTCAAGAGCAGCATTATTTTTTTCTGCTCTATGACAGTCCTGGGTGAGGTAATCTTGTCTTATACAAGCTCATACAGCATTTTTGGGGCTTTTCTGGTACTGTGATTCTTTTACTGGGCAGGTAATTATCTTCTGTCCCAGAGAAAGCTATTGAGGACATACCTGCCATGAGAACAAACTATTGCTTCAGGAACCCAGCTGTCCCTGTCGGCTGGCGCCAGCATAGTAACAAAGCTGTGTGTTTAAATTATACAGAGGTGGTTAATGAGTTTTCACCTTGTCAGGAGAGCAGTCCAAGGTTAAAAAATGATGTGTCCCAGAAATGAGACTGAGAAAACCTGAGTTTTGAAAATATGCAACCTGCAGGGTGAGCCAGTATTTTAAAACAAAACTATGATAGTATCTTTCTTTTTATGGAAGCAAGGCTCAGCATTACAAAAAGCAGGAGAGAGGCACTCTGATTCTCAGTGCAGTGGCAGCTGGAATATGCTTAGCATGTTATTATGCTGTCAGTGGAAGTGTTTAATGAGATTTACTAGATGTTCCCAAAGCTGTCCTGTCATGTTTATGTATTCAGACAGGGACTCAATGAAGTGGCCTGTGATTTATTTGGCTGGCAAGCCAGAGCAAAGGGGGATTTCAATGTTTCATGCTACATCTCATCAAGCAAATCTTCTTTCATTTTTGCTGAGATTATAAATGTTGCACATATAAAGGGAACAGAGTACATGCGTTTTCTTTAAATTTTGAGAGGCATTTGTATATGCCACTTGACATTTGGATTGCAAAGGTACCCCTACATTATCAAGAATGTGTGCATTTAATAGATTACTATCCAGCTAATTGGTGGAAGCTAAAAAGAATCATGTTTATAAAAAAAAAAAAAAAAAAAAAAAAAAAAGGAAAGGAGAAAGTCTTGTAATTATTTATGAGAAAAAGATTTTGGCTTTGAATACTGGGAGGTCCCATCCCTGCTGTGCCACGTCCTCAAAGCAGTGCTTCCCACATCACCCATCCTTTAAACACTTGGATATGAAGCTCCATCCTCTTCTCTCACCCCACTTTCACAGACCAGAACCCCAAATCAATCCCACCATCCTCATTGCCCTCTTTTCCTATTCCTGATACTCTCAGGTTGGCACTCCCTTGTCTCCACATCCCCAGCTGCTTCTAGCTCACATTTGTAATGAGTCCCTGCAGGGCAGAGTCTGTGGTGGGGTGGGGGGCTTGTGAGTGCTTGTCTCAACACTGGCACAAACTTCTGATGTCTGTTAATTGGCACTCACTGCATGTGTAAAAGCTCTCACTCCTACCCTGTTCACAATTCTGCTCACTTTATTTTGATACATATCAAACCTGGGTCCATTTTTGTTTTGTGACAGCCATACTTTAATAAAGCCAGACTCTTCAGCACACATCTCTGGATTGCTCATAGAAAGCAAGACATGAGGAGCATATAAGATGTATTTTTTGAGCAATATCCCTAAAAACACCTTAAATTGTCTTGAATTTGCATAAGTCTAGAAGCTTGTCATGGGAAATCATCTCCAGATTAAAGTGTGTCTCATGAGAGTCTTTAAGGCTCCATACAAATACCAGCACTACTCAATATTTTTGATACTGAACTCAAGGCCAGAAGAAAACTTGCAACTCACACTAAGACTGTAGAAAGACCTGTAGAGATTAGGGGGCAGATCTACAGAGAAGTCTGGAGTGCTGGATAAGTTGGCCTTGAAGTTGTATTTAAGTGTAATCAAACAGGTGCTTTTCATAGGAAAACAGTGATGCTGATAAAAGCTTAAGAATCCCAGTGAACATGTACTTGAATATGAAATTCTAGTTTGGTGATGCAGCAAAAAATGCCCATAAGAAATGTAACTAAAAGACTGCTGTCAAAAGGGAGCTAAACTCTGTACTTAGCATTGATAGGATTGGTATTCAAAGGCTGCACCCAGTTTATCCATTCAAAACAAGAATGATAAAAATTTGCAGAGGTTGCGGAAAGGTCACATACTTTTTCTGAAGACAATGGTTTACAATGAGTAATATAAAGGACATTTTTAGTCCTTGATGCTCACTTGATGTTGATCTTTATCACTTTTCTTGTTTATGTTTTGCTTAGTCCAGGAGGTCCCAGAGCCACAACCTGAAGGGGGCCAGGAGCATAACCAGGGCAGGTGCTGGTGGATGTTTGCCCTGTTGTCATGCACTGGGCCTGGGCACCTGCTTTTGGGCCAGACAGAGAATGGGGACAGAACACAGGACTGGATGGACCATTGCTGTGCCATGCATGGCTGTTCTAATGTCCCTGACAGTTTGCCCAGGTCCTAATATTTCCTTAAAACAAAATTAAACTTTGGGCTGATTGCAGGAGTAATCATGGAAAAAAAAAAAAAACAAACAGAACTTGTGATAAACAAGGTAATGCACATCTGAGCATCTAACAGTTCCTTTTGTCCTAAAACATATTCCCATTTGCAATGTTGAAGCCTTGAGGTAAATTTTCAAGGGCAATACTAAGTACATGTTTAAAGGCATGAGTCTAGCTGCATGGTCAAGGGACAGTTTGCTTTAACTCCTTTAAGATCTCTTCTCATGCTAAAATATGACAATACCACCTTCAAATGACACACAAGATGGCATGCCTACACCACTCTTGCTTTGTAACCAGGTTGGTGGATCTGGCAAAACACAGCTCTCTACAGCTCCCTGAAAGGCTACTCATCTATTCAGCTTACTATTATGGAGATCTCCTGCTATAGCTCTTCATTGTGTATCCATCACCACCTCCAGGGAAGCTTGGAGGTGCCCCTCTGCTGCTGTAGAAGGAGGGCAGGATTTGAACTTTGTTACTATTCTCTGCCCTGTGCAGTTCTCTGCTGCCTTGGGTGCCCCCCAGCATGAGGTATCCAAGTGATCGAAGTTCCATATTCCATTGGGAGGACAAGGATGCTGAAAGCTGGGCATTGCAATGGCACATAACAGTAAATTATTCTTTGTATTCTTTTTCCAGGATCTAAACATTAGCCTCTTTGTGCTGTAATTCCTCATATGTGTAATATTCAGTGAAACAGTGGGGTAATATGAGTTTAAATATGTTCAAATTGTCAATTTGTGAGCTATTTGAATAAACTCATTTAGTGATGGGGATCTTGCCAGTGCCTTGGACAAACAAATCCTCAGATTTGTGTGGTGCCTTCAGCTGTGATTTTGGAGAGATCAACCAAGTGGCAGTGGAAAAAAAAATCCTATTAGGATCACTCTGACAGCTTTGCATTTCTCTTTGGAAAATCTTCTAAAAGATTCCCAGAATCCAGTAGAATCACAAAGGTTTGTAGAAGTGCATGGTAGTGATAAAGCTTAGATGTAAAACTTCTGGTGGAGGGTATGGATAGTCCTGGTGTCTCCTCTCTGAAATCATAATTAGTGTACCTGAATCACTGTGAACACTGCGAACAAGATTCATGGTCACATGGGATAAATTGTGTATGTCACTACTTCTTCCTTTAATTATATCAGATACACATTTACTGGCAGCATCTCCATACTTGTGTCCTCCAGGACAGTACTTAAATCCAAATCAGAGGGAAAGAGAACAGCTGCTAAAACACAGACTTTCCTCTCTTGATTCATCTCTGTATTCAGATCCTGTATTTTAGTGTACATTCTGTTTTTCGAAAGTTGTTGTTTTGCAGCATCTTTAATGAATAGTGTTTTATGATGGTGCCTTAAGAAATAGTTGTCAGTGACTGCAGAGCTGTTGCAACCATTATTTCTGTCAACACTGTAACTGTTTCATAAAGGCAATCATGTATTGCCTTTATAATAATTTTTTACTGCTCAGTTCACATTTACACTACTTTAATTCATTACTATGCACCTTTTCCAGCAGGGCTTATGCAATTTGCCAAGTAATGCTCAGAGATATAATAATGAATGTTTACTTGAGATATAATAATGTTTACTTTAGTGTCTGAAAGGCAAGTGAGAGGCATGGTTTCTCCTTAATTTCCATTAATAACTTAAGCATGTTGGATTTGCCAGGTAGTGCTTTTTTCAAATGAGTAGATTCAGAAAGATTTTTCCTGTGTCTTCAGAGAAAACTGTGTGACAGAATGGCATGATGTGCCCAATGTCCATAGGTGGAGAAACACAACTGAAGCATCAGTGATTTCTGAGCCTGCTGGCACCCTGCTGCAATTTTGGCTGGAGACATGACAGTGCAAGTTAGACTATCACACATAAGAAATCTGATGGTTCTTGAAAGTATATCCTGCAATCAGTAAAACTTCTCACATTTTTTAAACATCCATTTGAAATGCAGCAAGCACCAGCAAACCTCTTCCTACATTTTATGTACCTTTGCCATATTCTTTCTGTCTTGCAGATGCTGGTATGTGATTGGCACAAAAAAGTCTTTCTGTGCTGTCTGTTTGGAGGATGAGAAGCAACCAAAGGTGTACTAAGCCTCTAAACATAATGGAGCTAAAAATAAGACATATATATTCACAGCCAAACATTTTTATTTGAGTCTTATATTGCGTGCATATTGGTAGGAGTCAAACTGGAGGCTGGGTTTGTATTTTGCAGTATTTCACATTGGGTTGGAATAATAACGTTAGAGTGTTGTGTTTGCCTTGCAGATGGCTCCCCAGCAAAGAGCTTACCTATGTGGCAGCAGTTCGGTTTCCAAATCTCTGGAGTCAAAAGCAATTTGTCATTTGGCATTTATTTCAAATGAAAAAAAACCCTGGAGGCTCTCTGGTAGATAAATAGTCACAGGACTTGAGCTTGACTAGTAGGTGAAAAGCAAATAACATGTCTAACATACCAAATTCCATGCTTATTTACAGGTGAGGCAGGCTGTTTAATCATCTGTTATTTCTAAAGGGTATGCTTTCTATGGCAGTCAACACAATTTAAACAGATGAAGGGAGATTGGAAAGCCATTTGCTTTTGAATTTGTAGGAAGATTTCTACTTTACTTACTATGAAGTTTGGATTAATGAAACAGGAATGACTTTAAAATATGTTTTATGCTTAGTGATTTGTAATACTGGTGCTTAGAATGAATCCCGGCCTTTCAGTGTTCCTAGTTGAAATTATTTGCAGTAGGCATTGAAAACCAAAGCTTAAAGCTCAGCTGAGCTGGAAAACAAGGACTCTATTCCATGAAGAGGTGTTGCAGTTCCGAAATCCATTTTCATTTTGTGTCAAAATGAAGCTGCAAACTTTTCAAAGTACATTCACTAAGGATGATGAGAGGTGTAAAGACAAGGGTGCTCTGTTGGGATGCGGTGAGGAGAGGTGTTACTGCTTCCCTGATTCAGCAACAAGCAGGGCTGGAACTTGGCCTTTGCATCAACCACAATGGCTACTGGCTATTCTGGGCTGAAAACTGAGTTCTCTCTGGCGCAGCATCCATAGGCCATTTCAGTTTTAATATTCATGATACACAAGCAGCATTCAGATTTTGCAGGTCAGAGGAGGTCTTTCTCTCCCCAGCTTTTAGTAAAACAACCCTACTTGGACTTCCTCCAGGTTTCTTGAAATAAATACAACTCTGAAAAATCCCTTGGTCTTGCCAAACTGGAGTTTGATTTTGTTCCAAGAATGTCTGACAGCTTGGATAATCCACTCCTGAAAATAACTTTACATTTTCTCATCTGGCTTAAGAGAAGGTGTGAGAGAATTTGTGAACTTACCTATGGAAGTTTACTAGCTGAACATCTCCCCGCTGTGTGGAGCAGCTCCAGATAAATAGTGGCAAAGTTCCCTCACTACTTGCATCCTGATTCCCCGGTAAAATCTTCCCTGCTGGGACATTTAAAATAAATCAGTGCTGGTAGTACAGAGAGTGGCTCATGGACAATCCTAATGCTGGCTTGTTTCACTCTGCTCTTTCCTCCTGTCCAGCTATACCTGCCTCTTGTGTCTCACATGCATATCACAGGGCAGGGGCTGTACCAATTTTGACATGCTAGTTCAGGACTTCTGCATGCCAATAATGACTCTCAAAGTAAAATGAAACATATTTGGGAGTCTCAGTCACACTGCCAAGTTTCCTTAGTTTAAGCTAACGGAGAACAGCTTTCCTAGGGTAAGATGGAACTACATGTCTAATTTACATTATGAACAAAATACTTATGCTAAAAAATCCTATTGTGTGGCAGGGCTGAAATAGAGATAGACACAGCCCCCTAGATCCAGTCAAGAGGTTTAAAACCAGGAAGGAGTTTATCTTCAGGTTAAAGTAGCAAGCACTATCAATTTGTCTTTTTACAGCTTAGAGTCTTTTCTTATGGCCATCTCAGCTCTGTTACATAATAGACTCTGTTCCTACAGAAACATGAGGAAAATTATACTTTTAATTTCTTCTGGGTTTTGGGGTGTGTTTTTCTTTTTTTGTTTGACTTTTTAATGAAGATGTGCATTGTCATATCCGAGGCCTTTAGTCTTCTAGATGAAAGATCTTAAATTAGTTGGTGCATGTTATAGCACTTCTTGGGTTTTTTATGGCTTGTAGTTGGCAGGTGCACCAGAGTGGATGTTGTTTATAATTTATTATTGTGTTCCTGGAACTTTCCTTCCTAGATTCAAATAAAAAACCCAATCACTTCCTCTGGTCTTCGGTGTCTTGCAATACCAACAGGCAAATTGTATTTTAGTACATTGGGAAGAGATATTGCAACAGCTCTAAATGTTTTGGGACAACATAAAGTGATGGAATCTGAAGAGGGAGTAATAAATAGGACCCTCCATCATTCTGGAGAGAGTGGTGTCATTTATATAATAACCTGGAAAAAATGATTAAGATATTATTATCTTGTTATGTATTTCAAATTAATCCACTGAAAACCTTGCCAAAATGTAGATTTGAGGACTTCATTATTGCCTCACTGCATATCTTGATGAAAATCTATGAAAAAGGATGATGGTTTTTGTGGGATCTCCTTCCCTACCACACGCCGTAAGAAATGTGGGAAAATGTGTGGAACGTCAACTAGATAAAAAGTCCCAAACCACCTTATTTCATGTGGCGATATTTATAACCAACTGTGTATAAATGCAATAGATGAAGAGGCCCTGGATATGTGAGTAATAGAGGGAGAAAGATGAGTCCAGAGCTCCTGTTCTTGATAGAACAATAAGCTCTGGGGAGTGGGAACCAGGACCCCTGACTCCTCCCTAGTGGGTGCCTTGACTCCTGGGTATCGGCTCATGCTCAGTCTTTATTAGTGGCTGCTCTCCTTTCAGGCATTATTGAATGTTTTGCCACCTTGTGGAGAAGAAAAAAAACCAGTGGGAACATCAATAAGAGCAGCCCTTTTTGCATGAGGTGAGAAAATCAGAAGGTCAGAAATAGAAGAGAAGAGGCCTGGGCAGCAGTAGGTCATACTAGTGCATAGTGGATCCCTGATCCCTCCCTGACCTTGTGGCACTTCAGTGGCAATACCTGATCACCTCAGTGGCGTGGGGCCTCATGAGAGAGGAGCAGGACTTGGGCCGGGGCAGTGCCCTTCTTGCTGTCAGCCCTGAGCCGTGCAGCTGCTTTCAGATTCGCTTGCTGCAGCTAGAGCTGAGCCAGGGATAAAAATGCTGCTATCCGTAGCTTGTAAATAAGAATTCACATGTGGTGCTGAGCCAATTTGGTGGTATTATTTCCTTGTTCCTGTTGTTGCTGATACTGCAGTCATAGCAATAAGCTAGAGGAATTGCAAGTGTCAGAGGTGTAAAAAAGCTTTAGACTTTGAAGTGGGCATTTGAAGGGCTTTCTTCTAATGCTTTGGTCATAAAACAGCTTTCATTTCTACACATACACTGATGGACTCAGGATTTATTTTATGGCTGGTGAAATGAGTTGGAATTTGCCTGCTCAATGGCTGCTTCTGCATCCTATGTGTGCAGAACCATCCTATTGTCTTTGACAAGGATATTAACCGAGAAGGGTAATGGTCATTGACACAATGTCTTGCTGCCTGCTAGCTACTTGCAGTGTCTTTTTCTTAACAGATTCCTGTATGCTTGAGATACAGCTTTTCTGAGTAAATTCGTCATGTCAAGAAACTAAACATCAGCATTCAAACTTTGCAAAGGCATTTTCATGCTTCTGTGATCTAGGTTGTTTTGTTTTGTCTCTCCTTGAAGGAACCAGCCAGGACTGAGATTTGACAGGACAACATTAACTCTACTGGCCTGCTGCTGCTTTTGCTGGCTTCCCAGTTATCAGAGAGGCAGGGAGGAGGTGAACAGCCAGGGGGGATGCAGGGGAAGTGCTGGGCCATGAGCAGGACAGTACAGATGCAGGTGAAACATTGGCAGAAGGGTGATGTGTAAGGGAAAGGTTTTCTCTAGGGGGGGTCCTGCTCTGGAGCAGTGACCTTGTGCATCTGAGAGTTAGCTGAGAGGAACAGTCGGAGAGCACAAAAGAAGGGGTGATGGATTGGAAATGGTGGGAGGCATGAGCCAGACTCAGATGTCAGAGCTGCTTTG
This sequence comes from Donacobius atricapilla, assembly GCA_013397315.1. Lineage (NCBI taxonomy): Eukaryota > Metazoa > Chordata > Aves > Passeriformes > Mimidae > Donacobius > Donacobius atricapilla. The sequence continues at coordinate 461,350 of WBMY01014128.1, forward strand.
GTAGCTGCTGTGATTGTAAACTCCTGCCCTGGTAGCTCCCACAGTGTGGGCTGTGGGTGGATAAGGTGGGCCATGAAGAAGGAGAGCTGGAGGAGCAACAAGAAGATTAGGAACATGATTTTATAACCAGTTAATCTTTGGAAAGATCAATCCCATCACAGTCCTCCCCTGCCCACAATGTCAGTTTCCACAGCCCTGCACAAAGAATTTGGAACTTCAGAAATATAACAATTTCTACTTATTTCCTCAGAAGCAATCAAGGTCCCCAGTTGAATGTTCAGTAAATAGGCTTAGCCTCCAGACATGGTGACACAAGGACTCTCACTCCCTCAATGGTTCTGCTGGTCCATCCCTCTCCCTTGTCTAGTTTGGCAGCAGCTTCAGGAGACCTGTGACATCTAAGGATTTGTTGAAGCTGTAGTAATTGCTGAAATGGTATAATTAACAAACTGACAACAGCATTTTAACCTTCATAAAACACTCATACACTTTCAAGGTACTCAAGGTTGGCATGCCACAGAAAGTGTGCTCAATGATAGCTTTGGATATATAGCCAGGTTGTTTGCCTGCCAAAATGTGTGGTCTGAACTGCTGCCAATATTGAGTTATTCAGGTGGTTGAAGGGCATTCTTATAAGACAACATCATAGTGACACATTTTTGCTTGTGAAGTAGCTGAAAGTTATTTTGAATAATAAAAAAATTAATGAATAATAACTAATAATAACTAAAAGTAATAATAAATAACTTTCAAAATCAGAAGTACATTTAAACAAGATATTTTAAATTAAATAAGATATTATACAGTACTTCAAATTTGTTAAAAAATAGATCTTATGCAGTAACAAAATAGGTTATTTGAGCGAAAGATAGGTTATTTTCTCTTTTCAAATCACCTGCAAAACTTTTGTTAGTTCAATTTCATGTAACTTGCTATGAAAAGTTATATAAATGTATGGATTTTGGCTGCAGAACTTTTGGTTTTATTACAGCTATTTGAATGGCTGGGCAAGGCGCAACTCCTTACTTGGAGATGGCTTTGCATATTCAAACCTGTGGATGTACGTTTTTTGCACTTGAGCTGATTCTCCACATCCTGCTTAAAGCAAAGAAGGCAGCACTCTCAAGCTGTAATTCACCTTGTCTTGAGGTAGATGAAACCCCTGAGGTAAACGAATGGTTCTCTCAAGTGATATTGCTGCTCTTGGTTTTGAAGTTTTGAAAGAGCATCCCATTGGCTTGGACTGGCTCCAAAGGGTATCCTCCTGCCCAACTTCACCCTAGGGGGCTCTCAGCCACCAGTCAGGCCTTCACCCTTGGATGCCAGGTGATTTCAGATACCCTTGGAGTAGGTCACTGAGTGCTTTGATGATACAAACCTGCTCTGTGAACCATTCTAGAGTGCAAAGTGCAGTTTGGGCACTCCTACCTTAGCACACAGTGGTACCTGTGGGATGCTCTTGAGGCTGGGGTGGTGAGCCTAGGCATAATTTAATGCTGATGACCCCACAGGAGGTGATGAGTTACATTTAGCTCAGACCATATTGCTGCCTGTTGGTGTGGGATGCAGCCTCTTAACAACTCAGGCAATGAAGGAGAGCAGTCTTATCAAACTTTGCTATGTACTGAAATAGCTCTTCTGGAAATCAATGCTATTCATGCTCTGCTTGCCCTTTGAATGGTATCATTTACTCTGAATATAACATTGCACCTAGTGCTGCATCTTGCTGTCATTGAAACATTCCCCCTTGTATTTCTCAGTGCAAAGCTAATAGCTTCTATACAAAAGGAATCTGAGACCTAAAAGCAGAAGAAAAAAAGTAAAAGGCGACAGTCTTAGAAAACCTGCTGGCTCAAAGGTATATTTAAAATATATTGTTATAAAAGAGCATTTGAACTGAAGAAGAGAGGCTTTGCTTTTTTCTTTTGCATGGCCACGGTTCTTGGAAGTGAGAATACAGCAGGACATTTTGGCTTCATCTATGCTCCAAAATTAAACAGGTTGAAGATGGTCCTCTGGAACTTAGGTCAGCTTGGAAATCATCCCAATAAATTCTTTCAGCCTCCAAAACAGGATGGTTACATGAAAACCGTCTATGGGGGATTGCTTCTGGCATGAAGAAAACTAGTCCTTTAAAGCCTCCCCTTTAGATCTCTGAGTTAAGTTAACCTGAGGTTATTTTTGAAAAATAGTGAGCTGAAAACCTTTCTGTGCCTGAATTCCAGTTACAGCCAGCCACTGAGAGTATTTCTTCCTGTGCACAATTCCCAGTACTGGGACTGAACTCCACATGTCTGTCAGGGATATGTGGGTCAGGCTTGGCTGAGCTGGGATTGTGAGCTGGGGTGGAGTGGGTATTGCCCTGTTTTGGCTAGACTACGTCTTTCCCATCTTCTCCACACGATGTTGAACGGGCAATAAGCAAACCCTCTTCGTCAAGTACCGACACTGTCTCTGCACTCTGCAATCACAACCCTGATCTTTGGCAAGCTCAGGAGAAACTAGTGCAAGGGTCATAGTGAATGGACTTATACCCACTTATTCTGAAGGGATAAAGAGACAATCCTCTAGGGACAGTCTTGTATCTGAGAGATTGTTGTGGTGGATGAACTTTTTGCTTCACTGCTATCCAATCTCTCAGTGTCATCCCTTCCTTCTGTCACTAATAGCAATTACTATTATTTCTATTGGCATAATAATTCTTCTTTAAAAACCCATAAATGGAGCCCTGTGATAGGTACTGTGCAGAACAGAACCTAAGTAACCATTCACGATATGCAAAACCCTCCTGAGATTATGAGCATCATGGATTATAAATTACATTATTATAAATTAATAACCAGACATTTCAGGTGACTGGGAAAATTTACCTGCGTTGCACACCTCGTCTTCCTTGCAGTGTTCTCAACTGCTGAAAAAAATGCATATACAATACACCTTTTCTCATCTATTTTTGAGGTCCTTCTCCATCTAGCAAGGCTTGAGAGCAGGCAGTAGTTTATTTTTACAGTAAACACTATGTAACCAAAAGTAAATTAATTGCCAAATGATAAAATTAGAAATATTGAAGTTGTCTAACTTGGTGGATTCTAATTAATTATGGACACCACTGCTATAATCAGAGATTATACATTGCATAATGGAGACGGTTGTTTTCAGCTGGATAATCTTTTCCCCTTCAATTTCAACAGGCTACACCGGGGTAACATAATTCAGAATCAGGAATAACTTTTTCTCTCTGTTACAACCAAGCTCCCCTTTATAAATCACATGATGAAAAGTGCTCATTTTTTGCATGCAGCTTGTGTGATTCATCTATCTCCATGACTCAATTACATATTAGCATGATCTTTTGTGGATGTAATTCTTACAGAGCTTCATCCTGAGAGGAGGTGGCACATGCAAAGATTTGCCATGTCCTGTTGGATGGGATGCATATATCTGGGGCTTACTTACTACCTGGTTGAAGGAACAAGATTATATTCCACAAAGGAAGCACTGAAACAAAAGGCAGGCAAAACACTTCCCCAGGGATGGAAGGCAGATATCAAATCCCAGAATATTTCCTGGCCTGTGGCTGTTCTATTTTGTGTGCTCATTTAAGGGCAGAATTTAGTAAGTAACATCAAACAGACTTTCACTGCTTGAGCATCCAAGTGACATAGAGAAGCCAAGTTCCACCGAAAACACTGGTGCAAGCCCAGGTCACCTTCCTCATGACTTCCATGTGTGCTGTTCCACTGTCACAAAAGTTCTGTGATGCAGTTTCGTAGTACCTCAGTGTGTGTACCTTCCCAAATAGTGAATTTGTGTTCTAATACAAATAATTTTTTCCTCAAATGTGACAAATATTTGAGTTAAATGCATTTTTACCCAAATGAAAGTCCTCTGCTCTCTCACCTTGGTTCAGCCTCCCTCTGAATGTCCTGGCTTTGCTTGACTCTGTGATTGCAGAGATTCAGATGATCTCCTATTCTAAGAATATTTTCAGTTCAGCTAAACCCAAGGAGCAGTAAAATTCTGGTCAAAAGCTGAGACTCATGATGCTCTCAAGCTGAAAAAGGTTTTGACAAGTTCATTTCCTGAGTGTAAGGCTGTTCTCCTGCAACCACCCAAAATCAGAGATAACAGATTTTTGTGAGTGAAAGTGACAGGAGATTCACTGCCTTGTAACACTTAAATTTGGCCTGACCTTCCAGTTCATACTCAGCTGAGCAAGGGTTTGTTCTTATTCCTGCAGAAAGTCTCAGTACTGTGAAGAATGGTAGAGAATTAAAAACCAGTAGGTATTTTTCTCTGCACATAGCTGGGTTATGAAGGTTATAATAGTAACTCTTACTTACAAATGAAATATGAAATACATTTTCTGTTTATTTTCCATATTATGTTATTTTTTTATAAACACAAGAAGTAAATAGTGCCTTTGCTGTGGGATGGTGATCTGTACCCTTTTGACTCTATTGAACATGGCCTTCCCATGCCTGCTGTAGGAATGCATGGTTAACCTGACTTCCTAGCAGTATATTGTCAAGGAATTCCTAGAATACTCAATAAAGTACTGAAAAAAATTGTACTCTGAAATACGTAGAAGTACATTCAATTTATATCGACTGGAGACCTGTGGCCATCTTCCAAAGTATGTATTTCTTTTTCATTTTTATGGATAGGCAATTAACTTTACTGATTTAATATAAATTGAAGCTATCAATAGAAGCTTAGGTTCCCTGCCTTGGAAGATGCAATTAATTACATTACTGCAGAATTATTGCACAGCCAGGTATTTGAGATATATATCTGATGTCAGACACAATTCCCAGGAGAGGTCATTACAAATGCAGCATATATAGTAAACCAAACCTTTCAGAAAAGTCCTGAACACTTAATGTTATGCCAGGAGCCAGATTCTTAGGGGAAAATCCAGCCTTTGCAGATAAGGTATTGTCTTAGCTCTTTTACAGAGCTTGCCTGGGTGAGGTGCTCATCTGTGCTGAACCTGTGTGTGACGCAGGGATGTTCACAGCTATGGAAGTGTCTTCACATTTTTAATTGCATTTCACCACCTAGCAATGAAATTGAAATTGAGGGCAGGAAAGCAAATGGTGCACCCTTCCCTCCCAGCATAAGGCAACTGAAATACCCAGAGCTCCTGAGGAGAGAGCTTTAAAGCCATTTTAAAAGAAATTTCTTCTTTTAAAAATCAGATGAGTTAAACACAATGAACGATATTTAGTGCCATTTTCTTTTCCAGGCATCTGAAATAGACAGCTCTGTGCTAAGAAATTACCCAGTTCCCCCATGAATGATCTTTATCCGAAATCTAACAGTGCCACTGCAGCCTTCTGTGCTCAGTGCTGGAGTGATTGACACAGCGTTACAGCAGCTATGCCACGAACTGTGGGGGCTGCCTCAAAGGTTGGCTTCATATTCACAGCACCAGTGCTCTCAAACCCATCCATTACATAATTAAGAAAACCAAACCACAGAGATGTAAATTTAAGCTGTGTCAGACTGAGTTTTCTGGTGTTCTGCAGGCTGTAGGGAGCAGGAAGTTGAGAGGGCATCTGTATCACATGAGGAAGGCAAGCTGGAGGACCTGCAAAAAAATCAGGCTCCAGGTGTTGGGAGAGCTGTGCAAATGTCCTTTTCACACTCAAATGTACACTCAGTCTAGCATCAAGAACATACATTTCCTGAGTGACAACTGAGCCAATAACTCATCTCGGGGTGTTATATTTCTCAATCAAGTAGCAGGCAGTTCAATAAAAGAAGTTTTTTGCTTTTTTTCCCGGGTCTGGTTTTGAGTAACAAAACTGGCAGGTGTGTTCTTGGGCACTGAGGATCTAGAAAGCAGTGTGGAAAATATAGCAGGGCAGACCAGAAAAGAGTAAGGAGTTGTAGTGCAAGGAGGGGGCTGTTCCACACCACACGTCCCTTGGCAGCCGGGCAGTTAGGGGCCTCCTGTACCTGGAGGAATTTCATCTCTCCAGGGTGGACTGGTTGTCTTGTTTTTTGCTTCTGTGGCTTGGAAAGATCCATGAAAGCATGCATTCTTAGCTGTTTGTTTTGACTTTACACGTGTTTTGTTCAGCCAAGTGGGTTCACAGACCTGATTTGACCAGCACAGCTGAGTCTGTGGTTTAAGGATACAGTAAATCCTGCTTGAGTCATTCTAACTTTGACTAAAAATAGGTCATCATGGTGTCAGGGCCCCCCCCAGCACTCTGCTGCTTCAGAAGTCTGGAATGGGTTAATTTGCACCCATCAGTTTTGTGCCAGCTTTGCTTATCTGTCAGAGGGCTGGTAGTGTAGAATCAGATACTGGGACCTGCAAGTCATCTTCTCTGACATCTCTCCTTTGGAACTTACAGCTCTGAGGTACAGCCGTGACTATGTAATTGTAGCATTCACAGTCCAAACCACAGGTGTGGTGATATGGAGAGCAGGAAGACAGACCGGCATTGACTTCTTGAGCCAGAAGCAATGCCTTTGTATTTACTTATTCTTGAAAAAATGTTTCTTTGGCTTTGATCTTCCTTGGAGCTATAAAAAAATCTCACTGCCTGCTGTGTCCTGCAGCAAGTAGCTCCACAGCTTATCATGCATTGCATGAAGGAACCTCTCCCAGTTGAGTCTGCCACCTGGTAAACTTTCTAGGTGTTTTGTAATTTCTGTATCAGTGAGACAGTGAACATAATTTCCTGTCAAAGTCCCCATACCTTTCATGATTTTGAGGAGCTCTCTCATCTGCTTTCTCAGCAATGTATTCTCCCGACTGAAGTGTCCTGGACTGCTCAGTCTCTCTTTGCACAGAAGCCTTTGGCCATTCTTCTCCCTTATTTTTGTCTCTTTCTCAGTTCCCCTTCATTTCTGAAATGAAGAGAACTGTATCATGCATGCCATGCTGACAGCCAGCACAATGTCCCTGGCTGTGCCTTTCCCAGCTACATTTCTAACCTTCTGTTTGACCTCTCCTGAGCACTGAGCTGTCATTTTCAAAGACTATCTTGCTCCAAGACTGTTCCTGACCAACTAGTTCTGAGTTTTTCACTCTGTCTGCAACAGAAGCACTTTTTCCCCATGTGTATTACGTTCTGCTTATCTACATCAATTTGCATCTTCCATTTTATTATCCTTCACCATGTACTACAGCAGAGATCACTGGGAAATTTAATCTCCTTTTCTGAATTGTTTAGGAAACATCCTCTCTGTAAACTTTCTGGGAATGGCCAAGCACTAGGAAGCACTGACTTTGCCTAAGTCAGAAACCTCACCCCTCTAGGGTTTGGGTTATGAGAGAGTTGTCCCTCCTCTCAGGATGCAAAGTCAGAAAACTGATGAAGTATTTGAGTCCATGCTTGAGTAGGAGGTGGATCAGAGGACCTCCGCAGGCCTCATCAACCTAAATTACTCTACAGCTTAGGAAAATTGTCGTGTGTGTGTTTGGAGGGGGTGGCACTTTTTCATTTATACATTACCTGTCAAGTTGAACAGATTTACTGCATTCATTACTATGCTGTTGAGCAATAGCCCAGAAAAGCCTAGCTGGAGAAACAGGAGCAGAGTGAATTGACCGTCACTGTGCTTTTCAATTTTATCTGTCACCTTACTGAAAAAGCATACTTTACAGTAAATACCAAGAGGTATCTGTACAGATATCTAATTTTAATCACTGATAAATAGGGGATTTTCCATTAAGGAAATTTCTAGTACTGTCCTTTCTACTGCATGTGGTTTTCTTGGTATGTTATGAGATGTGACCCTAGAAAGCCCATTTTTTTGGTCACATTACTTATACTAGTCATGGGAGAAGCCAGTGACCATGTCCACTCAGCAGCTACCCTGCAACATTTGGCAGCAAGCTGCAGCACAAGCCCCCTATCACTAATGGCTGTTATCTAAGCCTCATCTGAGAAGCACCTGACCTGCAACTTCATGCCAAGGTTCTAATTTGGGATTATTTGTGGGGATTTCTTTGTAACAACACTTGGATTTCCTTTTAATGTTGTGATGGTTTCTCATATACTATGGATTTGTAACTTCTCAGGGGGTAATGCAGAAGCTGAGTTTCTCAGCTTCTTCTTTTAATATTGATCTAGAATCTGCCTCAATAATAAGCCTTGAGGGGTCACTCTACAGAGAACTCCATGTGATAAATGATTTATGATATCCTGGTGTGGCATGCGACTGCAGCCACCTCCTCCCAGGGCTGCAGAGCCCTCTGCCACCTCCATTCCTCTGCTCCCTGACACCTCTGTCCCAGACTAGTGGCACTCTGCAAGGCACTCCTTGGCACATCCTCGGTCCTGGGCCCTTCTCCATCTTTCCTGGTTGTTTCTAATGCACTCACTCAGTGTATATTAGTTTCCAATGCCAAGTTGCCTCTGCTATAGGATCCCATCTCCCGGCTCTCTGCCAAGGTTTTCCTTGGCTCCTGCCCACTGTGCTGCCTGTCCCTGGTTCAGGCAAGAGACTTCTCACTTCTGCTGCACCTTTGGCTTTTGTCTCTGCCAATACTCATGATTACTGATACAGACCCACGTTTGTTTTTTTTTCTGTTGGGGCAGCCTGGAATAAGGGAAAATCAGATTATTTTCACATTCGGGGTGTTGGCCATGTACTTAAGAGATCTTAAGTGAATTTTTTGCATGTGATTTTCTGCACAGCAGGTTGATATGGTGGGTGGAAACAGCATTTTTATATTCCTGGTTTGGAAACACGCAGCTTGAGTTATGTGTGAGTGGCAGGTCTGAAGCAAAGAAGACCTGCCTTGTTCAGCTGTTGTTCATGAGGTGGGCTGTATTTTCCTGCTACTAGCACTGAATAAGAGAAGGAAAAAGAAAGTTTCCACAGAAGAGGGTGCGGAATTTGAAAACACTTTATTTTTCTGCCACAAAAAATGACACACATATGCAACTATACATATAGATTTAAAAGGACCTTGACAGGAGAGAGGGATGGGTTGCCTATGTGTGTCTTTTTAGGATTGCCAGTTTTTAATGTAATTTGAGGCTGTCTGGATGTTATCCCCATGGTTCATGCTATGCTGTCCCTCTCTGTGCTGCCCCACATGATGAAGGGGCAAAACCAGGAGGCTTTGTGTGTGTGGAGCCAGCCCCGTCAGCAGCAGCTGAACAAGCTGGACGGAAACAGTCCCCACTCTCATGCTTACTTATAACATTATGCCTAGAGAGGGTTTTCTGAAATGCTTAAAGCAACCCTGTTCTTGTTGGACGAAGTGTGAGGAATTTTTCAGATGGATTCAATGTGAATAAGACTCAGTGCTGACACTTGCAAGGGGACCTCTCTTCTTGCACAAGAGGTCTGCTCAGAGAGAGCTGTAATGGACTCTGTGAGAAGCAGCTTCTGGAAAGGGAGGGAAGCAGCCAGAGCATCTCCTGCCTGAGCTGCTGAGGGCAAGGAGAGGGAGCACACAGGAAAACCCCATCATGGAGGGATAAGACAAATGGTGGCAGGAAGAGGAGTTGGCTCTTAAAACACTTCCTAGGACGAGGAGGGGGGAATTCTGATGTTTGGCATAAACCCTCTTTAAAATAAATAACAACAACAACACGTGTTTCACATCCCATCATGCTAATTCTGTTGGCAGACTGGATAGAATTGAAAATGTGCTATATCACCAAAGGCATAGAAAAAAGTGTACTGGACTCCTTCAGGAGATGCAGATTTCACATCAGTACTGTGTTTCCATCACCTCTCTCATGACCTGCTTCCCTTCCTTTTAACTCAGCTTATTCTGTGATTCTGAGGAGACGGAGAACACAGGAGGGCTCCTTGTCGGCAGCGAAACCAGGAAAGGAAAAGTGCTGGGGGCCCCTCGCTCCCCTCTCTGTCTCACTGTGCTGATGTTGCCGTATGACCCACAGACTACCTGCAGACCAAAGAGACAGCAGAATTCCGCTGCCTGCGCATATTGAAGGAAGTAACTTCCTCTTGTGTCTCCTTGGTATTTGCTTGATGCTAGCACCTTCCCAATGAGGCTGCACTGCTTTTTGATGTTTCTTTAGTATTTTCTGTTCTTTGGAACAACTGTAGCACAGGGATGTTGTGGCATTGGCACTTAATTGCATTCAGGCTCCAATCCCTCCTGCAGCAGTGTCAGGATCCCCATCTTTTTGCAGGACTAACAGATGGCTTTGCTGAAGACCCAGGCACTGGAATGATCTGCAAGGAATGGTCTGCAGAGGTTGCTGCTGGAGGGAAAATAATGTTTTATACATGTCAGGCTGGGGCTCTGGACAAGGCAGACTCGATTTTTATCCTGGTGTTTTATCAGACACAGCAGATGCTGAATGTCAAATTACAGTGCCTGAGAAAAACAGAATAAAGTCCCACAAAAAACAACTGGCTGAAGGTTTGCATTATGTTTGCTGCTCCCTACAAAAAAAAGCAGTATGTGTTCCAGAAATGGTTTCAAAAATGCAGAAGTTTGGAGCAAGAGGTAATGTCTTTTATTAGAGAAACAGATACCGCTAGAAAAACAGCCAAGCTTTTCTGACAGCTACTTTGCTGCTGTATGATTCAGTTGTTAATAAATATATTCTTACAACTTGAAGGAGATCTGTTCAAGGACATCTGGAAATTTATTTGAATTGTGCCATTGCTTGTCATGATGGTTGCTGCCTTATACATACAATCAGGGATGAGATTAGCCCTGCTCTATAATCGTGGACTGACTTCTTCCAGTAGGAAGGTGTTTCATGGCTGATTATACATGTTCCTTTGCACCAAATGACACCTGCTGTCATAATAGCTTCCATTTTTATTGCAATATAATACAAATTATCTCAAAAGACTTCATAAATTACTGAAAGATTAACAGGAGGAACAAGGTGTTTTAAAAATCTTATGTAGGAAGCCTGTTTTTGTGACTTATTTTAGAAAGCACTTTTTAATTATTTAATTACTGTTCTTGAAATTATGGGGAATATCAAAGCTTTTTGTTTCTTTGTTTATTGCAAGGAACTAATGAATAGTGAACTAATGAATTAGGGGTATCATCTTACCTTCCAAGCAATGGGAAAGATGCAATCCTAAATACTTAGGAGAAAAGAGAGAGCCCACCTTCTCTTCACTCTACAAGTACAAATTTTAAAGAAGTTAAATAAATTAGTTTGGTCAGAAATACTTTTTCACTTAGCCTGACCACCTTTCACTTTCCTGGTCCCTTCTTTTTCTCACGTGTTCATGGAGCTTTCCAGATTTTACAAGACTTTGATGACCCTAGAGAAAGTGAGCAAAAGCATTTTGGCTCCCATATGACTTTAATAATAAATCTGTCATACTCTGCCTGATACATCATAACGAAATGACAAAAAAAAAAAATTACGAGCAGTTCAGCAGATATTGGCAGTACTGGCACGAATCCAATTTCCCCATGTCTGGACAACTGAGTAACATAAAAACAGGGTTTATATATGCTCCTGACAATAGCTGAAGGCTCTCCTGGCTCAGCCTGAAGGTTCATGACCCATAAATATTTCTCTCCTGGCAATTGCAAATTTGGCCTCCTGTTACAGTAGAACTTGTAAAAGCTATAGACAGTCTATGGCTCTTCTGGGGCCTACAGACTCCCCTTGCAGATTTTGTGACTATCAATCACAGGCATTATCTCATAAGACTCACAGGTTACCAGCTGGTCTGGTGTGTAAAAGAGTTGCTTGCAGTGCTGGAGACTGTAAATTAACTTTAACAATTTCTGTTTATGAGATATGCAAGAATATTACATTTTCATTCTTTAGAACCCAAAGCTTCTGTTAACATGGCAAAGATCTAATCTAAGTGTCATCAGGCACATGAGAAAAATCAGGATTTACCTAAACAACAACGGTTTTCACAATGTTTTGTACCTTTTTAGAGGCTTCTAGTAGAGCTGACAGTGTTCTCATGACCCTGGGAAGTGATCAGACATGCTCCTGGCAAGACATGTCTTCCCTTAGTAGTACAGGCACCAACACCCTGGCTTAATAGGAAAAGAGACTGTGAAGAAAATGTGGCTTTTTAATAGATCAGTCAGTTTGTTTCAGATTGGTTGGTATAGCTTTTTAAACATCCAGCTATCAGAAAGGGAGCAAACTCTTCATATAGGGAGCTTGCTATCCCACATTTCTTGGTGTCTTTGGGGTCTGTTCCTTGCATTTTGTCTTGGCAGACTGAGACTGCAGAGACATCTGTGACTTCAGTGTATTTATACATAGAAAATAGAAATCTTAGAGCTCAATTTCTCCATATGCTTCTTACAGCTTTCTATTATTAGAAGGCAAACACCTTGGATGTGTTGCCAGCTAGCTATATGCGGGGCTGCCAGTTGTCTCCATTTTGCATTCTAGTTTGCTGATATTTTCAGGCTTGGCTTTGGGTATCTTTAGAATCTGCCTTGTGAAAAAGAAAAGGTATTATTTCACTATTGGCTTATAAGAATGAGTCATTAAATTTGATAAAACAGATGGAGATTGTTTCTCAGTAGGTCTCAGATTCATGTCTTGTCCTAGATCCTTTCAGGGGAAGACTAAGAACATTTCCATGTTCTTCAGTTTAGAAAATGTGGCTCTTTCCTCTGTTTGACAGGAAAAGGAGTGAGATGATGATGTATCCCTCACCCTGCACCCACAAAAGTAATGTTCTTCCCCCATAGTGCAGAAAGGAAAATGAAAGTTAGGGCTGGGGAATTTGCCTCCTGGGGAGACTCACAGTTCATTCCTTCAATTCATATCCAAACCCAGCCTGCTCCTCTCACCCCCTCTCAGAAGAGAAGGCACCTTGCAGCCATAGGACCAACACACCTCAAAAGGAAAAGCAACCAAGTACTAATAATCTAAACTATACATGAAAAGTGTGTGGAAAAAAAAATAAAGTCAAGCATGTCTGCTACCTCATCAGCAGGACCATAGGGATTTACTGGGAGAGTGAGGGCACTGTCCCAGCTCTTGCCCTGATCTCTGCAAAAACTGAATTCACCCAGGAAAGCAGGATGAAGGATGTATCTCTTGAATATTCCTCAGATTAAGGACCATCAGTCTTGTGACACAAGCAGTGGTCAGAATGAGTGTGCCTTGTGCTGAAGGTATCAGGAATGTCGCCCAGCTTGTGCTGTGCACAGGAGTGGTAAGACCCTTTTGTTGCAATGATCCTTTTAAAATCAGTCAGAGTTTCAAAGCTCCTCTGTGTCTGGCTTAGATTCAATTCAGCTCACATGCAGGAAGCTGAGCACTCAGGATGCCCTGGGCTGGCACTCCCTGCACTGCAGCACAGCACAGCCCAGCACAGCCAGGCATTGCACAGCCCCCAGGTGTCAGGATGCTGCAGACCACCACTCTCATCTCCATGCTGACTAGAGGCATCGGCAGGGCTTGGGCGGGGATAATGAGCTTCTTCCCCAGAGAAAGCATCTCCTTGCTGAGGCAGTATATCACTGTCTTGCAGTGACACTAATGTACAGAAAATGAACTGCTTGTGGATCTAGTTGGTAAATACTGATTCCGTGAAAACTGTGCTACACGAATGCTTAAAGGAGCAATTTGCGATGAGGAATGTCCCTGTGGCAGCTGCTGGGGCACCTCACCATACCCACATGGTGAAAAAGGGACAGGAAAGTGGGAACAATATCATTTCCATTCTAGCAGTAATTCTAGTGCCCTGCCCTGCCCCGGGTCACCTGAGAAATCAAAGCACTGATGGATTAAAAAAAAGATAATGAGCTAATTTTATAACAAAAATGTTTGCTCTCTATAGCCAGATGCCACTGAGACCTTCCAACCTTCAGTGCTGATGTGTGCTGCTCCAGGTTTGTTGCCTCCAGATTGGAGTCTGTGCTTCCTCTCTCTTTTTAAAACATTGACTGATCCACTCCTGGATAAATCTGATAGGAAATTATTCATCAAGCTCATTAGAAGCATTCCACTGTCCCCCAGGACACACAGGAGGTGCCCTAGCAGGAGCAGGAAGTTTTCTGCAGAGATGCATGGGAAGTGGGAGTAATTGCAAGGAAAGAGCGTCTATAAAATAAAGAGAAGACTAAACCAGGTGCTGCACTGGACGTGGCTCTTCAGAGGAGGAGGTTGTGAAATGGGTGGATGTGGCTCAGGCACTGGACCCCCTTGCTGGGGTACTGAAAGCAGCTCAAATCCAGTGCTATCACATATCCCCAGGGCTACTGGCAGTGTGAAGTGCAGAGCTATGGGGCCCTGGCTCCAGGCTGCTTCTGAAACACAAGACACCGTGCACTGCCTAAGGCAGGAAAAAATCTGAAAATCTCTGAAGAATTGACTAGTTAAAAAAAAAAAATTCCATAACTCTTGAAATCTTGGGATTTTGAATCTGAACCCCTGCAAGTATTGCCAGTGGTTCCTGACCTTTTGAGAGTGTTTATGCACTGCCTTGTGCCCAGGGCCAGTGTTTGGATGTGGTGTTTCCTTTCCTTTGCAGGGCTATGTCCACAGCTTTTTGCATTTCTTAATGTAAATATGGATGTAGCGCTGAGTTGCACAAAGTCTTGTTTCAGCTGTTTCTGTTTAGCCTTGACATACAAGCAAGCAATGAATCTGTTAGCTAAGACTGAGCTGATATAGTAGGAGCTCTTTCACAATGTTGTTGCATCTGCTAAACCCCAGACAATGAAAGAGGTGGTGGTCTTGGTGGTCAGCAGAAAAGCAGATGTCCTTGGTTTCTTTTGTGAGGGCTCTGTCATCACTGAAGTGATGTTAAGCTTCCCCTGAATATCTTTCAGGCCTAGGGTCGTGTCAGGAATATTTTGCACCTCTCAGTCCTTCTGCCTGTGCTTTGGGCAGTTAACTTTTGTGTGGAACAAAGGATGTTGTGATGGTATGAGTGCACTGAGGATAGATGCACTGAGAAAGAGCCTGGTTAATCAGTCTGGAACAGGTATCCAAGGGATAACTGGTTTTTTTGGATTCTGCTGTGTGGGTAAGAGCTGAAAAGTCCAATACACCTGCAAAGCCTGCACAGATTACAGTGATAATGCAGATAATTAGTACAAGTCCTTACCTACTAGAGGTGCTTAGTAATGAAAAAGTGTCACTGTGTACCAATAGCACCTAATAAATTAATAACAGAGGGGATTGTAATAGGAGACTATGGACACCTGATTTATAATCTGAAAATAACTTACACCCTATTTCTGTGGAACATCTAGTGTCCACACATGTCAGAGGCTGAGTGGAATATATAATTTTTTAGCTCTTTATCCTTGCTGAAGGCGTGAGCAAACACAGGGAGTGTCCTAATATATTTAGCAGCAGACATGTGGCATAACTGACCAAGGACATTTATCATGTAAAGCAGAAAAATTTAAATGAAAAAAGGGTGGGAAAATACCAGCCAAACAAAGAAAAATGTAATGTTTTGGTGTGCTGAGGAGGGATATATGGCTGAAAAGGCTTATCGGGCTTTTCTCTTTGAAGTCACAATCACTGTGATCATTCTTCACATCCTTCAGAGATGCAGATGCACCTGGCTGCAGAGGAAGACACATCTCCTGAGCATTGTTTTTGACATTGCTTTAACAGTGCAAGAGGCAAAGATGCTTCATCTGGTGTGGCACTGAAAGGGTCCCTGGCTCTGCACAGTTCTGGAAATACCCTCTGTCCTAGGTTACAA
>WBMY01014129.1:0-63931 GCA_013397315.1 Donacobius atricapilla
ACAGGCTGGGTTGATGGGCCAAGACCATGAGGTTCAACACGGCCAAGCTGGGGGTTCTACACCTTGGCCAGAACAGCCCCGATCAGTGATACAGGACGGGGGATGAGTGGCTGGGAATTGGCTCCAGCAAGAGGACCTGGGGGCGGTGGTCATCAGCAGCTGAACAGGAGCCAGCGTGTGCCCAGGTGGCCAAGGGGGCCTGTGGCACCCTGGCCTGTGTCAGGTGGCCAGCAGGACCAGGGGAGTGATTCTTCCCCTGAACTTGGCACTGATGAAGCTGCACCTCGACTGCTGTGCCCAGTTCTGGACCCCCCAATTCAGGAGGTGCTGGAGCGAGTCCAGAGTACAGCAATGAGACTGGGGAAGGGTCTAGGAAACAATTCTTACAAGAAGCAGCTGATGGAGCTGGGGGTGCTCAGCCTGGAGAAGAGGATGCTCAGAGGCGACCTTCTTAGTCTCTACAACTCCCTGAAAAGAGATTGCAGCCAAGTGGGGGTCAGTCTCTTCTCCCAGACAACCAGCAAGAAGATGAGAGGAACTGCATGAAGCTGCGCCAGGGGAGGTTTAGGTTGGACATCAGGGGGAATTTCTTCACAGGAGGAGTGACTCTACATTAGAATGGGCTGCCCAGGGAATCACAGTCTCTGTAGATGTTTAAAGAAAGTCTGGGTGTGGCGCTTTGTGGTCTAGTCAGCACATTGGTCATAGGTTGGACTCAGTGGTCCCAGAGGAGTTTTCCAATCTAATTGAGTCTGTGATTCTGTGAAACCCAGCAGGCATAAACCATTTCATCCCAGTGAGGCAGTTGGTGCTGGTGAAGAGAAGCTTGCAGAAGTTAATTTGGTAGATAAGAAATTCACATGGGGTTCCTGAGGGACTGTGTTATTATCACATCATAATTTTAAGCAATAGAAATGCATACCTATGTATATGTTACATAACAATGTGGATACTTCCTCCCTGAGCCTCTAAAAATAAGTGTAGAAACATATCTATTGAGCATATCGGGTCAGGGAGCGAGCTGCTCTGCACTTGTCTTTTGCCTGGTTTTTGTTTAATTGATTTGGAGTACTTTGGGATCATACTTCATTTGAAACATGCAAGCAGTGGGTTTCAGGCTTGGATCAGGAGTAAGAAGTTTTGAAGTCACTAAAGATTGATTCCCTGAGCCATGAAACCTCTTCTTTTCACCCGAGGCCTCAGGCGAACAATATGTTTTTTCACTTCTCCATTCTCATGAGTGCAATTAAAGTCAATAGAGGCCTTTTTAACAAGGAAAAAAAATCGGTACTATGTATTAAACAGAGAAACTGTATCATATATGTGGCAGTTTTACAGCAAGCACCGAAAGTCGTGGCATTGGAGTAGTTAAATTGTTTATACCAGACCTGCCGACTTTAAAATATAAAGAGGACTGAAAAAGTGGGTCAAGAATTAGGCTTCAAAATCCATCACAGACATCTGAGCATTGCTACTGCCTCATGATCATACTGACATGGCTAGATCTGTACGTCAGCACAAAGTGTGGTGAAGCTGTGCGTGGTATTTTTGATTGCTGGTTTGCAATATAGTAATTAAAAAATGGCTCACCCAGACTCCATGCAATATGTAAGGTGCCTGGTGCTTGTTTACAGCTGAAATAGATACTGAAGAAACTTTTTACAGTAATGTTGGATATACCTTGAGGGAAATGCAAAACACTGACACACTTACTAGAAAGTACAACTACGTCTTGATGTCTCCCACACTTTACAGCGATCTCTTAGCAGCTGGGTACTGCACAGTGGTCTGCCTTTTTATGTCTTTCTGTTAACCAGCATAATCTGAAATACTGTCATCACTAATTAAAATTAAGTAACATCTGTCATATTCTCTGAGTGTTACAAATTTTGCAGTGGCTTCTTTGATTTCTTCCTTTCTCTGAGCTCGCTGTTCACTAACCCCATTCATAAAATGTGAGTACTTGCCACAGATCTTTCATGCATTTGTGAGGTTTTATCCATGCAGTAGAAGCATTTTGGGGAATAAAATAGAAACATATTTAACATGCATTTCGTCCTGCACAGGAGATCTTGTTGCATCAGTTTAAGCCTGTGTAAAGTTGTGTTACCAAAAGTTGGCAAAGGCCAAAATGAAAATCTGCATGTGCAGCTAAGCTAAACAGATTCACAGTGGGAAAGAAATCAGACTTTCCTAATGAATAAAAGTGTGCGTATGTCACTGCAGCTTAAGAACCCAACTCTGAGCTGATAGTGTTTATTAAGTTAAGGAATGCAGTGTTGGAAGCCTGTGATGTTGGAGGGTTTCTCTGTGGAGCTGTAGCCTCAAGGAGGAGGGAGTTTGCATTCCCTTGGTGTGGTACGAGCAGCTGGATCGGCGGCTAATTGTGGTGAGGCTGTGTTCCAGGGACTCGCAGCAAACTCCTGGTGCTGCAGTTGTGAGTCCTACTTTCAAATCAAAAGGGATAAATAATGGAGGAGATTGGATGAATAATAAAGTTAGTTCGGTTTTTAATAGTAGTATAAACTGCCTGAGAACTTTTCACTTTATTTTTTGAGACAAAATCTAAAATCAAATTAAATAAAAGCGCAGATCGGAGAAGTTTCCTAAGAATTTCCCACTGGTGTAATGAATTCATTGAAAATAAGACTGAAAAAGGCTCATTTTTTCAAGTCCTTTGAACAAAGAGCTTTAAAGTGAAGATTTTTATCTTGGACAGAGCGTATTTCATTAGTGAGTTTTTCAAAATATCTAATGTATCGCATCAGTATAACAAAGAAAGGGAAGTAACTATGTTATAGTTCATCTTTCATTCTTGTTAGGGCTGGGGAAAAGGGAAAATCAATAACAGTGATTTCAATGAAAATATCAAGATTTATGAGAGCATAGAAGTTATTATAAATAATGAAATTAATTTGACAAATACTGGGGTGTTTTTTCTAGTATGTTTTTAAATGCTCTGTGATATTTTCAAAGTTAGCTGTCTTGGGCTTTTTTGTTCCCAAACTGCATTTTCATTTTGAAATTAATTTCTTTTTAACCACTGAAAATGAAGGAAGCAGAACACACACACATGCTCATAATTTATCTCTAATAAGAAAGTGTCTATGCATTTTGATCATCTGAGACCAGGTGAAGAAGCAAATTCTCCAAGCCATATTTTCCTCGTTTAATTTGTTTTAAAAATGGTGTGGGGTACAATCTCTAAAACTCAGTGCAGTTATATGGTACTTTAAAATGTGTTTTCTCCTGAGGAAGGGCCAGTTAATATTTTCCACCTTTTCTCATCCTGGAAATCCTACTTATCCCCATGTTCTCTTAAGAAGCCTTGGAATGTTTGCCAAAATGAAGCACTATGTGATAGCAGATTATATGAGTTAACAAGAAGAGATTTGTGTTTTGTTGCTGGTTTTGGGACCTTAGGAAAGACTGAGAGGATATCTGAAATGTTAACTTAATGGACAATAATTCTTTCCATCCATAGGGGAACACAGGCATCGTATTTTTGTGTATTTTTGCTTTTATTAATAGCATTTTGATAGTACAGTTATAAAGCTTGTCCTTGGCTTGCCTTGAAATATCATACTGACTTCACCTATTACAGAATGTTACTTTAATTTTCCAAGGTGAAGTGCTCGCAGAGCAGAAACTGGTGAGGAAAAAATATGACCAGAACAGTTACATATACCTTTAATTTTAAAGTGCTGTCCAGAAAGGTTTGCAGCAATTTTTGCTGATGCATAAATTGACCTAGACAGTAAATGATACATGACCTTAAAAATATCTGAAGTAGCCTTGCTTGGGAATTTTTAGTAGAGAGTTATTAAATGTCAGAGTAATTTACACAAGCCTAGTTTATACTTTTGCATTCTTTCCCTCTTTCTCCCTGCCATGCCATCTGAGGACCATAGGAGCATTATAAAAATTTTACCTGTACCTCTTCCTTTTTTTTCCCCTCTTCTTGTCATAGAGTTTCATCTTAATTTATTTATCGCACTCAGAAAATCTCATCAAATGTGGGACTAAAATGTAGCTCACAAAGACCTGATCCAGCAGAGCACTTAAGTATCTGAATAACTTCTTCACAATGACATTTTCCATTGCTCATTGACTGGAATTTAAAGAAAATTTTCCGTTGCTTGGTGTCTGGCCATTTAGAGGAAATTGTCAGCCAAAATGGCTGAGCCATTTAAAAAAATTAGGTCAGGCAATGAACAGACTACAAGTTGCAGAGGTCTGTAGGGAGCCCTGGAGGTTCAAACCCCTGGCAGAAAACTGGAGATAGTCACTGGGAGGACCTTCCAGGTATTTATTGTAATGTAGGCTTAATTCCACAGCTGTTGTCCAGTGATCAGAGTGAACTGCATTCAGGAGAGGAGTCAGGGTTGTGCAAGACAGCGGAGACTTGTGCCCTACACCTCAGCTGGGCCAGTCAGTGTCAGTGCACTCCTGCCTGGAGACAGCTCCACTGCTTCCTCTGGAGCAGGTGGGATCACCTGGGCACGTTGTCACGGTAGGACACGAAATAGATTGACTCCATGGAGTTGTCAGAAGAGAAAGAAGGCTTTATTTGCAATCCCAACAGTTTCTTTTAGAACACGCTGGGTAAAAAGGTCTATTATTGCTCCATGGCACTGACACTGCTCTCCATTGGTTCAGGAATAGGAAACCACCCCTGGGACAGTTGCTCTGGCAAAGGGAACACTGTTTGCTGAACCTGTGCTGAGAAACAGAGAGAGATGTTTTGAAAAGAGAAANCAGCCCACAGCACGTGAGGGTGGTGCTGGCTCACACCAGGGAGGCTTGCACTGAGCAATGACCAGCAGGAGTCTTGAGGCAGTCATCACCCGTTGGAACCCTGGGCACGGAGAATTTCAGGCTTTCTGCGCTGACAGGCACTGACCCCCAAGCAAACACTGCATTGACCTGAGGCCTTGGAAGAGGCTTCCAAAATTGAGTGATAGCTCTGGGATTGTGGGTTTGTAGTTTGAATAGAAGTGTGTGCTATCACAGGGTGGAAAACTTAGATTTTAAGGGTTTAGAATATAATAATATATATAAAGCAAGATGGAGGATTTAGGGCAAGAGGCTAAGTCCTTTTTCACCTTCTTCTTCATGGTTTTGGGTGGTTTCTTGTAATTGGGTAGAAAAATCGACTTTGCAGACCACAGGTGATTGGTTATTGGGCTAAAAGTAAAAATAATGTAGGTGTCATTTCCTAATTGGACAGTTTATGCTTATAAGACCTTGTAAAGAGATAGAGACAGAGTTGTTTTCTACTTTATTAGCTAGAACTCACAGCTTGTGAGACTACTATAGATAAGAATTAATAAACATATGAGTCTTAACACAAACACCATCCCTCGAGCATTTAATCTCAGTTCTAACAGAAGAAAAGAAGGTAAAAAACTCATAACTACCCATCCACTCAGTTATTTACTGCATCTCTCTTTGTGCCAAGGAGCTTTCAGAGCTTCTCACTGTGTTTTTCTCATGTCCATACTATTATTGTTTGCTGTGGCATGGAGGATGTGCTCTCCCAACTGAGATGCACCTTCTACTACCTGATTGTTAATATATGAAGAGAAGATATAAACAAGGGTCAAAAGTTCTTCATAGATGTTATGGCAGCAAGATTTTCTTTTGTTTTGTTTTGCTTAAATCTGTTGATCCTGCTGTATTACAGCTCCAGGCTATCAGGTAGTGAGAAATAGGTTTTCTGTTGTGTTCTCTTATATTCTGGATTTTTTTTTTTTTTATCCCTTATAGGAAAACAAGTTAGAAAATCCTTTAAGGAGCAGGAAAGAATAGGTTTCCAGCTTGTTTGGAAAGCCTGACAAATATTGATCTGCTATGTAACCTGTAGATGATTTTTTTTCATCAGTGACAAAAAAACTGAGCTGTATTTCAGACCTCAACGTGCTAAAACTCTCACATGCTACAGTGTAAATTAGTGAAGTATTTTGTCAGCTACCAAACACAAAGCAGTGGATAGTCAGAGAGGAGAGCTTTTTGAGCATGAATTCTGATGAAGAAAATATGCACTGCTCATATACTTAAAGCAGGTTTAGCTTTTGATGAGATATCTGTTACAGGAGAATGTTTAGCCTAAACAGCATACTAAAAAATCATTAATCGAACTGGTATGAAACTCTCCAAACACTGTCATTCTCTGTGTTTCTCCAATACACTCAGCAGTTTCTGGATAAACTATTTTTGTGTCAAGGGTTCATAGCCTGCAATGGAAAAAACTATTTCTGCTACCAAAGTGCCTTTTTCTGAGGTTTTCATTTTATAAATTCTATGCACTACCCTTTGAGCCTGTATTCCATTAACTATAATGGAATACATGGAAATGCTTAACGGTGAAGTCTCCCTATTCCATGTGTGTGTGACTCTTATTAGGCAACATAAACTGCTGCTGGTTTTAATGTTGGAGTGATTAGAAGTTACCCTCTCCCAACAGCAGTTTCGTAATCACTGTATGATGATTTGAAGCCTGTGACCGGTTCCTCATGATCCCACAGGTGCCCTAACTGCCATTATTAGTTGTTTCAGTGACAAGACCAAGCTTGGACTGGATGAGGAGGTTTGGCTTGGAATTTTAGAGCCCTGGTTTCAGGAATAAAGCAAGAGAAAAAAGTTATGTTTCTGACGCCTCACTTGTTTTCTGGTGGGAGAATTTCTTTCTCTGGAATGATAGCTTCATCAGGCATTCCTTGAGGAATGGCACCTTGTTTAAAGCAGGATTGGGTTCTGGGCCCAGTGTCCCTTCCAGCTTTATATGCCACGGCTTGGTGGTCCAAATTCATAGAGTGAGCAAACAAATGCCCAGATAAGAATTAGACACCCTTTTGATTATTAATTTTTTCATTTATTTTCAGATGGCTTTTCCTTTTGTCGTGTTGTTCACACATAATGCCTCTGACTCTTCCTATGTCACACTACATCTTTGCAGTAATTTTCTGTGCTGTTCTGTCCCTCTGGATTTTACAGCCATGGATCAGAAAGGGAGTGCAATCCCTAGCAGAAATGATAAATCCACTGCAGGTCTTGAAGGTACTAATTTCTGCAAAACAAAATACTGCCTCAATTTTGTTACGGGCCAGAAGGGGTGATCAAAGTGAAATACATTCATTGCGGAATTGGTTTGCAAAGCCTGCTTCTAAACCTCTCCACACTCTTTCTAAATTTCTTTCCCCTCCAAAAAAAAAAAAAAAAAAAAAAAAAAAAAAAGAAAAAGTAAATAATGAAGCTGTGTCCTGCCTGGCCTGTACCACTGCACCCCATGCAGCTCTTGAGCAGTTCAGGGATTTCAGGGATTGTTCCCAAACCAGGCTTGTGAGTCTAGATGGACAGGGAAGCTATGTTTGCTTGGCAAAGGGGTCACCATATGGGATGAATCTGGATAAGCTGAGGTGGTTGGTCTTTGCTGGAGTAATATGACATTTGAAAAAATATTTTAGGAACTGTCCTGTAATAGCAGGTATTTTTTAATCTGCACGATCTATCTAATTAGGTTCAACCATGCCCCGTTCCTTGTCTGATTGCCTAAGCATTTCCGCTTCACCAGTGAGGTTTATTCAATAAGGTGTCCTATAATGCTATTTCCTTCCTTGAGAGTATATCTTATCATCCTCAACACAGACTTAAGAATCCCTCTTTCTATTTTAACATCCTCTGTCTCCATGCTAAAGCCCCGTGCTTTAGTTAGGAGTCACCTAGCTGAGGAGAAACCTAGGTGAGATTTTGGATGGCCTTAGTTTTGTCTTTAAGTACCTAGAAGATTCTTAAGAGACACAGCAAGCATAGAGCAAGCACAATATAGGTAGAATCCCCATAAATTTAATACAAGCTGGTTACATTGTGGATTCAAATAGTTAACGAGATTAGAAATAATAAGAAATTAATACAGTTGCAGAGGCAGTGGACTCACTATTACTGTCATTTCCTTTCGGCTTTGGTCATGGGGATAACAAGGTATCCCTTGGTAAGAACTAACTGTTTGTTTCCTTTTATTGATTGGTTTGATATTTGAAATAAAGATGATTATTTTTTGTCTGAAAAAGTCTTTTGTAACTTAATATTGTGTTAATTAGAATGGATGTCTTCCTGAGCCTTATTTTCTTGTTCATTTGATCTAATTAGCTGATTAATTTTTAATTGCCTACTGAGAGATCTTTACCATATTGTGATTTGTGTTTTATGCTTACGTTTGGAAAACAATGGTATGCCTAAAACGACTCAAAACTATTGTACTGAGGTATTTCTGCAAGGGATAATTGCAAATTATGATTTCTTCCCGCTTCCTAATTTTAGCACAATCCACTTTGAGTTAGTACTCATTAATCAAAAAAGTTTGCACAGTGTGGAGTAGTAAGAAGGTGTTTCAGACAGGGAAGCTTCATGGCAGAGGGTCTGTGAGTTGGTGGTCAGCTGGAAAATAAATCTCTTGCCTGTTTATGAACTGCAGAGAACGCTTCCCAACTTACAACATTTATTCTTTTTCTCCATAGCAATGTTCTGAGGTTCTTAAAATGAATGTATTAATAAGCTTAGAAATAGAAGCATAAAGTTATAATAAGGCCAGATGATGATTAAAACTTATTTTCTGGTGACGGACAATAAATCATAGTTCTTGGCAAGTTATTTCAAGTTATTCCCTACATGTTTAAAATGTGCACTTTATTTTTAGACTGAATTTGTCTTGTTATAACTTCTAGCCCTTCTATCTTGTTCTTTCTTTGCCTGCCAGATTGAAGAGCCCTCTATTATCAATTTTTTGTTCCCTATGGGAGGCACTTGTAGCCTGTGATCAAATCATTCTTTAACTTTTGCTTTGATAAGTTAATTGATTGAGTGCCTTGAGTCTCTTGTAGTATGACATGTTTCCTAATACCATAATTCCCCTGGCTTCCTCGTAATCTATGGAATTTTTCATAGTCTTTCTTAAAACAACACCAGGAACACAATGAAACTACAAGTCATTTCACTGACGCAAACCAAGAAAACACAAACTCTCTACTCCTGTTTATTATTATTCTTGCATCTGATGAGTACAGTAGCTTTTCGTTACCCTAAAAATTCAGTACTCTCAGCAGTACTCCAGCAGTACTCCAAAATTTCATAGTCATCTGGTTACTTGTCATGGCCTGTGTTCCCAAAACCTTGCCTCCTCTTTGGGATCTCTTTTTTCCAGAGTTGAGTCTTCCCTCATTAAATCTGTCTCATTGTACTCATGGATCATTCCTTGATCCACAGCCTTCCTGTTAGCTATGCTGAAGTATATAATGTCTGGTTTTGCTCACCTAACCCAACTGTCTTCTCCATTATTTTCCATTTTCTGGTCATCTTCCCGTATTCTGAAAATGTGATTTTATTTTTTTTTATTTTATTTTTAACAAAAGGGAAAAACAGTCCAGGAGGCAAGAGCCAATTCCAGTACTAGTGCCTTGTTCCCCAGTCACATAATGATGGATTAGGTGTATCTGCTACATAATTTTTAAGTGGTTTAGGATGCCATTCTGCTTCATTGTATCTCATTTTAGCCATCCAAAAATTAGTTTCTATTGACTGCTAGTTTTCTAGGCTCTTACAAGTCGATGGACAGAGATGGAGACCTTCGCAGAAAGATGTAGTGGACTTATCTGAAAAACCATAAATCACTTTTTGACAGTGTCTTTTTCTTTTCATAGACTATAATGGGAACATAGAAAAGTTAAGACAAGCTGCCAAACTTTTAGACAGCTATAATTACCGTGGATGAATCCCATCTCTTATGCTTTTTAGCTTTTCAGTCAAACTGTGGTGTGATGCAAAGCCAGTTCTCTTACAGGCATCTATCAAGATGGTTCCCTTCAGCAGTCCCATTTGTAATCACATCAGAAAATGGTATCAATTTAGCTTGACAAAACCTGCTTTCCAGAAACCCATGTGGATCAGCTTTAATTTGATTATCCCTTTTAGTTCTCTATCAGGTTAGTTATCATTTATATGCCTCTTTTTGCTTTTTTTTTATCAGATCCTTTTATCAAATCCCTACTTTTTTTACTTTAATATTGACACACATCCAAACTGTGAAAAATCTGAGGCTCTGATGTCTTAGATTTTTTCATTCGCTTCCACCCCATCTATATCAGATGGACTTTTCTCCGAGGTACTCCTTCAATCCTTGATCAGACACCAGGAGGTCTCAGGATGACTTAGAGCCCTTTCTGGTAAGATGTCCTTTCCATGCAGCTTGTCCATATGGTTAAGTCCTGCAGCCTGCTCAACTGAGGTAATGGTTTTGGGGTTTTTTGCTGTTGTTTTCTCTTTTTTTAAATTTTTTTTTTTTGCTTTGGTTTGTTTGGTTTTAGGTTGGTTTTTTTTTTTTTTCTGTCCTCAAATGACAGAGGGTCTTATATTTCATTCCAGCCAGTCCTGTTCATCTGTTGGAGGGATGTGCTGCCATTGTAGAAGTGGGTCCTTCCACAGGATGCATCGGGATTTCTCCTACTTAACAAATAGTGAACTGCGATGTCAACAATTATAGGAATAATTTATTTTCTGTAAAGATGGATTAGAGAAATAGTTCAATGAGTTGTCCTTTTTTTCTGGGTAATCCAAGGGCAGATTTAATGGGAGGGCAAGGTGGTGTTCCCAGGCAATGACATTTCACACTGCCTGATTCTGAGCCTTCTGATAAGTATCAGGGATCCAGGTAATGTCTAGTGAAACCACTCACTGTTAGAAGTTAATTTACCTCAGTTGGAGGTGTTTGAAATTTTCTTTCTTCTCTTTCCTTAGTCTTATCACTTTCTTTATTTTTTGCTACGATCCACTATTTCTTCCTCTGCATCAGAAATAAAAGTAATCATTTTGCAGGGGTCAGACTAACAAATGGGCCAGTTGGAGACTTTCAGTTCATTAAAGGTCTGAGAATATTGGATTTTTTTTTAATTCCTACTTTGCCAGACTAGTGTCGTGTGGGACATTTTGAGAGAATATTTTCCAAAATGCAGTTTTGTAGTCCAGAACTAATACCTTGCAACACAGCAAGTGCTTCACAGGACTACATAGTTACTGCTCCAACATCTCCTACATCATCTTCAAAGAATATTTGCACCAAAGCCATTTCAGATCTTTGGGACAGATCACACTTAGGCTCATTATAGGAGTTACCTAACCAGCAGTGAGTTGCATTTAATCGTGAAGGTATTTAGGTGATTACTTCTTGGGAAGTGTTCATCCAAGTGTAAATTACTCTGCCTCAGAACAGATTTTGGCTGGTGCCGACAGCTTGGATGACTGGCACGTTGTCATTTTCATAACACACCTAAAAGGAAGGTGCCAAAAGAGCCTAAGTGGCATTGGTGCAGCGAAAAATTTCCAGTAGAAATTTGTCTTGAGGTATATTGGTTTGTTTCAGTTAACATCTGGGATGAAACAGATAAAAAGCTACTCTTTTTTTTCTTTCATATTATTTGGGTTGGAGGGATCTCCATTCATGTGAGAGCAGTGTATGGTGATACTGCCACGGTAACACAAAATTATGTGGTTTATGCTGCTTCTGATGCATACTCATCCTTTTTTCAGATGTCCCTGAACTACTCCAGCTGTGCTAATGTCATGAAAACAGTTTATTTTCTCTCCTAGCCACTTTGTCAGAGGTTTTGTGGGGTGGAAGTTCTGTGCTCTTGTGGATATTCTGCCCTGATTTCCCAAAGAATAGAAGGGATACGCAGTCACCTCATGTGCCAGACAGTTGTGCTCCTCTCTCTGTTGACCAGTTCCAACAAAAGTTGATGTGAAAAAAAAACCGACTTCCGAAATTAAACTCCTACTGGTCTAAGGAAAAGTGGTGGTTAAAAAGAGCAGGCAGACCCAGTTTATTACCCCCATTCCTCTGGACAAGAGAATCTCTGCGCTAGGGTGATGCTACATGTGCTCCAGAGTTCACACAATACCAAGCACATCTCACATGCACTTTATTAGGCAGAGTATAATCCAGACACGGGATGCAAATCAAAGTGAACCACACTTTGTGACTTTACAGCTCAGGAAATGGAGAGAGGCTGCTCCCCTTCTGCTCACTACAACAGAAATCCTTTCGGAAAGAACGCTTTTCTTTCTGGTTCCAAGCTCTGCTTTGGAAGTGGGCTGCATGTGATTTCACCCCATTAGCTGTGATGGTCACCATTCGGTCCTGCAAGTGATGATGTGATGTAATGGGGGAAAGGGTTGTTTCCAGTGTTATCAGTATAAATCTTCCTGTGAACACTTGACCAAGAACACACATGTTTTGCAATTATGTCAGTTTAAAGAAACCAGCTATTTCCCCACAGTACTGTAGAATGGTTTTGGTTTTATTTTTTTTTTTTTTTAATTTTCTGGCAAGAGATGTGAGGAATTTGCCATTTCTATATATTATAATATTTTTTTTTTTAATGCTGGAATGGTTCACATCCAGGTTTTTAAAACAGGAGGCACGTAGCCCAAAGTTTTGTTTGTTTCATTTATTTGGCATGGCACAGCCAGGTCCTGGAACTAGCTTATATGAGGTCATTACCCTATTGATTAAATACTGTGATGAAAAGGGCATGATAATACACTGCTGGGAGATTATTGCCAGACACTTTGCAAACAAAGCTGCTGAAAGGGGAGCAGTTGTGAGACCTTCAGTGTGGTGTGTAATTAGCAGGCGAGTAGGAATTAAAATAAAGGATACATGGCGTGATATAGTGATTGTGTGCAGATAAGTAATGTTTTGAATGCTCCCTTTTGGTAACCCTAATGAGAATACATCTTAGCACAGGAAATGTCTGCTGGGATTACACTATCCAGAATCCTTAAACAAGCTGTGCAGTAAGTTGTCCCCAACAGTGGGGGGAAAAAAAACCTAAAAAAAACCAAAAAACCAAATATGAATGCAATGTGGAACTACCCCTTTCTTCAAAACTTTTTCTCAGTGTCTTTCTTTTCTTTGAAAATTCTCATATTGGTATAACGAGTGTTAGAGAAAAAAAGTACATCTGTGATTTTTCATTGGGATGGAGCACAGTTTTTTAAAAAAAACTCCAAACAATCTTTTGGGGGACAACAATTGGATTTGAACAGGCTACCTTTTGAGTGGGAAACATCAGCTTCTACAAATATGAAAGAGTTGCCTAAACCTGGGATGTACAGGCAGTACCAAACTTGTGATTCTGGCACTCAGCCTGGCCTCCCCTCTGTCCCTCCGAGGAGCCCAAATACTTCCATGTTCCTGAAATAAATCAGGGCATCTGATTTATTCTGTGGCACATGTTTCACCTCGGCAACCCTTTCAGGCCTACAAATCCCAATAGATCAGAGGCTTTTCAAGCAGCATCTCGGGTGCCTAAAGGGGAATTAAATGGAAATTTTCAGAATAAGGCACAGACCAACTTTAGGGAGAGAGAGAGATGGAGAGACATTGGCAGACATGTTTCTGGCCATTTCTTTGCCCAGTTTCAAGATCACTCCAGTCATGAAATTCATCACAAGACAAAGCAAATCTCCAAAGTAATGTTAGTACAGTTCTGCAGAGCTGTCACCCATGGTGTTATAGATGGGGGGGGGATAGCTCCTGTCTTAGTGTCTATCAAAAATCACAAGCTGCACATTAAATAGACAAAGTTAAACAGCCGCAGCAGAAGTAACAGTGGGAGAGAAGAGGGCACCAGGGGAAAAAAAATAAGGGAAAGGAGAAGAGAGGAAAAAAGAAACACAGTGCTTTTGTGGGGGGAAAGCATCCACTCAAGGCAGAAGGGTTGAAGCAGCCATGGTGAGGACAAAGTAAATGGGGAATACTCTGTCTGGCTCTATTAACCTTAATTTTAATTCTTCTTTTCCATTTTCCAGCTTAAGTAAGCAAGCATATAGCCATGTTTATATAATAGCTGGAGTAATGAAGATGGAATATACCAATTTGGGGCTAATTTTTGCCCTCAGGAGAGCGCAGGCACTGCAGCTGTGGCCAGCCCCTACCAAAAAGGAGTGGTGAGGAGAACAGCTCCTTGTATCTGACTTCCCATTACATCCTCACCAGGGACCACCATAGTCTGGCCCTTAGAATAAATAGATGAGGTTAATTTTTCCATCTGCAGAGTTGGTTTAGCAGCTCTCGGCACTGGTTCAGTTGTGCTCCCACTGAAGCTAATGAAGTGACTTCCTTGAGAACGGTTGGACCCAAAACAGCCCATTTATAACCTTTCTCAGAAACTGGAGTTTGTGTCTTGGGAATGCCTTTTGTTCTCTTCCTATATGATATCTTCACCTTCCAGATCATAACAGGCAGGGTTTCCCTCAGCTTTATCACGGTGCTGTTACACACTTACAGCCATAATATCCCTTGATTTGGGGGCGTGGGAGAAACATGCAGCACGCCACATTTGACCACATCCTCTGAAACTGTGGTTGTGGTTGAGCTAATTATTTTCACGGCTGGAAGAGAACAGACAATGCTGCCTAAAGAGTGGGAAGATATGTGTCTGTGTGAGCCTGTGTTTGTGTGGTTATACCATCTGGGAAGAGCAGAGCCAGATATACTTCCCCTTGGCTCTTTTTTTTTTAATGTGCAAATCCTCAGTAAACGTGCAAACGGAGAAGTCTCATTTCCCTGTTGAAGCCCTGCGTTTGTCTGAGGGTTGGAGAGCTGGGGACTGCATGTAGCTGCAGAAGCCCTGCCCTCTGGAATTCCTGTTCTTCGTTCCCCAGCTGGCGCTTTTTGCTTCTGTGGGCAGGGGGGAAGTCGCCCTTCCTCTGCATTTCTTGTTTTTGTTACACAAGCAGTATGAGGTACCCTTTTATTTATAATCTGAGCGTTGGGGATGTTGGGCCAATCTGGTGCTTCCAGCTGGCTGAACACTTCCTAGAGCTCTGGATGCCAGATATAACGTAATTTATTGTGGAAAACAGTAGGGGAAATACACTTCTCGCTATCAAAGGTTAATGGAGAATATCAGCAGCTCTTCAGCAAGGGTACATGTACTGTTGGATAGTCTGTGATTATGTGTCTCTTGGTAAAATAGAAAACCAAATTGTTTTCCTTTTTGATGCTGCCGCTTAACCCCTTCTCCTTTCCCTCCTTCCCCTCAGTTATTTTAATTTCTTGCATTTTGTGGTTTTCACAAGTTTCCTTGGGGAGAAAAATCAATTGTACTTTGTTTGGCATGAAACTGAGCAAAATAAGGGGTTTTTTCTTTTTTTTTTTTTTTTCTTTTGGCTTTGTTTTAACTAAAACATCCATTTCTGTGCCAAGACAGGGCAAAACTGCTGAGTTAGCCAAGGCTATAAATTGAACGGGTCCTTTTTACTTCTAGAAAATATTAAAGCATCCTTCTGCCACCGAGCTGGCACTCGTTGCTGGATCAAGTGCTACTATTAACGGGAAATCAGGAAAGTACATTATCACTCCAGTGCTGTCATTACCAGAGGGTTTCACTGAACTATAGAGGCAGGAAAGTGGCACTGGGAAGAGCAGAGAAAAATGGCACACTCTGGGCAAGGGAAGGGAAGCTTCAGACAAAAAAACTTGGAGACACATTAAGAGTTTGTGGAGGCACACGGCATGGAGGCGAGTGGATGATTTTAAAGGGGATGTATTAGGTAAAGTGTCCAATTATTCTTCAGCTTTAGCAATAAACTGGTGTAGACTTTTCTAATGGGCTCGTTTAATCAATTCTAGAAGATCTGAAACCTGCCAAGGCAAAATTGAGTCAGCCTAGAATCTAATGAGGTTTATTCTGCACCAAGGAAAACCCCAAAGAGAGATTTTATTGCCTTTTTTTTTTTTTTTTATTTCCCAGTAGAGTAAAGAGAGGTCTTTTCAATCATCAGAAATACACAGTGAACTGCACTCGATTAAAAAATATAATGGAAACATATCGAATAATAAGTTAGTAAATATTGTGGCTATTTAAGACATAAACTTATTACTTACTCTGAGTGTTTCCAGGTCAGTAGGTGGGGGAGCTGCTTTCTTCCTGCAAAGCCATTCTGAATTCACCAGTTCTTTTGACATTAGAGCCACAAGGAAGACTTAGGTGAACATTTTGTTATAGTTCACATTCTGGGCTGCATCTGACTTCCATTTTATGGGATAAAAAAAATGACAAATAATACATAAATTCAGTTCGGTTTGCTTTTCCTTTTCAAAGTTCTCTAGAGACCTGAAATAATCTTCCTGACACCCATGGAAGGTAAGCGTAGCTATCAAGTTTTACAGCTGTGGAAACTGAGGCACAGAGAGGTTAAATAGTGTCATTTGAAAATACAGGCGCCTAAAACGAAGCAACTTGAGTCCACGATCCAGGCAGCAGAAGCTGCAAGCTCCTGGTTTCACTAGAGAACAAGGATGGTCAGAGTCTCCATGCAGCAGGCCCTGCATGGACGTGCTGAAATCTGCTGCAGAGCAAGTGTCCCAGGTATGGTTCCCCAGCTTGTGGTCAGATCACCAGGCCAGAGCACTCCTGAGTGATTGCCAGAAGCTGCACGTGGTTCCTGGTCCCATATAGGATTTGGGAATCTGACATTTTTATTGATATTTGCTCCCAAATTACCTGTTCTTATCAAGTCTCCTAATTCCATACCTGCATTTTTTTTTTTAATTGTGTGAGAAGTCTCCTTAATAGGCAAGAGCAACTTCACAAGAAAACCACTTTTAGCAACATAAAGTGTATTTCTGTTTTTGTTTCTTGGGATAGGCTTCCCTCTGAGAATTACTCACCCAGCCACATATTTGCTTTGCTCAGCACTATTCTAGTAGAAAGATTTCTTGTTTATTTAGTCTTATGCTCTGGTCTGACATTCCTTTGTTGCTACAACACATTTGAGTAAGAGATTGAAGCAGCCAGGGAAGCCAAGACTATGCGCAGAAGTCAAGAACAAGCACTGATTTTAACTGTGGTTTGTTGGGGGCTCTGGTTAGAGTATCAGCACATCCAATTTTTCAGCATGTCCCGAGCCCTGACTTTTTGTAGTGCTGGGATTGTTCTGGGTGTCTGGAGGCAGAAGCTCCCATAGTTCCCAGCAAACATTTCCAACCTGGGGCTCCCAACCTTTGAAACACTGGTTATTTTCACTGAGCACTTATTAGTTTGACTAATACAATTTCTGTCAATTCATAGTCTCAGTAAATTAAACAATATTGAGCTACTATTTCACAATCCTTCGAAAATCATCAATTCCCTAAACTAGAGCAGAAATTTCCTCATCCCTCCCCCCTAAGTTGTTTTCAAAGAGGTTTCAAAAATCATTCAGATAATGAGACTTTAGTACTGTGAAATTTTATCAGAGGGCACTCTTTCCCTGGACTCAGATATGAACATATTTTGCCAATCAGATAAAACTTCCCAAGCCTTTTTCTAGCAGTGTCAGTGGATAACTTGATCTTATTGCACTGTAAACGATTTTGTGCTACAAATCATTTTTCATAGAATCTCTCTGTTATGTTGGGTGAACTCTGGAAAGATTATTTGTAAGAACATTTCCAGGAACTCTACAGCACAGTGCAGTCTTCACTGAAATGAAAATTACTTAAAAAGGTTTTTCTTTAAATTAATAAAAGAGAGAATGAATAATGAAAAGGACTGATAGGGAAATATTTAAGTATAGTAATAGGCAGAAGAAATACCTATTAAGCAGAATAATATCCGTATACCAACCCCCTCTCCATTTTAAACCGTATATATTATTTTAGCTGTAAGGAATCCATCCTTCCACCTCGTGAAAGCTGACAATTTTTACTTACAGCCTGAAGCTAAATACTGCAGTGCCTCAAAATGGAAGATGAAACGGGCCAACAGGTTTTCTTTGTCTTTTGAAAAAAAAAATGGAGTGTCATTTCCTCCCCCCGGCCCCGCTCCCCGCTGCATCCCTACTGGTATTAGCAGCTTTTCCTCCAAAAAAGCACTAGATGGTGCCCCTTTTCTTTGAGAGTGACTGAGCTGGATTCCCAAGGGACGCGCTGCCCTGCCGGGAAAAGCGTCGGACACAAAAGCTCAGAGGGTCTCCTTGTCCCTTAATATCATTATGAGTCCAATATTAGTCTCTTTTACGTCTTTCAAGTCTCCAGCCCTGAACTGGACCCGTCTTTAGGGGACCCTCTTGTTCCTGTTGGAAAACGAGTCATGGCTTCAAAGATTCGTGGGCAGTAAAATAGTTTTTTTAAGAAGTGATTTTAAATCAAAAAGGAGAAAGGGCAGGGTATGTACCTTCCTCCCTGTTTTCAGCAGCCCAGTGCTGCCACATCAAAGAACATTTGCATTCTTTGCTGAAAAGAAAACTTTTCAAGTCAGCTATCTTTAATTAGAGGCGGGCTGGTCAGTCTGACTGATACTAATTTGTTGATTTTGTTATGAACCTTAGCCTTTAACTGACTGAGCAGCTGTTTGTAAACAGAATTGATATTACATTTCAATATTTCTTTCCAATAAAGTGCCAAACAGGGAATCTGGCCCAGCCTTGTGTTCTGCATTTTCTGCCAACTTCGTATCTTGATCAAAATAAAAGTTAGTAGTTATGCTCATCAGATTGTTACCTAGCCTTTGAAAATGGAATGAATAATTGGCTAAAAGGATATTACCTACCTGCATCTGTATTTCTTTCTGCAAAATAACTGTTTACCTGGTACATGTCATCTTTGTATTTAGACAGTCATTATATTCTAGACCCTTAACAGAAGCAACTGATAACGTGACATTGGAACAAATTCAAAATCAACAACAAATAAAATGTTTGCTTGTTAAGAAGGAAAGTTGAGGCAGATACCTAACCTCTCATTGGGAAAACCCTAAAAATTAACTAAAAAAAAGCCACTTCCTTTAAGTCATTTGTTTATGCATTTGAAATGGCATAAAAAATAATCATTCTTTGAAGTGACCCAAGATAAATTAGTCCAGGTTTGTCATTTCTTACTATTTTTGTAAATGGTCCTTGGAAAATTAGGTCCATTGGCATCTGGGAACAAAAATTCAACTGGGAAAAGAAGCTCTAATATGAAACAGAAAGAATTATTCCCATGCTCTGGCTGCCCTGTCATATGTCATGACATGTGGCAGGTTGACTGCTCATTAATTCTATTTATATCAGTATGATAATACACCCCACTGAGTACACATGTGTTAAAATATTCATAAATTATGTTTAGTGCAAGCAGATATACATTACATGCCAAAAGAAGACTATTATTTAAAGACAAAACTGGTAAACAGTCAAACAGGGAAAAAGTCTTTTTAATGTTAGTCCAGTACATTGTGTATCATCAAACTCACATTTAATTGCCTTTACTTGCAGACTCTGTCTCCAGCAATGCAATATCCAATGCACCTTTATATTTTTTAACAGCTTGCAAAAGAAGCCGCTTTTACTGAAAGTAATTGGAATTTCAGCAATTACTGTAAATGTCATATTATCTCAAAGCAGTAACTATAGCAATTTGAAATATTTAAAATGAAGCTTTACTTTGACCTGCACATATTTCAAGGTGCTTTTACGTAGCTTAAAGCTCTACTCCAAATATTAAAAAAATTCAAATGTGAACTATTTTTGAAGGGAAATGCGGTTTAACCCCCAAAATACTTAATAGCAAATTTTAGGCAAAAAAATTAACCAAAAATAATTAATCATCCTTGCTCAGGATGTTTTATGTTACATATATCTCTATATCTATATACGCTAAACTTTTAAAAGGCCTGTTAAAACAGTAAAATGAAAAGTATGCTTTACAGGTAGCTAATTTTACATAGAACGTGAAAGTAATCTCAGGGTATTAAACCAGATATATCTGTGTCTTAAAATCAGTTTGTTCAGCATCAAAATGCTCTTCTGTGTGCAATCAGTTTGGAATTTCTCCTAGCATTGGATCAGAATTATTAGAATATTTAGACATTCCTTTTTTTCTGGCAAGAAATCATTATGGGTTTTGTTGAATTCCTTTATTTAAAAATACCTTTGAAATGATGTTTTAAATTTAAAAAACGCATTTCAGGACTTCAGAAATCATCACAAATTATCGTGGACTAATAACACAGGTGTTAAAATCCCTGCAAGTTTGAAAACTATTAACAGAAGGTATGAAATGGTAGACATTTATTTGCAGTTATTGTGATAGCAGTTCTCCCACTAAGTAAGCACAAACCAAGCTGGTTTTGATATCCTGTCAGCGAATGGAGAACAATTTCAAAACTTTTAAAAATATCAGATATTGTAGTGGGGGCAGAGAGAAGGGAGTTACTTCATGGCAAATTTTTGAGAAGATATATGAGGGGGTTTGGAATTTATATGTATTGCAAAGGGCAAATGATTACCCTGTTTCTACTCAGTTTTAAGAGACCTGAGCAGGGGCAGGATGACGTGACTGACTCTAAAACCGTTCTGATCACAAAACCATGCTAATGTTTTTAGCAGCAGGGAAGTCGAGTGACTTCTGGTAAAGGACAAAGTAGGGGGCACCATGTTACAAAGTCACCTCCTCTGCAGGTTTGGTGGGGAAGGTGGTTCGCCCAGGTGTTTGTGGGCTAAAAAATGTCACCCCTTGATTTTGGGCTGCGTTGCCAAACTCACCAGCCCAGCTGATGGTTGCCCAGCTATACAAGTGGCTCAATTTTTAACCATCAGCGAAATGCTTAGAAGGGATTGGGAATTTTCTCTTTCTTTGATTGAAAAGGCTGGCTTGAGGAAACCGAAACTTTTTTTTTTCTTTTNAAAGAAACTTTCATCAGAAGAGATTTGTCAGCCGTCGGATGGAATTTCTGGTCGAGACCAGGAGGAGATGGCAAAGTTGGAGTATCAGGTAGCGCCGCGATCGGTCAGGGCACTCACCTGGAATGTGGAAAATCAAGGTTCAGGCCTGGGGACTTGAACGTGAGATTCACAAGATGCCCCGAACGAGGCTTTCGAGTTGTTTGCTTGCTGTGCATTTAACTGTTTATGCGAAGTGGAGCCCTGCTAGTGAGAAGGAGATCGTGAGACCTGATGTGTCAGACTAGACTTAGACCTGGGGCAGCCCGCGGAAAATGGGAGAATGCGGCAAAGCAGGCAGCCCTGTGTGCTTTTACCCACCTCCTAAATACTGTCTGCTCATCTCTCATTCTTGCGCATAAAATTCAAAAAGTCTTGGTCCTGGCGAGGAGTGGGAACATTTCTGAAATCTCATAATAGCTTTGCAAAATGCAAAACCCTCTTCTCCCATCCCACCGCTATCCTCTTTGCCATAGAAACAAATTGCAAAAATCCACTGAATTCCTGGGAGCAAACTGTGACTCATGTAAAATGATTTGTCAATTGCTGGAGAATTTACTGCATGTAAGGCTCCTTGCAAGTGTAAAAATCGCAGTCTCTTAATAAGACAGCTTTTAAAAATAAAACGCTTTCTGAATTTTAAGAAACTTTGTAATACTATAAACAAGGCTTTTAATCTTGGTAATGTTAGTAGCAAATTATATACAACATCTAATTTTATCAGACGATAACAGTTGTAGTTTTTATCTTCAAAAACAGGTTGTGAGTGCTTGAGGGGAATAACTTCATAGCAAAAGCTGAGTTAATTTTGTGTTGTCTTATGTTGCTGGCAAAGAAGCGTTTCTTTATTTAGTTCTTTTTTTCTGGGTGTTTTTTTTTCTCTAAAAAAAGGAGTAATTTCACGCAGCAGTTTATTTAAATACAGAAAAAAAAATCCCATTAGAAAGCTCTCTCATTATAAGCTTTCTGAAAGTTTGCTGTGCACTTTCATGTAAAACTTGGCCTCAGTACAGAACTGCTGTACAATCATTTTCATCTGAGATTTGAACATATTGGATGAACTAGAGCAGTTCTTTCTTCTATCCTGTCATTTTTTTCCCTTGGAAATGATGAGCATATGGCAGCCACCCTTACTGGATTCTCAAACAACAGGAGGGACCTTATTTCGATTCCTACATCCTGTCATCAGTGAATCCCATGATATTTTGTTCTTGCAAGGCTAAAGATGTGATTCGCATTTGCCATAAGGACAGAGCTTAATGTGATGCCATTTTACCACAGGAGCCCTCAATCAGTTAATTAAACATGATATAAATCACTGCATGTATTTGTAAAGTAAGATTAATATGGCAAAGTCAGAGTAATGAGGAATCCTCACCATTGTCTGAGTGTGAATCAGTGATACGAAGATTACCCTTTTTGAAACTGAATATCTTTGAGTGGGTTTTGTTGGCTTAATCCCTCAGACTGCTTTGTGCAACTTGAAACCCAGACCTGTCATCTTTGGCCAAAATTTCAGCCATAACTTCCTCAGCTTTCACCCAATCATTTAAATCAGCATTCATAATACTTAGAAAGATCAAGCCTTTCAGCATACCACAAGGCTTCTTCATACCACCTGGGACATTGGCAACATGTTCAATAAATATTTCATTTCATTTCATCATGGAGATTTTTCTTTGGGGGTTTTTTTTTCAGGGGACTTACAGGGTACCCACAGCAGCGCATTCCATCACTATGGCCACTTAGGTTTACAGGCTTAATAAAAGGGGTTTTTTCTTCATTGAGATGCCATGGAGCCTTGTTAAACTACAGCCATTACAGACACACAAGATAGGTGTTCTAGAAAGATCAAAGCCTCCTCCTAAAGACAGCTCTCTAGGGTTCTGGAGCTCTATTTGAAAATCACACCGTTTTACAGAGCAGAGATTTATAAACCCCCACTTTGAAAAATCCTGCGTTCAAGCACAGCTAAAAGCCTGATCTCATTTAATACGGAATCCACTGCAGCCACTCCCTTCTGACATCAAACTTTGGACCCCTCTAAAGGAAGACTCCTGATAGATGGGCATGCCCTGGCACTGTGTGCATCCCGTGGCATGGTGTCTTTCATGGAACACTTTTTGTTTTCGTTACAGAGCACCAGGCTGGTATTTTGCTATCTTAAAGCACCAGACGTATCCTGCATACAGCAGGCAGGCTTGGCCTTTTGTATTTCACTTAGGAACGTGTAGGAGAGGAAGGGAAAAGGGAAGAAATGATGCTGTCCTTGTTCTTGGACTGAATTCTGTGCTCATCAGGGCAGTGAAGACAGGGGTCAGGGTAGAGGCAGATCCAATAAAAGGAAAAGGTGCCTCCTCACACAGAACCCTACACTGGAGGGGCTGAAGAGAGTCTCAGAAGCATTATGCCATCAAAGGAGCTGGCAAGAGGATAAGATACAGTCAGAATTCTTAAGTGATTCCCAGAATTACGGGCTTTACTCGGAAGATGCTTCCACCAGCTTAAGACGGATCTTGATAGCCTCACTAGGAGTGAACAGCACAACAGAGGGGGTCCTGGATGGGATTGGGGTGTCTGGGGGGTAATTCAGTGTCAAAGAAGTAAACTTCCACCTCCCAGCTCACAGGAGAATATGCTGCCATCATGCCATCTGCTCCTTCACTGGAAAAAAAGCAGAAAAGTGAGAAAATATATGGGTGCT
Organism: Donacobius atricapilla; assembly: GCA_013397315.1. Taxonomy (NCBI): domain Eukaryota; kingdom Metazoa; phylum Chordata; class Aves; order Passeriformes; family Mimidae; genus Donacobius; species Donacobius atricapilla. The sequence continues at coordinate 23,447 of WBMY01014129.1, forward strand.
TTCTGCTTCTCCCAGCACAGCTGTGATGCTGGATGTCAAAGACCATCAGCAGAGAGCGCGGAGGTGACTCCGAAAGCCAAAGAGGAAAGAGAGGTCCTTGGACACTGATCCCTTTTCCCCGTGTTACCAGCAGGGAATTGTCTGAGCAGACAAAGCAGTGGCTTGGTCTAAAGTGCCTCATGCTCACAGACCCTGGGATGTGCAACTGATGGAGACCAGGTACCTCCAGAAATGGGGGGTCTGTGTGGGGGCCTTTCAAGCTGCTGCTCTCTGTGCTGGAGCCTCTGCTTATTTTTCACTGGTGCCAAACTTAAGGGCTTGACTCTCTGAGCCCTAAGCCAGAGCTGAGGAGCGCACAGAGCTGAACCCAAACGTCAGGAGCTTGTGTGGCTGGTAAAGCAAGACCCCCTGGCTGACTTTTTTTGTCTGTCCCAATGGCCTTCAGAAAACCAGCAGATCCTGTGCAGCTGGAAGCACTGCCGTTGCTGTTGGGAGTTTTGAAGGGTCCGCATTTGCAAATGCATGAATGATGAAAGTAAAAAGTGTAAGAGGAGAATCCCTGTTGTATTCGGAACATTTCTAAGCCACAGGTGCATAAACATAAACACTTGGGATGTGATGATCTCCTTTCTGTGCTCTTCATTAGGTTAACACAGCCTAAATTGAAACGGAAGTGAAAAACTCTGTTACAGAATTGAGAGTTTCATTTCTGCTACTGTTCTTTTCTCTCATTCGTGTTCTTTTTAAGTTTAAAAATTCAGATTAGTTTTTGATGCAGCAGTTAATAAACATCATTGTGATACTGATTTGTGGATAGCTGTTTGAGATTTAGCCTAAAACTATGCATAAATTACCTTACAATACCTTGGAAAATGGCCTGTATAAAGAACTTCACTCTTCTATGATCACTGTCAATACAATTTTCATGATAAAGATTGTTATTATACCAAAATGGCCATACTGAAAGGCTGTCAGGAAAAAGATGTGTTTTCCTTGGAAGTCTCACAAGTATCCCTGTGTCTGTTATGATGCAGGATTTTTGTCATAAACGGGTCAGTTACACAGAATGACTAAAAAAGAACAGAAATAAATAAGATGAGCAAACCTTAGCCTTAAAGAAGACTTAATAATGTTTGAGAAACAAACCTCTCCTCTCCTCTCCTCTCCTCTCCTCTCCTCTCCCAGCAGCATAAAACTCTCCTGTGTTTTTTTTTACAGTTTTCTGGTCAGAGTTGCTTATTTTTCTACCCTTGGAATTCATCACTCTCATAAAACTCCAGTTACAGCTGCATTTGCTTACTGTGTGGCTTGTTTTTATGGCTCTTCCAAACCTATATTGCATTTTGCAGAACCTGCAGCGTATAGTCCCATGTTCATTCTTGCTCTTATTTTTGCCCTGTGGGTGATATTGCTTACTTATCCAGTGCTGTCAGACCCTGAATAGCTTTGGTTTATTTATTCCTTTCTTACATTGTTGTGTTTTGCCTGATATCTGACCTAAAATTCCTTGTCATTTATGATGAAAACTTGCAAAATGCAAACAGTTTACTGAGGGGATTAGAGTTGATGTGAAGGATTAATGCAGAGCTAAGGAATCCCCCTGCAAGATATTTGGATCAAATCCAGCCTGCACAAGTTACCACAGGTTGTAGTGGGCAGGGAGAATGTACATTTTCATTAGTTCGAGGTACTTTTGTGTGTAATCACTCAAATATTGAGAAGGTTCTGTTTTAGGCAGGTTTGTAGGATTTTGGGGTTGAATCACTGCAGTGCTTTATGTCAGGATGTTCATCAAAGTGAATTTTAAAGTTGGTGCCTGAGCATCCATGGGAAAGGCACTTGGAGCTGATAAGAAGTTAACGTATGACATAGAAATGTCTGTGTGCATGTCCAGCCAGGAAGGGGAAACAATGCCCCAGGACATTTTTCCTCTCATTTGGCACAACTTAGCACACAAATGGAAAATTTGTTTAATATCCTTTTTTTTTGAATTGAACTCCTTTATTCCCAACCTTCTTGAAAATTGTTAAAAAACATAGTGAGGCATCATGTCCTTCTCACATATCCTTTATAGAAAAGTTAACCAGAGCGAAAATCCTCAAAGGCCGCATGTAAGGTTATTGCCTGTGGACTTCCACTTAAATCCAGCAATGCTGGCTGGATGTGAGAGGTGCAACCTGTGTGCAGCTGGGAACAGACTGGCTCAGAATGCCTGAAAAACTTCTGGCTGGACAGAAGAGTTGTGTGAGCTCCTCGAAGTCAATTTACAGGTGTGAAAGTAGTCTCAAGTTTTTTTGTATTAATCCCTCATGCTGCCCCTGCCCAAACACTAGCTCTAAATAGTACATTTAATACTATTAGCAAATATTGGTGTAGTTGCAGATGAAGTATTCTGGGACATAGAGCTCAAGGATTAAATCCTCTTGTAGGGCTACTTGTAGACCACCCTATGATGCTGGGATCCTTGTTGATTCAAGTAGTTGATATTAAAAAAACAAAACAAAACAAAGCAAAACCAGCACAAAAAACCCCGCCCCCCAAAAAATCAAACAACCCCCCCAAAAAAACCAAAAAACAAACCAACAAAAAAACCAAACCCAAACAAGCCAAAACCCATCCAGAAAAACCTAAAAAACCAAACCAAACCAAAAGCAACAAAAACCTGAGCTTGAAAGTAATCAGGATCTCTGTTCATATGCTCCACATTTAATGTGCTGTAATTTCCGGTCATGTTTTTAGTAGATTTGTAATCCTGCTTGTTATAAGATTAAGGTAGGCTACAGAGACACGTACCTGAGTTTTCCCTGAAAAGCAGGGAGTGCAAGACTCCTCCATTTCACTGGCTGAAGGACCAGGCCCAACTTTTGTATTTGGTGGTAGTGCTCAAGTTGGCTTTAGCAGCTTTTGCTCCTCATTGTAATTTCTTTGCAGCATAATAAAAAGCTCTTTAGAACACTGCTATGTAGATTAATATAGAAAGTGCTGGCGATACTTTTTTACACAGGGAGTTTAATACTAGGATGCAAGAGCAAATTGATTGCAGGCAATCCTGTGCTTGAGTACCCAGGAGTGAAAGGAATGATTACAATAACCTCTGGGATTTCTTCTCAGATGTGGTTCCTGAAAACACCCACACCCCCAAAGTATTGGGCACAACAGAGTATTGTTTCCTTCTGATGTGGAATCACAAAAACATATTTTACTTCAGGAGGTGGGAGGGTTGAGGGGGAGAGGAAACTCAAGAGACATTAATGTTTAATGTTTTTAATTTTGTAAAATGAAAAAGGATATGGTTTGTGAGTGCTGCTGAGATTGTTTAAGCTCTGGCAGCTTGCTGTCAGATGAGATGCTAAAAGCCAGGAAGGAAGAAACTGAGGGGCAAACTGAGTAAACTGCTGGCATGTCACCTTTGGCACCCTGATCTGATGGAAGAGTGAAAGAATGGTGAGACAAATTTGGCACGCCTTGCTGTGGTTGCCACAAAATGACTTGCACCACCTTGAATTGCATCAGACAGGACCTTGAACTGCAGCCAGGCAGGTATATTTCTCTTCTTTGTGGAAGGTTCTAGCTGCTGGAGAGCTCATTTTCCTGGCCAGCCCCTGGGTTAAGGACTACATTAATTGTGCCTTTGCTTCACGTAGCCCTTCCAGATTGTCCCTTTCTGCATTGACAGAGAACATGTCTCTGACTGAGGGCTTCCAGACAATGCAACATCTCTCAGGAATGGGGAGGAATTCTCAGAGGACTTCAACACTTCAGCTTACCAAGGGTGTTTTAACCCCTGGTAAATGCTGAAGAGAGTAATTCAAGTTATACAGGTTCGAGCAGTGTCTGCACATACTCTACACAAAGGAGCTCAGGAAGCACCATTGCTTTTCTGTGGCAGATTCTGAAGCTTTAGGGTGGGGAAGAGATTGTTTCAAGGGGAAAATAAATTCAGAAAAAAAATTCAGTCTGAAATCTGACAATGAGTTTGTTTCAATAAAATAAAGATAGGCCTCTGGTATTTTAAAATTGTTAATAGACAATATCAGGGTTTGTAGTTTACTGTGCCATAAAATAACAACAAAGTCAGGAAATAAAAATAAGAATTAATGATCTTAACAAAATTAAACCATTTTTGCCTTTTGAACGTGCAGCATTGCAGCTTTTATTGTGAAGCCGAATTTTTGGCAGAAAAAAAGAAGAAAAAATCTGTTTATATTTCTTACTCCTCTTTGAGGCTGACTGATTGCTTTAATTTGTAGGGTGTATGTGCCTAAAGTGCTCCGGTTGGTAGTATCCATCTGGTGTATACAACTCTCAGTGGTCAGGGCATTATAATACTGTGCCTCACTGGAGATTTTCCTGGAAGGGGATGTAGGAGCTGCTCCAGCACAGCTCTGACACCGGTGAGACTGTGGCAAAGGAACAGATGTTACTGTAGGTGAATAATAATCTGCTGTTATGGGGGCGGGGGGGTGAGCACACTACAAATGAACAACACTGGGCTCATTTAGGTGTGTGCTGGTTTAGACTCTGCCTTCATTTGTGCCATCCTTTTCAGGAGCCACCTTTGTTGGTTCTGCTCTGTTGGAGCCCAGAACCGAGATCAGGTGAATCTCCCTGTGAATCCTTAAAACCTGCAAGGGACTTGGGAAGGAAGGAACCTGTCTGGTTATGACTATTTGCTGTGTGGAGGGGGTCAGGTTTGCCAAAAAGAGCTTTCTGTGGGATGGCAGGCAGTAGCTTGTGGGCCTCTGACCTATTAACTCCCCAGAAACTATGGGAAAAATCTTAACTGTTGTAACTCAGACCACAGTTGCTTTTCCTTTTGCTCTGGGCCCTACATCTGGGTCCAGAAGTTGCTGGGACATCCATTCCTGGGGGACAGAGTGGTACAGCAAATACTTGTCATCCAGGACAGATTATTAATAGAAGGATTCATGCTATTCCTCCTGCAAGTGCCCTGGAACATATAGAGGATAAAGTAATGCCTGTATTTGTTTTACAGTGGGCTAAGGATGGGAGGACTCCAAAAGGTTGCCTAGAATAATGTATGGAAAATTTACTGTAAAGAACTAATTTTATCTCTCCTTTTCAAGGTTACTGACTATTGTTGTTTTGTTTTTTTTTTTCCTCCCATGAGCAGCGGGGTCATTACCTGTACAGCCTAACCCAGGAAAAGCACTGTCCTCAGCTGGGCCAAACCCAGCTTGCTGAAAAAAACCATTTCATTGGTTTTCCCATGTAATTACTGCTACACCAATATCTCCAGTCACTGTATTTGATGACTGTTGAAGATCTTTCATTTTATTTGGATGATCTAGGTACCCTGCATTGACAACTGCTCTCACTGCAGCATTACTGAAGAGCTACCATGTGTTAGGACAGGCCTTAATCAATAGGTGTATGCTTTTCAAGCAATGGGAGAATAGCTCAGAAGTGGAGTTTTAAAAAATGCAGCATGCTTTTATGAATCAGCTTAGTTCTAACTAGTTTAATTTAGAAAAGAGCCTCTCCAGCAAATGAAATTTTATGGCACCATTCCCAGTTGGTCTTACTTTCCATACAGATTCTGAATCGCAGGGCAGGTCAGAGGGAGACCTGAACTCCTCAGTATGAGTGTGGCTGGTATTCAGCCGCTGCAGTGACAGGCAACTTAGCAGGAAATGATGGAATAGACGAGGAATCTGGAGCTGGGTTTTGGTTTGAAACTGTACGTCAACTTCCTTTCAAACTGTATTTTAAAGTGAAGCAAAAGATGCGATAAAAAGGAACTTGTCAGCAACCATTAGACCTAAAATTAAACCTACTGCTCCTCTACTCGGTTTACAGGCATGTAGTAGCGTGTTAGGCTGCTGCTCTGCTCTGTACCAACAGACCGGCTGAATACCAAAATGCTCTAATACTGGCTCTAATTCTTTGGCCATTTTGCCACTGAAGTTGTTAAGGCTTTCACATGCCCAGTCCTGTCAGCCGTGTCACCATTCCTGCAGCACCATTTCCAGGTACTGAGCACCGCAAAACTCACCACATGGTTACAGCTTCCTCTTCTCAACAAACAGTGGCTGTTTAAAGACTGTTCAGAGCATGACCAGAAATAGAGGACAAACTTTGAAAAGTCCAGTTTATTGCCAGGCTCTTTTCCTTTTGAACTGACAGCTCTGAAGGGAAGAAAAAAACTGGTGTAGACAGCGAAAGCCTAAAGCAGCAGCTCTGTTCAAAGCGTGTGACAGATTGAAGAAGTCAGGAGATGAGTGACATCGGGGCTTTCCAGGAGAAAGATCTTTCCCAGGCTGAAGAAACTGGTTCCATATCTCCTGTGCTTGCCTGGAGACATGAGGCTTGTCAGTCCAGATCGCTCCGATTTAGATAAACACTTTTGTTCCCTTGCTTTGGAAGGGGCATTGCCTTCCCTGAATGACAATCCACCCATGAAATGCTTTCAAACCTGTAGATATCCCACAAAGGACCCTGCAAGCAGTCCTAATCTGTCTGCTCTGGTTTCCCTTTCTCGCATTAACCTATTCAGATCTCCAGAATGAATCTCATAAATACAGAACTGGGTTAAGGCACAAATACTCTCCGTTGATTTCACAAGTCTCCTGTTGTTGTTTTAGCCTGATCATGCTGTTTCGATGGGTTTACCTTGGCCTCTGTTGTGTTTCCATTGTGGCCAGCTAAGCTTGCTTTGCTTTCCACTGATATTGTCCTATATTCAGTGTTTTGACTTTACATGACCCTGACACTGTGTAGGGGGAGGAGGATGGAAAAATTGTATTGCTGATGGCTAATCCTGTGCATTGCTCAGAGACTTCATCCACTCTAGCAACCTTTTTTCATGGTAATATTTTTTGTTAGCAATAAAAGGATTAATTCTAGAAATCAAGCTCTTTGATTATGATAAGCATAATAAATATCTCAGACAAATTGCCATCCTTTTAAGAATATTAGTAAATGAAGACCTTTGCTCTTTTTGGCTGGGTTTGAGGCTGCTGGTACATGTATTAATACCATCTGCACTGTGTGCTAATACAACTCCTTGTTGTCTGGTCTTCCTGGGAATGCATTATATAGATTGCAGCTGGTTCAGGATGCAGCTGCCAGGGTCATGACTCACACTAAGATTAATCATTACGCCTGGGTTGGCTTCATTTCTCCCACTACCCATTACATTTAGCACAGATTATGAGATGTTACTTTTAACTTACAAGGCTTGGACTAACACCTACTCACCTCAGCAACGGGCTTTTAATAGCATGTTTCTTTTGGTAAATCTCCTAGAGAAGCAGAGTCTTTTGAGATGCTGTACTTCCAGCGTTCTGTGCGTGAAGTGGCACACGGTGAGAGTCGCACATCTTTGGGTTCACTCCTCTGGTGGGGATTTATTTGTGCCCAGTGTACACGGTCAATGCAGAACTTCTTGCTGGAGGAAACAGTGTGACAAAGAGGAGGATGAAAACTTCACCAGCACTCCTTTCGTAATTAACATTGCAATTTACCTAGTTCTCTGGATTTAGCGCCAAGTGTTTTGAGTGACTGTCCGAAGAAATCCAGTTTCCTCGGAAGGGAAAAGCCGGTGTGAGTACTACCACTTTACAGGCAACTAAGATCATGCAACAATTTGACACTTCCCAACAGAAGCCTACAACACAAATTCAGCTAACAGAAATGAACAGGAGTCTAACTCGACTACATTCCCCGAAGCTGAGTCTCTGAGATCTTCTCAAGCATAAAGGGGAAAAAAAACACATGTACAGAAGACATTTGAAGGACAATTGACTAAATGTGCCTGTGGTATTCCACATCAGAGCTATGAAGAGGAAACTTGAGGTTACCTTTTTCATGTACATATGGTTTAGGTTCCTGCCCCTAGGGTTGTTGCAAAAGCTATTGTTGCTAAAGAAAACCTGATTGGGGGTAGAATATAGGAAAAAAATTATTTAGATTATTTTGTGTGCTGCAGTTACTTTATAATATCGTACAGGCTTTTACCCCACCGAGCTGCTCAGCTCACTGAGTACAGGGAGAAAAAATATCTGTTTCAGAGAACCATAAGGTGTGATAGCTACTGAGAGAGAAAACACCCTTGTTTAGGGTGTTTCTGAGGTCTCATTTGGCAGAGGATGAAGGAATAGGGCTTGTTTCTCAGGCGAAAGCTCTGCTTTGCAACGGGCATCACAGCTAGAAGTTAGCTGAGCGTCATTTTTTGGGAAAAGGTCAAACTTCCTAAAAAGCATCTTTTAGGAATGGGCTGGCTTTTTCTCACGTCGAAATTAAGCACTTATCTGAGGGGGCTTAAGCCAGGAATCTGTTTGCTCTGGGCAACTTCTCCTGTCAATAAGAGAGACCCTTCCTCCCGAGGGCAGCAGGTATGTTCAGCCATGCTCTGTAGGTGTCCACTCCTCATCGCTGACTTTGAGATCTAGAAAAGAAGCACCTCAGGCTGGTGGCTAAGGCTGAGCCAGAGGAATCCAGCTTGCAATATAGATATAGTTTAGAGCTAGGAAATCCGTGCAGAGCAAAATCAGTCCTGGATTGGGTTCTTCCAATTAAGCACCTGGAAACTTCCAGGTCTAATCTGGCAACCTGGAGGCAGCTGGTGAGGAAAGCATATAAGAGGGAGGAGGAGAACGACACTTTTCCCCTTTAGATGTGCTTCATACCATTAGAGGGAACTTGTAGGGAGCCACGGTTGAGGGATCCTCATGCCAAATCTAAGAGGAGCCCTTTCAGCTGAGCAGGAGAGCTCTCAGGGCTCACCTGTGGGCTCCTCTGGAGGGTAGAGCTGCAGGAGCCATTCGGGCCTCAGGTTAAGACACAAGGCGTGAAAGGAACATTGTGCTTGAGATCTTGTCTGCTCAGGGGCTGGTGTCCATGCCCTGCTTTGAGGTCAACTAAAATCCTCCGTGGAGCTGAGGAAAGAGCACCTTCAGGAGGTGAGTGTGTGATGGAGCTTCGCTCCCGTATGATTTCCCAAGTATTTGTTGGCAGTTGAGGGATACCCCTTGAGAGATAAGGTGCAAAGGAGTGCCACCAGCCTGCTTGTTGGAGGTGGGTGTTGTCTTCCCTGAGTTTTGCAATTCAAAGCGTGGTAGTTGAGGGGTAGACTCAGTGACTCAGGGGTCCTTTCTGTGTCCTGTATCCTATTATCTTAAATTGAATTTTTGTGGGATTTTATTTTTGTTTAAGGTCTCCAAGTGATTGTGTTGTGCATGACTAACACTTAGTCATACATTTTTGGATCAGAATTTTGTAGCCAGTAGCTCCAGTAAGAGCTACAGAATTATTTGAAGTGACAACCTTAAAAATGCTAAAGACTTCTTCATGGAATGCATATGATTTTTTTTTTAATTTTTATTTTTTCAAATTCAGTTCTCCCTTTGCGTTCAGCCTTTCTGGTGCCCATTAATTCCTGAGTCTCCTGCTCCTCTGACCTCTGTGTTTTATGCAGTGATGTAAAAGAGTCTTTTTGCTTTCAAAGCAAAACTGTCCACATAGGGATACTAAACACATGTGTACAGATTTCCCAGTGTTTACCTTCAGCTCAAACCTTCATTTAGTGGAAGACACTTTAGTCGAACCTCTCTTTCCTGAAGAAATGGTAATGTAGGGTTCATACTAGTTGTTTTAGAAGCAGATGTATATGTATTTGCTTATAGGAGGCTCAAAGGAGGGATTACGTTCAGTTGTTAATTTCCACAAAAATACACATTAAGTGTCAAATCTAAGCAGAGAGCTGAGGAGCAATGCTCAGCAGCTTACCCTGGTGCCTAAGGAATGTGCCCAGGAGGCTGGACTACAACTCCATTATCTGTCAGCAGATTTCCATGAAATGAATCTTATTTTACTCCAGGTTCCTCTGAGAACTCCCTGTAAGCTTGAAATTTATGGGAGGTGAATTTTTCTGGGGTGAATTACAAACCTCTGGACCTGAAAAATGTGTTGGCTATAACTCTGGCTCCTTCAATACATTTGAAGCTCCCTTTTGCCTTTCTATAGCAGAGGGAGATCCTCTCCTCTTTGACTGCATGTTACTTCTGGATGTTATTTACAATCTTGCTGTTGTGTTGTCATAAATTAATAAAACAACGACTTTGCATGCAGCCAAGAAGATGTGCACTTTGGGTTCTTTTATGTGATCACTTTGGAGAGGGAAGAAAGAGAATGATGTTCATTACATGATGTTTCTTTAAATCCCTTAGGATTAACATTTTCAGCTCAGTCCCCACCAGACCTCTTTGTAGGTCACTTATGTGTGATACCCCGGTTGCACCCATGGCTTGGAGGTGCCTGTATTCAAGTGACCTAAATTGCATTGAGAGGGAGAGAGGGAAGGGAGGAGAGAAGAAATGGGGGACTGTGGGAATAAAGTCTGTCTGAAAATTTGATGAAATGCAGTTCTCCTTTCCTGGAGAAATTAATTCAGAAAAAGACCGGTTCAAGAAATTTCAAAATATTAAGGGATAGATTAATTTAGGAAGGAAATGCTGTTGTACAGCTGCTCAGAATGTGGACAGAAATGGAAATGTAATTAGGGGTATGGTTACAAAATATGGATGCCAAGGAGACTTTGCAGTGAGATGCCTGGCACTGCACGATCCAGTAAATGAACTCAAATCAGCTGCATTCATGCAAAGTTTATATGAGAGTGAAGGAATCTTCTGGAAGTGATGGTCTCATTAGCAAAGTGACACGCCTTTATTAACGTTACACAGCTGCAATAATCTTAATGGAGCAATCTAGTGTTCTTCCTAAAGGGAGATCTTATCTCATTTATTAATCGCCTTTCTAGTAGTTATTAGTTCACCTGATCTTGGGTAAGTGCACGGGCTGAAGACTCTGATGCTGCTAATAGGGAGTGGGTTTAATGCGGGATGTTGGTAACCGTGTCCTGAGCAAGCTCGACTCGTGCCTTGTGTGTTTCCATCTGGCTCGACTACTGGCGGAGCAAACACTTCATTTGCATTGCAGCCCGAATCAGTCACCTGTTACTGGCGTGCAAAGCAAGTGTTGTCCTCTTTCGGATGCTGACAAGTGGCATTTAAATGTACCACTGTCAGAGGCACGAGAAATTAGGTTGCTGAGCACATCTCTGGTGCTTCCTCTGGCTGGTAAGTGAGGTAATGATTAACAGAGAGGGAGAGAGTGAAGCTGGAACAGTTGTTTGAACCTTGAGGAGGTGCTAATGCTGACCGCAGTAATTGGATGTTTTCATCTGACCTGTAAAAAGTCTTGCTATGATTTTTTGTTGGTTTTGCTCTTGTTTATTTTTAAACAGAAATGAGGAAAAAGGGATTCTTTTTTCCCCCTGTGACACTTGGTTAGAAAACAAAGCAGTGCCTGCCACCCCGATTGTGTGGGAAACGCAGGTGTTTCTGTGTGCTATATAATGATTTTAAGTGAAGCTTATGGGGAAATTAAAAAAATTAGAGGTGTTTTGTTGGTGCAAGGTGGCACCTGGAAATACTTCAGTGGTTTCTTTCTGGTGTGGAGAAACACCCCAGGAATGCAGCTTGTCTCCACTGGGGTGGGTTTGAAGAGGAGTCCTCCTGTACCTGTACATGATCTGTGGTCAAGACACGCTGGAGGAGTGACTGGAGGACGTTCAGATATTGTGTGTGGATAGATGAGCAGTCTCAGTGGGATTTTTCCTGCTGCCAAAGTAAAGGGAGGCACCTCAGGCGTGAGAGGTGTAGGACTGCAGGCTCTGAATCCCTCCCTGCTCAGTGAGGTGGGCATTTGGATTTTGAATTTTGATTTCTTGCCCCCAGCTTCACCCCCTCCAGCAGAATATTTGGATACCCATAGCAGAGGGCAGAATACCAGCCAGTTAATTCTCTGGAGTATAGCTCCTGTAACTCCTGGTGGGGAACTGAAGGTATGCCTTATGCCCTAAAGCAAAGTGTATAATGCTTAGAGAACAGAGTGAGATTTTTTTTTTTTCTTTGCTGCTGGAATAAATTATCGTGTTGAAGTGCTGTGATTTGGACTTTTCCCTAGATGGGCATCACAAGTAATGTGCATTTAGCAAATAACATTATTAAGTTGAAAAGATGTCTCTCGCAAATTTTATGGGTTTGGAACAGAAGGAAAATAACAGCATTCAAGGACTTCAAATACACTGTTTTCTCAAGATTAACCCCAACAACGTTTTCCTCTCTGTATCCTACAGCATGATTTTTGTAGGTCATATGATGCTGCTGTTCAGCCCTATGGGCCCGTTAATTTTTTTAACCAAGCCTAATAAGCAGCACACGTGAGGAGAAAAAAATGCAAGAGAGAGAAAAAAATTCTGTCCCTGACACTCATTGGTGTGTTTGTCAGCAAAGAATGCTAGTCTTGGCTTTTATTTATGTGCGTGACACCACACGTGGAGATCCATGTACAATATTCAGTGCAAACACAAGGTGCCCTCAAGCTTTATTTATGACCTCCTGCATCCAGTTGTTAACCACCCCGAGAAATTTCTGTTGAGCCAAAATGAGAGGTGAGATCCAAGGCAGCAGATCCAAACCAAAAGGACCTGTGGGACACAGGTAAAAGCATCTCCTTTTCTCCACAGACTTAGACTGCAGTACTTGTGCTGCATAGCTGGGGAATGAGTGAAACTAGGAAGTTAAACTTGAGGGACTGTTCCAGAGTGAAGGCTGTCTGCGGCTTGCAGCTCTGTAATGCTGCCTGTACTGTAGGAATTATCAGCAGTAGGGGAAATCATTTTTGGGTTCAGGACTTTATTCTTTTGGCCACATGAAGCAAGAAGAAATCGGTAGTCTGCGTAATAACAGTATATCTCTTTGGATGCACACAAAAGGTTAAAGTTTATGGAAAATATATTTATAGTCTTCCTCAGCTGTGAGGGCAGAGGTTATAATCATCAGTGTATAAAGTAAAAAAACCGTGAAATTTCTTGGAGTGTTAGAAGAAATGACAAGGAGGAAGTTGTGCTGTTGATCCCCATCCAATAGGTTGCCACGAGTAAGATTTGTACAGAAGCTGGCTTAGGTCCAGGCTGCAGCAGAATTAAGCACCTATCCCAGCACACACAAACACTTGTTAAATAAGCAATGTTGTTGGCATGAATAGCTGAGAAATTTTATTACTTTTGCTTACACTGCATGCAAATGTTTTTTTCCTTTTTACTCACAGAACTGGGTATCCTGTGATAAAAGGGGTCATGCAACTTTCTTCACTTGGCAGCAAAATTGCATTCATCTTTTGAGCTTCCAAACTGTGTTTCATTTTTGTTCTGGAAGTGTGTATTTGTTATTTTCTCCCGGTTTTCTTTAATGAGCTTGCCTTTATCCAGTTTTTGAAGTCTTCACAATGACAAACAGGAGCAACTCACGCAAAAGAGTTAAAGGGAAGAAGTCGTGGAAAAATTTGAATTATCACATTTCTGCCAAGTAGCCTTTTGTGAAACTTATACTACCATTCTCTAAAGAAAAAGCAGTTAAGTCATTTAAGAGGTTTCAGATTGGCTGGCTGATCAATATCAAGTACTAATAATGCTATATTAGCGGAGACCTATACACTCAGGCCTTATTACCATGATGTCCATTTATCGATACTAACATTTGATCACATACAAGAAATTATTTTGACGTTATTTTTGATGAATGTTGTTCATACATGCTATATGGCTTGATCTTGCAAACCTTTACTCATGAGGGTAAGTCAGTTGTCTTCAAAGATTTTCAAGAATGACCCATATGCCATACAACCCTGATTATCCAAATGCCAGGGGAGACATTGAATAAGTTCATATAATCGACATTTTGAATAATGAGGAAATTTCCAGTGCAATTAATAGATGTCAGGGGACACGGCCATCTCTCAGACGACAGGGAGTTTTCAGAAAATTTAGATTTTGATAGCCAAGTTCCTAATGTATGTGCTATTGAGAGAGTGAAATGGCAGAACGCTTGATATGTGCACATATATTCCTTAATAGGCCTTTCCTTGGAATCAGCCAGAGTTCTATTTACTGTGGTATTGGCACTGAGGGTCAAATTGTCACAAGCATTTAGCTTAATATCGCAGTAACTCTGCTATAAAGAGTCAGGTTCCAGGAACGCGGCGTTAAATCAATATGGGGATTATCAGAAGCAAAATGTTATTTAGAAATACATCGGCGTCGGTTTGGGAACGTGGTTTAAAGGAAAAAGAAAACACTAATCCCATGAAATGATGGAAGTAAACAAAGTTAAAGGGAGGAACCTCCTGGAGGTAACGAAAGAAGAGAAATCCAGCCTCTTTTGTGGGAATGTGGGAGGGAGATTGCGTTTATGTCGGCGTGGCTGCCTTTGAACTTGGAGCTGGCCACGCGAAGACAACCCAAAGCCAAAATTCCTGGGTCGTGACTCCTGCCCGGCCCCGAGCGCTCCGACAGAAGGCGCTGCTGTGGGGGGCCCCGGTTCCCTTCCTCCCCAGATGGCCGCGTTTCGAGCGCCCGGGGAGGGATGCACAGGGGCTCCCATTGCCTGTCCTCGCCTCGGCCGCAGGACTGCCGAGGCAGGGTGGTGGCAGCCACAGCTTGGCATCCCCTCCGGAGCCAGAGCGCTCGCGTTTGCAGGAAGACGAAGCCGATGCATCGATTTATTTTGGCGCAGGGATGAGCGGCCGCTCGTTTCCTAGGAAACACGGGGCCGCGCGTATGCGGCTTCTGAGTGCGCGCCCTCAGGTTTCCCGTCGCGGTGGTGATGGAGTGGGAAGCTCGTCCGATGAGATCGGAGGGGAAATAAATTTGGGAAGTTGCGCTGCTCGAAAAGGAGATGGCAGCGGTACTTGCCGGAGCTGCGAGGGAAAGGCAGAAATAATTCAAGAAAATAAAGGAAGTGTCCTTTCTATCTAATCTAGGAATCTGGAGATTTTTATAGTTGCAGAGCCATCTGCTAAGTTTCATTTATTGTGCAACTTTACTACATCACCATCATCTGCTCATTAATCTGCCTTTTTTAGGTCTATGTCTGAAATTCTGAGCCTCTGAGCATCTGTCAAATAGCTGCCATTGGTTTGGAAACAGTCATATGTACAGTCTAAAGGTTTTTATAGTCAGTCATTCTGCCTCGTGTCAATATTACTCAGCAAAAGCTTAGCAGCTCATAAGAAGCTCACATCAAGCTTGTCAGTAAACCACTGCCAACACACCCTGACTCTCTGTGTTTCTTACTATAAAAGTAAATAAAACCTAATTACTGGCAATGCATACCAGGTCTGAAGATGTGGCGTGGATGGCGTGGCAGGATTGTGTCCTCTTCTGATCGGAGCAGAGCCCTTGGGTGGTGATTGCCAAAAAAAAAAAGGAGGATTATGATCACAGAGCAGTGACCCCCAGCAGGAGCCTTACCATTGGCTCGAATGGCTGAGACTTGGACCAAGGTCAAGGACTTGTGGATGTTGGATCAGACCTGGCCATTCTGTTGTGACCTGAACACACATTGCTGAGATGAGCACAGGGAATATTAAAAAAACCCCAGTAATTTCAATCAATGCGTAGAGTTCCTCAAGTACAGTACCACATCCTTCAGGGGCGGTCAAATGATTCATTCTTCCTGCTTATTGTTAATAAAAAGAAAAAAATAAGGTAACTGATCTACCTGAAATGCAGAGCTCTGGCATCTGTGTCTGGGTGCATCTCAGACTAATCCATACCTTTTCCCATTTGTCCCTTATCACAGCAGTGGGCAATCTGATGTGTTACCTGAAAAGGCACTTGGAATTCAAATTCTTGCTTTCTGGCCCCGTTGGAGGGGAGGCAATCCATGAAGCCCCAGGAGCCAAATGAGCAGCGGCTGCCTCTGTGAGTAAATGCTGCTGGAAATAGGTATTAGCAGGTCTGAGGGACTGGAGTCCTCTCCTGCCAGATGGCTGCCAGGATGTCACTACCCTGTGTGTGCAGCTTATGGATGCCTTTGTCATTCCTGCCCTGACATTTCCTGGTGTATTTTTATAGGCATTGATTTAATTTTGCCTGTTTTAGGTAAATCTTGGTAGCAGTGGATGATTCAGCTCAAGAATTGTTTTCTTTAGGGACTAATCATTCTGCCTTGATCTACACTCCTAATTTTTGAGGTTAATCTCTGCAGGCTTCTGCTGGGGAAGGCTGAAGCTTCCATTCTGAAACCTCCTGTGAAAGGGCTAACCCTAGGCACTTTGAATCACGCTCTGTCTGAATCTTTCTCTCTTGATTATATATGGGACTAAAGAGACTGTATTTCTAATTTAGGCAGTTACAGATGAGGTACCACAAGATGGATGAGGTGATCTAATAGCCTGCTGATACTTCCTGGCCCTGTGTTCCTGCTGTTTCTTTCGCTTGGGCTAAAATAGCAGGAAACTATCCCAGTAAAACAAATGGAGCCAAGGCAAGCCTGAACCCTCTGACTGGGATGAAGGTGGGGAACAGAACTGTTGGCAAAAAGAGGTTTGCCCTGTAGAGTGGGAACCCCCAGCTGCAGCCGTGGTCCTTGATAGCCACCTTCAATCCTTTAACTGAGGGGAGAAGCTGTGGAATCCCGTTGTTGCTGGGACTTTCCTCAGTCCTTTTCGTGGCAGCAGCAGTGACAGGCAGTGTTGGGCTTCTCACACTGCAGAGGCCTCTAACTATGCTGACTGACAGGGGCCAAAAGTATTAGCCAGCACTGCTCCCAAGATAGGAACAGCAATTCCCTCCCCTGGAATTGCACTTGAGTCACTGAAAGAAACAGCCAAAGATGTGTATTTTCCAAAAATGTGCTATGTAGCAGCAGACTCCTGACCTCTGAGATGTCTTTCAGTGTGGGACATTGTCCTGGTTTAGGGCAAATTTTGGCAGGAAACTTCTGAAGTGGTCTTTTCTAGAAGGCAAATTCAACCCTTAGGTTCGGGAGGTAAATCTCCTTTGAGAAAAGTGGAAAAAAAATGTTTATTTAAAAAGCAAAGTACTCACAAACATGAAAAAACAAATGTTGTTAAACCATGCAGCATCTCCTTGTTCTGAAGAGACGGCAAATTCAGAAAGTCCTGTCGTGCGGTGTATCTGGGTTCGCTCACTCTCTCATCAGCCCCTCCTGTGCTGGAAAGTGCCATGTCCCTGGTGGGATACAGGTGTGAGCTCTGGTGTTTTTCTGGGTTTTCAGTCCAGAGCAGGCTGATCAGTTCCAAGAAAAAGAAAAGCCACAGTCTGGGGATCTTCTCTGCCTCAGCTAGCTAAAAATTAACTAAAAGCAAAGAGCTCTCTCTCGTTGTCTGTGCTGCAGACAACAGTCCAGTAGCAGAACGCGGGGCAGTGAGTGCAGTTTCTGAAAACAAACTCCCCGCTTCTTTTTTACCCTTTACTCTCAGAACTTATTTACTTTACCTCTGAAAAGTGCAGAACTTTTTAAACCGATGACTGGGGATACAAGTCAGTGCCGTAAAGTCCCCCCAGGACAGACATAAAATTAGATGTGCTGTTTGTCTGAGAGGAAGGAAGAGTCTTGACTATCTAAAGATAAACTCATATACTCAACAGTAGATGTTGTCATTTATAATCCAGTAGTTCTTCTCTAAAGTTAATAAAATTGAAGTCCTTCAGTTAAATTAGCTCTAAGATTAAAACTAAAATTAGCTCTACTTTTTTCCTGATATGTAGAAATTAAACCTCTGCAGCAAAAAGAACAGAACTTCAGTTCTAATCTGGCATCCCCCTCCATTAACAATAAATAATAGTGGAACAGGTGGAAAATCAGCATCTTCTCTGACCATAAAGTATCTTATTGTGGATGGAAATTTGTGTGGTTTTTCACAGAACTGCTCGACTGGTTGGTTTCCACATTTCGAATTGGAAGTGGCTGGCACGATGAGGGAACTGAGACCTGAGCTATTGTCCAAGTGTCAGGAGTGGAGCCTCCAAACAGTGGTGCCCTAGTGTTTTCCATACTTATTGGGGATGGAAAACATACTTGAAATGGAACAGTGAGTGATGAAATTATGGCGTCAGCCTTGAAGCCTGAAATAAGAATTTCGCGTGGGGCCAGAAATCAAAAGTCTGAACTTTGCGTTTAGCGGTTCAGACTTTATTTGAAGTCAGTGATTTTCAGAGGCTATTATCTTTTGTGATCAAACTAGTGCACATTCGTACAGCTTGGCAGGGAATGAATTGTACTATGGACTACTTCTGGGCTGTGCTGCTGGATTTTGACAAATTCATCCAGTCCCATACTGTGGAATGTGTGGACAAGGTTCAGGTCGGTGCTGATGGAAATGGAAACCTCTTGCTTTACTGAGTTCAGTTTGTTTTCACATGTGGTGTGTTGTCTATCTGGTATGTCTGTTTTATTTATAGCTGTATAAATATAATTCTGAAAAAAGCTGGTTGGCAATTTTCACATCAATATTGTGTTTTCAACAGAAAATGGCCTATTAGTCAGCAGAGGCTGCTGGCAAAGCTTTATCGCTTGGATCTAAAAATATTTGGTTTTAATGAAGCATTGGGAAATGAAGACTTGGAGTTGTGGTTTTGCTTTCTTTCCTGTAAAATCATGAAGAACTTGATGCATCTGTTAACAAATCGTTGATTGTTAAAAACATTTTGAGTGAAAGTATATCACAGCTGGCTCAGACATTATGTATGCATTATGCATGTGTTATATTTTGTCTGCTGAGACCACTGAAAAGAAGTTCTTTGTGCGTAGTAAGGAAAGCTAGATTTCCAAAGGCGGGGGTTTGTTGTTGTGTTTTTGGTTTTTTGTTGTCTAGGGATTAAAAAAAAAAAACCCACCCTCGTAAATTTGCCAATATTTTCATTAGATCTGTCAGCTTTTCTTTGTGACTCCAGATTCCAAATGGTGTTCCCTGTTTGCTTAGAGAAAGCAGGGGGCCCACTTCACAGTGTTTGCTCTGAGACTGGGGCACTGACAGGCAGGCATTTTTCCACATTTTTTTTATTATCAACTAGAATAAGCAGTTTAATAACTAGGATTAAACCATCAGATCATGACAGAGCAACATTAGCTGCAGGAACCAAGTTGGAAAAGATTCCAGATGTGATTAGATGAATACCTGCCCCTTAGGGGAAATAGTTAAGTGGGCCTCTGCTTTTATTGGTAAGGTAAATGTTTCTTGGGCCATTCTAGGCAGGTATCCCAGGTCTGCATTTTCCCAAAGATGTTGCAAATCCCTTGTGCCAAAGAATGTACTGTATTCTAAACCTGAGCCAAAACTGTCTCTCTGATCAATGGTTTTGCCAGAACACACAAGATTCTGCTGTTGCCTTGAATCATTTAGATTTTTGTTACAAATGCAAAAGTGCGTTTATGGCATGCCAATAGATGAATATTTCCTTTGGGGAAGCAGGGAGCGGGGAAAAGTTGTGATCAGAACCTCTGCTGAAGGGAAGAGTTCTCCCTCTGAAATAACAAAACCTTTCTGATTTCAGCGAGATCAAAAATGATCATGAAATGATTCCTTCCCTTATCCAATGTAAGAAAAGAGGTGTTTATGTTTTTCATGACTGAGTCTGTAGTATATTCACATTCAGATAAGAACTGAGGGCTATGAGATACTATTAAAAATCAGATTCAGGGAATTGATTTCTGGAATGAGAAAAAATGCCTTTTTAGAGATCAAAATAGTCTAAAGAACTTGCTGGGCTGCAGGAGTTCCCTCTTTTAGGAGTGGGGAAATTCTGTCATGCTGTTTTAGCATCAGTGCTGAGCAATGAATTTTTCTCTGCTGTTAACTTCTTTGGGCCATCTCTGCAAAAGAATTAGGGTGCCAAACAAAGTAACAGTGTAAATCTGGAGCACTACCGTGTACTTACCCCAAATACTACACTGCAATGCTGTTCCAGTCTGTGTGATGGGAGATGTACAAAAAGACTTCACAGATCTATCTGTAAACAGCTCTGCTTTCTGCCTAATCACTGTATAAAAAGATGAAATTAACTTAAGGCACCAAGTTAATATCGGTGAAGAAATAAAATGTCAAGTTTTTAGAGTATATGATCATCTCAAAACCTTTCTTCCCTTTTCAGTCTTGAGCAGCCAGGCTAATTGCGCAAACGTGCTTAAATATCTACAGCAGAACACAAATGTAAAGCTTTGAGAGAGTAATTCTAAATATGACTTTTGAGTCCAGATAAGTCTTCCAGAAAATTACGAAAACCTGGAAATTTGCACACTTTTATTTTAATAAATATTTATTCTACCCCACTTAAACTAAAAGGTCGTGTTGTTGTAACAGTCTAAGAGACCTGGACTATTGTCTAAAGGAGGACAAAGACTGGTGCAAGTTTTAATAGCTCCAGTCAAACCATATTATTTATTTCAGTAAATATTCTTTTCTGCTTGCTCTTCTGGAAGCTTGCTGTGTAAGAGATTTAACCTTTGTTTCCTTTTCTGTGTGGTATAGAGGAGAGTTTTAGGTGATTGAAGAACCAGTTGGTGAAGCTCAGAGAGTCCAAAATATGGAGAATATTGTATGCATGAGGATGTTCTTCCCTAAGAGAAGTGTACAGTCCTGAAAGAATCAAAGGAATAAATAGAGGAAAATACTGGGGTTTATAAGTTTGTCTTACAAGACCGGACTACA
Organism: Donacobius atricapilla; assembly: GCA_013397315.1. NCBI lineage: Eukaryota > Metazoa > Chordata > Aves > Passeriformes > Mimidae > Donacobius > Donacobius atricapilla. The sequence goes on from WBMY01014129.1 coordinate 43,985, forward strand.
CTGAAGTTTGTCTCTGTTTTTGCAAGTCCTGTGTTTATCTGTGGTCTGGTACAAAGCTTACTGAAGTCAGTCTTTGTATGAACTCTGATGGACTTCTGATTAGTGCTCTTAGAAAATTTATTTTGGCTTCTTTTATTGACAAAATTGTGTGTCTGACGTGCAGTTAAACCAGGCCGCAGAAATCACTTTATTTCCATTGCCTGTAAGGGAAATAACCACGTTTTTTTAAACTCCCTACCTTGATTTCTGAAATCCTTCACTGCTACATAGCAGAGTGTCTGGCAGTGGTTCCCGAGAATAAAGCTCCTCGGGGGTAACACACAGGATAATCTCAGTGAAGAGTGTGTGGGAGGTTTTCTCACTGGAGATCACAGGAAGAGCCGCGGGGTGTGGGCCAGGAGAAGGCTGTGGCTGGCAGTAGGTGCTCAGAGAAATCCAAGGAAAGCAAGGTGCAGCAGTGTTCATCTTGACTGATTCCCAGTGATGCCTTGGGAAGGCTGACCTGGAACAGAGACTGGACAGAGATAGGGAATAAAGCAGATATCTATTAAAAGGACTCCAGGATACACCTTGGGCAGGACAAGAGCCTGACTAAGGCAACACCCAAGGTGGACCCAAAATGGTCACAAAATGGCTGAGTGGTCACGAGGTCTTACATTTTTACAAATTTGGTCCATTTGCATATTGGGGTTTAATTGTCCAATTACAGCTTCAGGCTGTGAGGTCCCATCCTTCTTGTTCCTCCCTCCAGCCCACCCTTGTCTGTGCTTTTGGGGTCTGAGAGGTGTCCTTGGTCTTCAGCAGGAAAACGATTTGTTTTGTCTCCCTACTCTGTGAAGAGCTGAGTGACACTGAATGTGAGCTCAGAACTGCACCCGTGGGCAGCACAGAGTCTGAAAATCATGAAAATTAAAACTTAAGGCATCACTAGAATGACCATGGCCCTTTTGGCTGTGAGGTTTTCCTCCAGAAATTCCCTCTGTGGCTTTGGAAAGAAGGTCAACCTTGCCACCACGAGCTCTCTCAGAGCATTTCAATGATAAGCCATATTTTTTGGAGCTAGCCCAACTCCGTGTAAAAGTGGAGAGGCTCATCACAGGTTGCAGGGGGGTATTTTTACAGGAGGGTAAATCAGTGGCTTAAGGCTGAAAGAATTGCTGCAGAGCAAAACAAAATGCTTCAAAGGCAGGTCTGATGGACTTCTGCTTGGACCTCATTCAGGAGCTTCTGTTGCCAATGAAAAGCAGCCTTATTTGAAGGCCCAAACATGAAATGAGATTTGGAAGAAGTGGCGCAAGCTATATAGGTATTTTGTTTGTAATTTGCTTTTCTCCCCCTCTACCTATTCTTCACTAAACTATTTCAGTCTTCTGAGTGCCCCCAGGCCTTGCAGAAGACTAAGTGGCTATGATAAAAAATGAGATCATGACAGAAATGAGGTAATCCTTTTTCTTTTGTCTTTCTCTGTATTTCTAATGATTCTAAAAGAAATATTCAGGTTAAAAAAGCAAACAAAACCTCCCATCCCATGTCCATAGGTGAAGTCGTCTTTCATATTTTTTGCTTCTGTTTAGTTACATTTTCCCCCACACCTGTGGCTTTAATGAGGCTTGGGAAAAAAAAATGTGGAACAAACATCAATATGCTTCTCAGTCTGAAGAAAAGCATTGTGTTTTTTCAGGTCGGTCTGGAGCCTGTTGCAGTTGATGAGCCCTTTCAGTGGGCTTCGGATCAGGCCCTGACCACCTTAATTTTGGGGTGTGCAGGGAAAGGGAGCGCGAATACATCTGGGTGCCTGGGGATTGACTTTGAGAGAAGTTTTTGCCAGACCGAGCTGCATTAGACTCTGTGCACAGAGGAAGTGCTTTTTTGTCCCCGACTTCACAGTAAGCTCATGGCAGAAGCCATGCCATGAAAAGGCATCAGGGAAAACCCAAGTGCAGGAGTGTCTGACCTTTTTCTGCTGCTCTGTAGCTCCCCTCTCCTTGTCCCCTGAGACCCCACACTTCCTGGGGTGGTGGGGTGATGCTTTTCCTTGGGAACTCACATGAAAGTTGAAGCCAGACTGATAAAGATGTGAAAAAAACTCCTTCAAACATGAAAATTTCAGCTTTTTGATTAATCAAAGCTATTCAGATGTTCTTTTATTTTTGACTGTACCTTGTTTGATGCTTGGAAAAAAAAATGAAGAATCAGCCTTTATCTTCTTGTATATTCTGAATTTACTTTACATAGGCACCTGCTCACAACAATTTATAAAGATAAATCAGTCAATGTGAGGCAATTTTAAAAAGGCCTTCCCTTTTTTTAAATGGTTTTGTACTCAAAGCCTTAGGTATGATTTTTTTCTTCCAACTGGGATTGACGTGGATGCTTTTGTCTCAAAACAGAGACCCAAATACCAAATTGTGGAACAGATTTCTCCTTTGGAAATGCCACTGTCACTTGAAAATACCATGTGTACAATGCAGCTGTCTGATTTCTTAGGATTACAAAGAAGCAAGACCACGTGAAGCCTATAAACAAGCTTGTAACTCAATGTATCAAATTTCAGTGTTTATTTCTAATGTTTTCAGACTCTCCTTTGCTGTAGTGCGTTTGCTTGCGAAACCTCCCACCCTTCAAGTGATCATGTTGAATTTTGTAGCTTTTGTCATCGCTTCTGTTCACATACTCTTCTACAAGCCTGAATTATGCAGAACAGTTTTATTGTCAAACTTGCTCCTGCTTTTTAGTATTTAATCTACCTTTTTTTTTTTTTTNTTTTTCCCTGACCATACTGTTGCATTCTTGGTTTTTTTCATCTCTTTTTAGCCCTTCCTAGCAAGTTTTGTTTAGTTTTGCTTTCTCAGATGTGGGCTTCTGAGTTTCCCTGAACTGCCACTGAGACGTGTGCTTTTAACACATTCTTGTTGTCATTAAAACAATTCCTCATGGCTAATTCAGCAGAGGAGGAACTGGCTGGCTGCTGTTGGTGTTGATGAATATGACGACTATATCAGTTTGTCATCTGGCATAGCCATTGTCCTCCTCTTCAGCTGGGGCTCATTTCAGTTTGTTATGTTAAGTATCAATATGTGATGGTTTTGTTCAGGTTTGTCCAAAAGAAATCTTTTGATAGAAAAAAAGAAATCGTCTTTGCCTTAGCTCTGTGCGTGCTGCAACAGCAGCTTGTGATATTGTGCTGAAAATTCTGTAGTCCAAACAGATTTGCTTCAGATCAGTGACTGCATAGCAAATCTCCAAGGAATATTTATGACCAGATGACACCCTTACCAGAACCAGATTGGCACATGAGAAAGCCTTTTGCTCCTGGAGATGCTGTTTCTATAGAGCGAGATGTAGATGCATTTAATGCTCATATCCCCTGGCCAAGAGGAACTGCATTTCAGGGGACCTAAGCCTTGGTCACTGCATTTCCCAAAGAACATGGCACAGTTACCTGCATCTTCTTTTCAAATTGAAGTTGAAATTCAAATTGAAATTCAGATTGAATTTGAAGTTCAAACTGGAGTTTCCAGTTTCAGCTGGGGTGGTGTTGAGGGGATTGCCTCTCAATGGAGGCAGACGCTGTGCTGCAAACCAGAGCTGCCTGCCCTTTTTAATAACCTTGGCGATTCAGCCCAGTGCTTTCAGAGAGAAAATGCAAAGTCTAGCACGAGAGCTGGTCAGCATGGATTTTGTTATCATTGATAGATTCTGCCCCACCCTTCTTTAGATCTTAAATGCACTTGTCGGAAGAAGGAAGTTTGGAAAACTACAGCCTTCCTGCTTTTGCTTCTTCAGTCTTCCAATTGTTGCTTGCAAACAACCCTGCTCCAAAATGGCCAGTGCTAACTCTGAGAATGTATGTTTGCCGAAGCCAAAAATGTCTTTCTGGGGCATTCATCATATCCTTAGCCTACTAACAGTCCTGTGGATGCTGCGGAGAAATAAAAAGAACAATTCTTGCTGTGCAAGATGCTGAGATGCTGCAGGGGAAGTTAGTGGGCCTTACAGCAGGCATTTGAAGGTATTAAAGTGTATTCCCAGGCGCTGTGTGACCAGAGGAGCTTGGGAGAGGATCGACTGCTTTGCAATTCAATGTCATTCTGTGCTTAGCAGCCAAGCTTAGTACCTGTTGGTGAATAAAACCAGGTCCTCTGCATAACCCACGGGCTCTCAAACTCTGCCCAGAATACAAGACCTCAAAGATGTATAATGTCAAGATTTTCAGGGTGCTTGGCTCAGCCACACCTGCCTTTGTGGATAATCTCCAGAAAGCAATTCAGTCATCAGCTGCACTTGTCCGTGTCCTTTTGTTGCTGCCTGTAGGATGAGCACTGCCCTTCAGCTGTCTTTGTGGCACTGATGAGAACCAGAAAGGGCACTCTGAGCTTTTTTGCAGCTATGCATTACTTCATTTGCTTCCTGCAGGAGTTGGAAACTCCCTTTCACTTTAATCTTTACTCCAGGAAGGGAACAAAATAAACAGTGTTGGACTTGTGCGGGGCTTTCTTGTGAAGTCAGAGAACATTAATGCTCATAAAAAGAATGTTTTCTCTCACAGTGGGAAACAAATATATATATATTTTTTAATAGATGGCTTCTTTGCTTTCAAATGGTGAGTAAAAAGAAACCTGCAGAAGAACAGAGGTGTGGCATCACTGAAAGATCTGTAGTATGGCAACAGGGTGCATCACTGGTAACCTTTTCCTCTCACAGCTCTCCAACAGTCATACAATTGTTTGGGTTGAAAAAGACCATTAAGATTGAGACTGGCCATTAAGATTGAGCCCAACCATTCACCCAGAACTGCCAAGTCCACCACTGAACCATGTGTGCTCTAAGTGCCACATACATAAGTCTTTTAAACACTTCCAGGGATGATGACTCAGCCACTTTTCTGGGAAGAACATTCCTGTGCTGGAGAACCCTACCGGCAAAGAAATGTTTTCTAATACCATTCAAAACTAAAAGTGGAGATTTTCAGATGAAATATTGGGAAGAATCTCTTTACCCAGAGGATGGTGAGGCCCTGGCACAGGGTGCCCAGAGAAGCTGTGTCTGCCCCATCACTAGAAGTGTTCAAGGCCAGGTTGGAGAGGGCTTGGTATAGTGGAAGGTGTCTCTGTCTGGGATAGGGGGTTGGAATGAGATGATCTTTAAGGTCCATTTCAACCCAAACCACCCTATCATTCTAAACCTCACAACTTGAGGCCATTTCCTCTTGTTCTATTTCTCATTACCTGGGACAAGAGACCAACACCTCTCTCACTCCAGCCTCCTGTCACGTAGCTGTAGAGAGCAATAAGATGACAGGAAATGATTTCTGGGTACCATCAAAGGATCTCTGCTTGTGTCAGGCCCCGTCCGCTCTTGTGAAGGTGTTAAAAAAAGATTTTAAAAAAAACTACTCGACCATTTCTTTGTGAAACCAACAAAAAGCATCAGACTGCTGGGCTGTGCAGGGTATCTCAAATGATAAAGTAAACCGAAATCAGCTTCCAGAAGAGGGAAAAGTACAAGGCATAAAGTCAGGACACCGCAGAGCCTACTGAGTTCCCGACTGTCTCGTGCTAAACAATGGTAGCTCTTCTCTGACTTCATGTCTTTAGTCTTCCAAGACAAAAAACATGGGGCAGTGACACAAGATGGAGGGTTTGTGTAGTCAAAAGCTTATGATGGGATGTATAGGAATGTGGATTCATTAGCCATTCACATATTTTGATACCCAGCCGTACTGGGTATCTGCTCTCGTGTACCACCAATTGTCTCTTGTCTCGTAAATGCGAGCAAATTTGTGGCAAACACCCATGAGGTCAGAGCAGGAATACAGGCAGGTTTGCAGCTTACCTTGTGTAGTGGAAATTCATATTCTTCTGTGCCAAAATATGAAACAGATTCCTCCCACCTAAAAGGCGCAGATAGAAATGAAAACTTCTGATTCTTCAGCTTTCAGCAAAGTCAGTAATTACAGTGTGAACAGGTGAAATACCAGATGTGACTTCACTTTTTGTTTGTAATTCAGGAGAGTTTATGCTCTTTCAAAAAGGTTTTACATGAAGAACATAGGTAAACAAATAAATGGAGAGAGTATATGATTAATGTTTTTAAAATGGTAAATACTTCCCATTTGTAACATTCTTGAAACAGATTGGCCATGAAGACTTTGTTTTTCTTTCTGCATTACAAGGCCGTCTGTGTTTTGATTATTTACTGTACAAATTTATGTTCAATGCCTCCTTTTCTACTTAATCCACAGGAGAATTTTGATCATTAAGCTGCATTAATACATGGTTAATTAAATAATTATAAATATATATATACATATGATAAATTAATGTATGGAAATTAATCATTAAATAACTTCGGACATTTAATCCTTTTAATTTATTACTAACTTAAAAGGAATTAACAAAATGAATAACCACAAAGCAGGAGAATGAAATCACATGTGCAAGATCCAACATCCTGTTGAGAAAAGGACCCACACAGGAACACAGTTTCACTGTTTGCAAGCTGCTGCAGGCACAACTGGTGTTGCAACTGATCCATTCTGTGAGGATGAATGTTTATTACTGCTTGGTATTGCCTGCTTACCACTGTCCTTATCTGTTTCTGCTCCTCTTGCACTATGTCCAGAGCAGTGAAAAAAAAAAAAANGTAGTATGGCAACAGGGTGCATCACTGGTAACCTTTTCCTCTCACAGCTCTCCAACAGTCATACAATTGTTTGGGTTGAAAAAGACCATTAAGATTGAGACTGGCCATTAAGATTGAGCCCAACCATTCACCCAGAACTGCCAAGTCCACCACTGAACCATGTGTGCTCTAAGTGCCACATACATAAGTCTTTTAAACACTTCCAGGGATGATGACTCAGCCACTTTTCTGGGAAGAACATTCCTGTGCTGGAGAACCCTACCGGCAAAGAAATGTTTTCTAATACCATTCAAAACTAAAAGTGGAGATTTTCAGATGAAATATTGGGAAGAATCTCTTTACCCAGAGGATGGTGAGGCCCTGGCACAGGGTGCCCAGAGAAGCTGTGTCTGCCCCATCACTAGAAGTGTTCAAGGCCAGGTTGGAGAGGGCTTGGTATAGTGGAAGGTGTCTCTGTCTGGGATAGGGGGTTGGAATGAGATGATCTTTAAGGTCCATTTCAACCCAAACCACCCTATCATTCTAAACCTCACAACTTGAGGCCATTTCCTCTTGTTCTATTTCTCATTACCTGGGACAAGAGACCAACACCTCTCTCACTCCAGCCTCCTGTCACGTAGCTTTAGAGAGCAATAAGATGACAGGAAATGATTTCTGGGTACCATCAAAGGATCTCTGCTTGTGTCAGGCCCCGTCCGCTCTTGTGAAGGTGTTAAAAAAAGATTTTAAAAAAAACTACTCGACCATTTCTTTGTGAAACCATCAAAAAGCATCAGACTGCTGGGCTGTGCAGGGTATCTCAAATGATAAAGTAAACCGAAATCAGCTTCCAGAAGAGGGAAAAGTACAAGGCATAAAGTCAGGACACCGCAGAGCCTACTGAGTTCCCGACTGTCTCGTGCTAAACAATGGTAGCTCTTCTCTGACTTCATGTCTTTAGTCTTCCAAGACAAAAAACATGGGGCAGTGACACAAGATGGAGGGTTTGTGTAGTCAAAAGCTTATGATGGGATGTATAGGAATGTGGATTCATTAGCCATTCACATATTTTGATACCCAGCCGTACTGGGTATCTGCTCTCGTGTACCACCAATTGTCTCTTGTCTCGTAAATGCGAGCAAATTTGTGGCAAACACCCATGAGGTCAGAGCGGGAATACAGGCAGGTTTGCAGCTTGCCTTGTGTAGTGGAAATTCATATTCTTCTGTGCCAAAATATGAAACAGATTCCTCCCACCTAAAAGGCGCAGATAGAAATGAAAACTTCTGATTCTTCAGCTTTCAGCAAAGTCAGTAATTACAGTGTGAACAGGTGAAATACCAGATGTGACTTCACTTTTTGTTTGTAATTCAGGAGAGTTTATGCTCTTTCAAAAAGGTTTTACATGAAGAACATAGGTAAACAAATAAATGGAGAGAGTATATGATTAATGTTTTTAAAATGGTAAATACTTCCCATTTGTAACATTCTTGAAACAGATTGGCCATGAAGACTTTGTTTTTCTTTCTGCATTACAAGGCCGTCTGTGTTTTGATTATTTACTGTACAAATTTATGTTCAATGCCTCCTTTTCTACTTAATCCACAGGAGAATTTTGATCATTAAGCTGCATTAATACATGGTTAATTAAATAATTATAAATATATATATACATATGATAAATTAATGTATGGAAATTAATCATTAAATAACTTCGGACATTTAATCCTTTTAATTTATTACTAACTTAAAAGGAATTAACAAAATGAATAACCACAAAGCAGGAGAATGAAATCACATGTGCAAGATCCAACATCCTGTTGAGAAAAGGACCCACACAGGAACACAGTTTCACTGTTTGCAAGCTGCTGCAGGCACAACTGGTGTTGCAACTGATCCATTCTGTGAGGATGAATGTTTATTACTGCTTGGTATTGCCTGCTTACCACTGTCCTTATCTGTTTCTGCTCCTCTTGCACTATGTCCAGAGCAGTGAAAAAAAAAAAAAGAAGTTATTTCTACCTTTCAGTGTTCCTGCAGATTATGATTCTGTCAGAGCTCTGTAAGGAGCTGGCAGCAAGGCAGGCTTAGCAGTCTGAACAAGCAACAGCAGCTTGCCTTGTGACTGTTTCAAGCCAGGCAGTGGGAATGGGTCAGCTGTGTTGACCAAACTGGAAGTGTTTAAATGTGAGTAAATGATGTGGCTAAGAGCATTTGAAATACAGCAAGCAGGTAAATCGAGTTTGAAGGAGGAGATCCTTTCTAGCAAAGTTCCAGAGCACCAATGGATTGGTTGCCATTTCCAGTTAGATGGGACTTGTTCAGAATGGCCAAGTCTGGATAAAACATGAAACTTCTGGGGAGTTTGAAATATGTAAACACAAGCTTGTTAGCAGACTGGCTGGAAGATCAATATTCCAGTGTTCTCACTGCAAATGAAAAGTCCCAAGATTTTGAGAATCAGTTTGATATCCTTAGTGAGCTGCTTCTAACCCTTTGGAATTATATTTTTACTTCAAAATGTATGATTAAATAGAGTAGTTTAGGAAGAATCAGTTCAATTCTGTAATAATACTATTTTAATGAACCCAGAACAACAGCAGTGATCTTGAATCTCTCAGAAAAACGAGATTAGAAATTTCTTCAAATAAAACCTAAGTATGTGTTTAAAATGAATGAATATTTACTTTTTATATCTCTAATTAGGAGTATTCTGCACTAAATATACATTATCACATGCTTTTAGTCACTTAGTTCCATTGTAGCATTCTTGATTTATTTATTTTTATATTCAATTTTTTAAAAGGCAAAATAATGTTGCAGTTGCTGTTGGCATTGCAGTGGGATCTCTGGCCTGTTCTTGCCTCTGCCAAGAGGTAATTTTGTGTCTGGGAAGTTCATGTCGCTACTATGAGCCTCAGTTTTCCTCACCTCTAAAGGAGATGATGATATTGAAACCTGTTGGTAGCAAAGGAGGCAGAAATGCAGACTATAAGATGGCTATTACGGAACAACCACCTCCAGCACTGGTTTAAATGCTGCATCTGAATGACTTAATAGTACAGAGATGATTGTGTTAGAGATTGTCACTCATGTAGTGAAATCAGATGGATTTAATTGTGTGATTCAGTTGCAGTAAGTCTTCACGAGGGAAAAGAAAGTGTTTAAAGACAGTCACGGCACGATTCAGAGCGCATTTAGGTGAGAATGTTTCCATGTGGCACCAAGAGGTTCCCACCCCAGTCTTCCCGGGACCACTCTGGCCTGAATCCTTCAGCATCCAGATGCAAAATCCTAGAACTGAACCCTCCCAGGCCTGACTGGTGTTAGTTCACTCTCTCATATATTCCCCCTCACTCCTACAAAGTTCACAGTGTTGAAAGCGAGTCTTGGATTCGTCTTGCTATGAAAAGGGTGCAAGCCATAAAGCTTGCATTAAGGGGCTTGAAATTCTTTCAGAGCTGTACTGTATCTGGCAATTTGTGCTCCTCTGGGGTTGACAGAATTTTTTTGGCAGTTGAATCTTCACTCCCGGAGTTTTGCCCTGAGATTCAGGTTCAAATAAATCTGAAATGTGGAGCAGGGTTCAGTCCAAGTGAGTGAGTTTCACATGGTTTCTGTCTGAAATAATAAATCCCTCCTTGGAGAGAGAGGGGCAAACCTCCATTTTGTTCATCCAGAAGAGTTGCAGATGCTTTGTGAACCTGGGTTTAATTTGGGGTTTGCAAGAGAGCCTTTTCCTATTTCTTGTATTCCTGTTTCAGCTCTGGGGTATAACCCCGCCTGTGTCAGAGTTAACACGAGTTTTTCACTCCCATTTGTAGCAAAGGCAGGCTTTTCACTCTGAAGTTCTGCCTGTTTCTGTTTATTGCCCTTACAGGCCAAATACTGAGTTAGTAAGTATACTTAGTGAAGCACCTATTGATTTCAAGGCAGAATTTCAAAACCTCAGGATTCCATGCTATTCCTCTTAACTCTATTAAAATTGGAAATTTATTAGCTATCGAATGACCCAAGAAATGGCAAAATTCAATTGAGGAAGTGTAGCTCATTGAGGGCATATACATTCCTGGATTTTTTTTTCTTTTTTTTTTTTTTTTTCTTTTAAAGAAGACTCTCTGGCTGCCTTGAGAAATTCACATGCCTACTTCCCCAGAACTTGTTTTACCATCTATACACTCAGTACACCTCCTGATTTTACAAAAATACCTGGTGTTGTTCTACCCTTCGACCTGCAGCCTTCTGCACCCCATAAACTGGAGCAAAAAACATCTGTCTAATCGAGCCTCATTTAATAAACAGAGTTATCAATGCCTTTGAGACAGCTGTATGGCATGGGGACATCAGGACATTTGTTGGCTTACCTTAATTGGCGTGGCAACGTTGGTTTTTGGCCTGGCACAGCAGATCGAAAATTGAATTTACAGAATCAAACTGTAGTTATCTACATTCCTTGATGTCCTCCCAGGTGAGCTACTGGGCTTCATGCTAATAACTTCTAAAGCAAGCAAACTTCAGCTAATTATGTGCTAGTTTATTCTCCCTTGCTAAATTTTGGCAGGTTGCTTCTGTAAATTATGAAAAATAAATGTGAAATATGCAGATGTCTTTTGTTTGAAGCAGATGTTTGGTCCGCCTTGCCAGAATCTAATCAGCTGTTTCCCCAGAGTTTTTTGTTTCTCCCCCCCACCCCCAGTATTGTCCAAGAGTTTATGAAAACACAAAGGGTTGGGGGACTGTAGAACAATAGGACATTGCTTTATTTTCCAAGGTAACTCAAGGCAGGTTTTTTTAGGCTGTTGTCTTGCCTGGCTAAAGCCACAGCAGATGCTGGCAGAGGGCCCACAAGGCACAGAATTGTCTGAGGGCAGAATTTGAATGTAACCTTGCCTGTCATGGGAGAGGTGGCTGGTGAGTTGGGAAGGAGCCAGGGAAAGCCGGCTTTGAAGTCCTGATGGTGCTGCGTGGCCAAGACTTCTGCGCTTCCCCCTCACAGATGGGGGAGCTAAAGGTCTCCAGGGGTGCAGAGCAGCTGTGTTAAAGGCAGGGTGGGTGGCAGGATCTGTTTTCTTCCCAACTGCCCCGAACCAGCCCTCTCCATGCCCTGCTCGCAGCCTGGCGCGGCAGGAGGGTGGATTGGCTGGTGTTGCCCCCCACGCTGCCTGGCTGGGATGGAGGGAGACTGGCAGGGGGGGTCTCAGTGCTCCACTGGCTTCTCAGCACCCTGCAGCACAGGGCCTGAATCTGTCCGTAGCTGTTCGGGTCCTGGTTTCTTTTCTCCTTGCCAAGGCTGTGAGTTCAGACTTGGATGTTTAGCATTTCTTATCTATTTACGGACTCACGAGCCGAAAGCTTTAACTAGCAAGTTAGAGAGATGAGGTAAACTGGAGTGCTTCCCTATCTCTACCAGGTCTTTTCAAGGGCAATCCATCCAATTATGAAACGCTACCTAAATTTTTTTTTTTTTTTATTTTAACCCCAATAACTAACTGCTTGAAGTCTGCAATGCGGACTTCATCAACCAATTATAGAAAACCACCCAAACCCATGAAGGTGAAGAAGAAGGACTTAGACAATGCCAAAATCCTCCATCTTAACTCACACATATTACTATACCCCAAAACCCCAAATTCTCAGTTTCCAGAATTCCAACATGCAGCCATATGGGCTGCTCTCTGTAGCCTCCTGGTTAGCACAGCTGCTGGAAGTGAAGCCCTCTCCAGAAGCCTGATCCACGTCATACCTCATCCTTTTCTCCTGGCCTGAAGCTTTTTTTGGGCTTGCAAGACACAGGTGTGCTGACACAGCAGCTCTGCCTCCCTTGCTATGACGCTGCACCCTCCCAAGGAGCATTTACCATTTACTAGATAGGTACCAAGATAAAGTGCAGAAACTGCTCCAGACGAAGATTCCTCAAACCTTGAGAATCGTCCTCCCTGCTGTTAAAGCTCCAGCAGGCTCATCAGAAGTTCAGTGTAATAGTAATTATTTTCTCACTAAGTGCTGAACACCTGCTTTGCGCTTTCTGTTAAGGCTTTCGCAGCATTTGATTGTGCATGGATTTAAACTTCCAGCCCTCCTACAGGTTAACTATCAATTTCCCCACTTTACTTATAGGGAAGCAGACACAGAAATAGGCAAAGTGATGTTTTCTTAAAAGGAGAAAAGATACGTTTTGTGTTTAAAAGACTTTAAGGGTGTAATGTCATCCTGGTGGTATTAGGCCACATCACAACCTCCTACTGGACATATTTTTCCAGCTGCCATCAGGCTTCTCTTGTGGGTCAGCAGAAAGACAGTTCCGCAACACAATGTTGGGATTTGGCTCTGTGTGTTCAGAGCACTTCCTGTGTGAGTGGATCTGCTGATCATTTCCAAAATCTCCACTTGCACCTTAGGTGCTGGAAGCTGAATGGCTGCCGGAGTTGATTGCAAATGAGCATCTCCAGGAGCCAAGAGGAACAGAGCAGGAGGCAACTTCTGAGCAATCAGCGCTTCAATATTATGGTCCCACTTATTTTTTATCATGGCTGAAGCACAGATCAAGAGCCTGTTGTGATAGGTGCTTTGGAAGCAATTAAAATGAATAGTCCTTTCCCTGGGGACAGAGGCCTTGAGATTGTGGCAAGATGCTCTTTACTTGTAAATAGATTGCTGGAGGGAAGGATAATTCAGCAGTAAAAGACTGCTAAAGACTTTTTTTTTTTACAGTAAAACTGAAAGGGGAGAAAAAACATTGCCAATTTTTATTAGCTTCTTTACATTTAGAGTTGGAAGAATCTGGGTTTGGTCCTTCCAAAAGCATTTGTTTAATCTGACTTTATCATCTAGGAATATTATTTTTTAAAAAGAATGAATCCTCATAAGGCAGTATAAATATATAGCCCTTTGATTATTCAAAAAATTGTACAAATCAAAATAAATTTGCCTGAGCTATTTAAAATAATTAACCTTTGATAAACCTCCCTCTCTGGTAATGGAATAGTAACTATATGAATAAAAGATAAGTCATGATATTCAATGAATTACAATATTCATCCCATAAATTACAGGATAAGATAGCAGTATAATCTACATTTTTATAACTGTAAAATGTCCTGAACAGTAGTCCCTGTACCCTTCAGGAGTTTTTTCTCTTCTATTTCTTTGAGGTGTGCGACGTCTCTTTTACGAAGGGCTGCCAAAGTGATGTTAAGTTTCTGCAGCATTAAAAAAGCTGTGACCCAGGACTTCCTTCCCTACTCTGAAAGGGAGTCTCTGCCTTAATGGGAAACCCGTGCTACAGAGGGATTTTCCTGAACTGTAGCAGTAAGTGCAAATTATGATCCTGGGAGTCTCCTGCTATATAACCAAGTACAATGCCAATAAACCAGGGGTGTAAACCACATGAGCATATGGACAAAATATGGTCTGAATGGCATGATTATGTTTCTCAGGCCATAATGAATTCATCCCAAGGTGCAACTGTGCATCTGTTGTTATAGTGTTCATGATCGCAAACACTACAGTTAAGGTTACGGTTTAACTCAAATTATAGCCACCTGTTTCCATTCACTAACGACTTTCTTAAAAATTATTCCTTCTGGACTGACTCAAATCAGTTTTAAAATGGCCATTCATTTATATATTTATTTATTTGGGGGAAAAGATGCTTGATTTATAGAGCAGGTAGGCTGAAAGACACTCCCTTCCTGCTCCTTCCTCATCATCCCAAACCTGTTTATTGTCACCAATGCATTTCCCTAAAATTAAATCCTCTGGCTTTTGAGGGACTGATCCAACTCTCATTGATATTTTGGTGAATACTCTTGGGCTTTCCGAGGCTCACTTTTTTGGCTGCTGGCATGGAGTAACACTGTGTAGGAACAGATCTGAGTACTGCATATGAAGCTTTAGCTGCTCAGTCTTGTCAAGACTAGTTTTCTACTATTTCTTCTTTGTGTAGTCAATAAGTGTAGCTTACATGGCATCCCACCTTTCTTTAGCTGGGAAAAATCCAAACCACAGTCTTTACAGACTGGAGACAAAGGGTTGGTTGGTTGATTTTTGACAATTTGGTAACTTGTCAAAATTTAGGAGGAAGGAAGATAAATTAAAGGAAGAAAGGAAGATAAAGGAATTAAAGGAAGATAAATTTCTTTAAAGTAAGATTACCACCCCTCTGGGAGGGATGAGGTACCAAAAAGCTAAATGCTATTATTAAAACTTAAGAAAAGGGCAATAGAGGAGAATCAAGTTTTGGGTTTAGAGACATCATGCTCTCTTTCAGTGTCTGCCTTAAAAGCTTTTAATGCACAACTTTGGAAATGTTTTCCTAGTTAAGGTATAGAAATATTAAAGTAGGGTCTGCTACACATCCTTAAAACAAAGATCAGTATCAGTGATACACACAGCATTTTGAAGTGTAAGTGACCCTGAGTGTGATAGACTCCCAACAAACGTTTATGGAGCGACATAATTTCATAGCAGGTATCAGTGTATCTTTTATTGAATGATTTCGGGTTTTGTTTTGATACGGGCAGTGTAGGGAGCTGTTTGGTGCACTCTTGTGCTGGGTTTCCTTGCAAGCCCCCTCCTGACAGCTGTGTGAGTGCAGGAGGGAGATTACACAGTTCCTCTTGAAAAACTAACTCACCACGTCATGCTATGCTGTGCTATGCTGAGGGGAAAATGCTGATCCCAGCCTGCAGCCTGAAGGGCCAGGTTAGACTCCAGGTTAACCCACAAAGGCTGGTAAGAAAAAAAAAAAATTCCTTCTCTTGAGACTTCAGAGCATTCTTACTCCTTTTCTCTGCCTGAATGTTGCTTTCCGCTACTCTGGAAATGAATGCAGAGTACATTAGGGCGCACAAAAGTCACAGAAGAGAGTTTTTCAGTCTCTTTTACTTCTGTTATGTAAGTGGTCCCACTCAGAAGGGACAAGGAAATTCTGCAGTGCACACAGAGTGCCTTTTTTTTTTAATGTAATAGCATTATTCAGCTTTTATAGACATATAATCCAAAATGTGGCTTGAGATGGCTGATGCCCTTACGCTTTCTCAGTAAAGGGGAAGCAGAAAAAAGACTTGCCTGCAGCCTTTGCAGCAAGGCAAGGGCAGACACAGGCTTGGAACTGAGGTCCCAACCCCATCCTAACCCCTGGGGCTCCGCTCCTTCTCTGTGCTGCCTCTGCTGCCTTCAAGGCTCCCCCGTGCGTGGCAAGGTGAGACCACTCACAGGCTGCAGCGCCACAGCTCTGTAAAACCTCTGCCAAGTGCACAAAAATTGTTCCATTTGGCCAAGTGGCTCCTCTGTCATGCATCCATCGTTACAAGCAGGGACAGCCCTTGGTGGAAATTGTTAGGGATAGTAGCAAAAGGCCGTGTTTTTGTTTGGGGTTTCAGAAAAAAAAAACAAAAACAACACAACAAAACCGTGGAAAGTTGCTGCTTGAAATTAGGACTTGCACAGCATTTTTTTGTTCATTTGCTCTCCTGTCAGCATGTTTTCTACCAAACTCCTGTTCTCTTGGGTGGGACAGAGGAAGACGCTGGCAAGATGGGCAGATGGATGGCAAGCTGCCACTCAGCCTGGAGCTTTGCAGTCCACAGCTACCTGGACCCAGAGGGCTACACGTGGCATGATTTGAAGCCTAAAAGAGAAAGTGAACTTTCAGTGACTCCTTTCAAATAACTTTTTCCCTTACCTTTGTTAAAAGGCCCCTTAGTTAAAGCCTGTATTATCACAATTAAAAAGAGGCATTGATATAATTATGTAGTAATTGCAGTAAATTATCAAGATGAAATCATTAAGGCAGCTTTTTTTTCTACTATTGCTGCATAAGGTAGATGTCTTATTGCATATATTTGGAAGAGAAGAGAAGAATAATTCTCTTGCAGCTTTGGTATTACTAAAAATAAAGGAAGATTGTGTTCTGCTGCTGCTGCTTGCTGACACTGTCAAGAATAATGTGAGTGACACGGAACCAAAGAAAAGTGTGTTCTTCCCTGAGCCCTAACAGAGTAGCATAATAGCTCATTTTATCAGGCTCCCAATTGTGAAGTGGCCTTTTTTATCTTGAACTTGCAAGCAGAGGAAATGATTTACTTCACAGAAAAAGGGTAATTTTATGTTTACAAGTCAGCCATTTGCAGAAAAAAATATTATTTATATAGACGAATTCATAGGGGAGAACATGATATCGACCGCTTTCTTTCCTTTCCTTATGGAAATCTTATGTGGATATTCTTGTTTTCTATTACAGATGTAGGAGGAAAGAAGGGGGAAATATTGGTTCATACTGTCCATCTTTTTGCATGGCTTTTTACATGGGTGCAGAGTCCAGAAACTCTGCTGGTGGCAATGGCATTACCTGATTTCCACGACTTGGTGTAGAGTAAAATATTAACAGTGATGCAACTTTTGTATAACTTCGTTCTTGCTTATTCTTTTGTGTATATTTATCTGTGTTTTCAAGACAAAACAGCAGCGTTTCACTCAGGGGATTGGTAATTGGATAGAGAGCCTTTCACCTCTGGGTCAGGAGCTCAGATTTGTCACAGGTCAGTACTGCCTGGGAGCTGCTGTCTTGTGACAGCTGCTCAGTGGCCCTTTATGAAATGGTGGTCCCAGCTCACTGCCTTGAGAGCAGGTGTCTTCAGCACAGATCAGACCTGAGGGTGCCAGTGCAAAACCAATCGTTGGTGGAAAAGAGGAACTGCACTTGGGTATAATGCTCCCAGTTTGCATGAACTTAAAAGTCAGGGGACCAATCAGACATGTCTGGATCCTCAGCTGGTGTAGATTTGGCATAAATAAATGAAGTGTGGTTGCAGTGATAGCAGCAGCTGATTAAAACAGAACTCACTGTGGTTGGATTGGTGTAGTTAGCTAAAGTGCTTTTACTGACATTAAAGTAACATTTTAAGTAAAGATGAAAGTTATCAATCCAAGTACCTTAGAAATAAAATCACATTTAAAACAAATCCATGATTCCTGAAATTTGGAATAGCACTAATTCTTCTTCCATCTCGTGATGCCCTGAGATAACCATACAGTTATGGTTAATGGATTTTACTGTTTGTTGTCCCAAAGGAGGTGAAATTGGATTTCAAAGATACATTAGTCTCCAACTTTTAATGACTTTCTGCTTTTAATGGCTTTGCCTGTGCTTCTGCCAGGGCGACAAACCCAGGCAAGCAATTCTGAATTGTTGAGGTGTAGTGATGGAAAAAGTGAAGACTTCCACACCAGGGGAGCATAAATGTCTCGCAAGACTTAAAAAAAACTTTTAGCAGTTAAGAAGTAGTTTATTTATCTCTGGTATCATTAAAGTCTTGCTTAAATGGAGTCTCAGTCTTGTCTGACAGTGTCCAGGAGAAAGTAAGAGAACCAGAAAAAAATAGTTCTGTTAACGCTGAGATTTTGCTGCAGCATTTCAAATCCGAGTTATTTTGGTACTTCAGGAACAATACAACAGCAAAGGTGTCTTAATTTTGTCCTAAAAGTGAGCCTGAAGTGAAATATTTATGAATTCTCCAAAGTAATTCTGTGCTTTAAAGGGTGTATTCTGTGTACAGGGCGCATCATGGAAAGAAGTTGAACTTTTTGAAATGCAGACTTCAGCCTTAATTACAGAGCGGTGACTAGCACTTCCATTGCTTTAGGCTCAAAAATGATGGAGACAAAAGTAGCCTCTTTTCAGTAATTGCTCTTCTTCATAATGTATAACTTATGTTCTCTGTCTTTAAACTCACCATTCCCATGTCTGGTATAATTTAGGGAGCAGGCTAACACACTGGTGGGTTGCTTTTTCTTACCTCAGAGCTGCTAAATGAGGGGACAAAAAGGCTAGCAAGAATAAAGGAGAGAGGATTGAAAATACAGAATGGGTGGTGAAATGACATTTTTAGTGATTCAGTCTGTGCGGAACGATTCAGTCTTATTTTCTGTGCACGCCTGGTTGTTGCTTATGGACAAGGACTAGAAAACTTGCCAGATGTCTTCAAAAAAAGTCAATTATAAAAGTGTTCTAATCCTCTCTAGTGTCAGATTCCTTCACGAACTTGTACCTTGTGTCATTCATAGCTTAGCGACTTAGTATGTTGTTTGTTTTTCAAAGTCTGACCTGATTTACCGTCTAGGAACAATTAGGGCCATGATGATACAAATACAGTATTCAAAGACATTTGCTTCAAAAGGATCAGATTCAGTATTTACAAAACTGGTGGTGGTGGGATTCAGCCACAGATTAGCCCAGCCATTAGAAAAGGAGGCAAACACTGCTTGTGCAAATACTTTTGCTACATCTAAATTGAATAAACTGAGACTTTGGAGGAAGGAAGGGTAAAAAAATTCCAGCTGCCTCCTTTCTTTCCGGCTGAAACTTGGAGGTACAAGGGCGCAGCTAAGCTTACCTTATTCAGTCACCCAGAAAAAGCCACCACTTGAATGCACTCTCTGAAAGGAAGGCACAATGGTAATGGCAACGTCACACAACAGAATGGCTTCTGCCAAATCGCCTTAGCCTTTCTGCATGATCATCAGGACCAGCAATCTGTTAACCAGCCCGTCCTCTAGGTTTTGCTGCAGCAGTATGCCTGAATTTGAGACTATTCTTGCACCTAACAAGAAACAAACAGTTCTTGAGAGATGGTTTAAAGGGGAAAAAAACAAAACCCAACAAAACAAAAAGAAACGTCACAATCCAGAAGAGCCAAATATTGGAAGGTGAAGGGAAGATTAAGAAGAAATTGCCTGTTACAGAACTTCATTAAAGCCATTTATTAGCTTTGTAATGCCTAACAGTCTTCTGGCTCCAGAGTTTTTTCATATAGGGGGTGGAAAAAGGTGCATTTCACTTTCATTTGCATTCTTGATCCCTGCTGCTCTGTTTATGGCATTGATGCTATTCATACAGTCTTTGCAATATTAATTTTTAATTTATGATGCTCATTAGGAGACACTTAAAACAGAACAATTATCATTTATCTTGATATATTATTTACTAAGACTTGCTGTCATGGTTAGGGACCTGTGATTAGTGGGAGGGGAATAAAAAGCAGCTCCAAAAGGTGCTTGGCTGAATGGACTGAATCTGAGGAAGTGGTTGTCACCACCGAAGTCCTGAAGTTCTGATGTCTAAGCAAAAGACTTGCAGCGCCTAATCAAAACTCAGGAGGAACCTTTGAAGACAAGACTGGGACAGTGCTTAATGAACCTGCAGGATAATATTAATGAAACTCTCCTGTAAACCACCAGTTCATCAATTATTCATCCTTTTGTCCTGGTACTTTACTGTCTTCCCTTTTTGTCTCAATATGATTACCTTTTTTTTTTTTTTTT
>WBMY01014129.1:63946-96011 GCA_013397315.1 Donacobius atricapilla
TTTTTTTTTATTCCCTGTATCCTCATTTTCATTTTGTGGTTTTGCTGACGTGTATCCCTGGCACTTCCTCCCTGGAACATTCTGTTTCTTGAGGCAATTTCTCAGTATCCAGAGGAACAAGATAGGCAAATTGTGCTCTTTGAAGGCATTTGAATAACTGAGTAATTTGAATAAATAATTTTTTAAGACTTAGCAAACCAGATCACTGACATAACAGCCTTGGAGAACCTGATTTGTTAAAGGGTACCACACTGGAAACCCAGAATAATTTATGAATTCCTTAACTAATTAGTAGGATTTAGTCATTTATTGTGATACCGTCTCTATAGAACTCTATATGACAAAACAGAATTTTAAATCGTAGTGACCTACTAGGACCAGACATGCTCTTTCCTCTCCCTCTTCCATAACTGTCCCTCTTACAGGGCTTCTGAGAATCCCTGCCTTTCGCCTCTGAGTTCCCAGGTTGTTTATAATGTATGCTTGTGCAGAAGAGAAGGCAAATTGGATGTTTTGAAGCCTGATAATTGCAACTCTGCATCTGAAACCAATTGCAGTATTTTTGGCTCTGTTTTATTTAGTTATTTTTAGACTTCCTGAAAGGGGTATTATTTCTGTTTGTTTTCTGTTTGACATCAAAGCAGGAACAACAAATTACTAATTTTGTAATCTATTCCCTGGACCCTTGGCTTTCAATTTTTTGAACCACTGCACAGCAGCAGCAGAACTGTATGCAGAAAACCTCAAGGGCCAATACCATCAAACACCTTTGAGACACATGCACCATTCCCTGCCTCTTTTCTGTTGAAAATCTTGACACTGCGACTAATCTCAAAGGCAACCACTGTATTGATAAACTATATTTTCTAGGGGGAAGGATAGGGAAGGAATTATAAATTATGAGGTTCAGCAATTCTGGCAGGTTTTTTTGTTTTTTGTTTTTTTTTCTTCAACCTTCTGGATTTTGCAAGCTTGTAGTTAGAATGTATTTATATCAGACGGGGAAAACAAAAATATCCCCTGTCTGGTGTCATGGGAAAGCTGATGCAACAGTCTATGCTGACTCCTTCCAAATAGTGTAATGAGGACAGCACACCACGCTGCAGCTTGCATTTATGCTATGTAGCCTGTTTCATCTCCAAGACAGTTTAAAACCTTGCCAGATTTATCTTTGCAGCACTCCTGGGGGCAAGGTATGTAGGCATTGTTAGCCTCTTTGTGGTGTTGCATCAGAAGTTCATTAGGCCCTGGGATGCAAATACAAAAAGGCACGGGAGCGTGTATTCAGCACACAAATCAGTTGTTCGTGTTATTTTGCGCCCTGTTGTAGATTCAGATCCTTTTGTAAAGAAAGCACTGCAGAATGAGGGTTTCTGCCCCTTCCCCAGCAAGACCAGCTGTAAATAGTTGGTGTTTAGAGTTAGTCCCATGCTAAACGCGAGAATATTTATCTGGGGATGTTTATTCCCTCATTAATGGGCAAAATATTCCCAAAGAGTTCCCTTATCTTTTTACACTACACGAACCCATCCAGATAGAACTGCAAAAAGCCACTGACAGAGTTTGGAGATGTAAACCCTGGTAGGAGCACTCAGGGCTGCAGCCCGACCCACGCACGGGCGACGTGACACATCCACATGTCAAACTGCAGCCCCACGCAGGAATTAGCTCGTCTCCTGGAAACCCTGGGGCTGTGTGAGCGTGGCACGCTCCCAGGCTGGCTGTGACGGAGCAGGGGGATGAGGAGGCAGGCAGTGTTATGCTCGTACAGTGATAAATGGAGGTTTCCTCGTGCCCCTGTGCTCCCTCTGTAAGCAGGCACCGGGATTTTGAACGGAAAATGAGTGTTGGATTAAAATCAGGACGCTCTAGACTTTCCTAGCCATTCCAGCTGGTTGCAAAGGTTTCATTCATCACCTCTAAAGAACGTTTTTGGGTTAGCCTTACATCTTTCCAACCAAATCCAACCTTAGCTGCTCTGGTAATTTAATGTTAGAATTGCAATTTACTATAAACCTTCTTAGCAGGCAGGTAATCAACTTAACAGAGTTTATTGCACAAGCAGCTGTTCAGCAATCTAATATTATTATATATATATTTTTTTTTACCTGTTATTTGCAGCTGCAGAACAGGATAAATCCACATTAGTTCCAGTCTGCCTGACAAACAATCTCATCTTTGCCATGTTCTAATTTTTGATAACTTTCAAGATCTGGCTTCTGCAAACTATGAAGAATGTAAATTGAACGAAATAACTTTGAATAAAACAAGCCTGCTTAGTTTCTCTGGTTTACATGCCAAAGGCTTGGCAGTTATACGACATGTTAGTGACTTCTTTCTGTTTGTTTGGTTTTGGCTTCTGCTTTATTTGGTTGTTTTCAGAAAGGGTTTACCTGTGTTTGTCAGTGGTTAGTGGAATTGCTAATGCTTTAACATGATAAGAGGAATAACCCCAGGTGCTTGTAGCATTTGAAACAAGGCACAGCAAGGAGGTGAGATGAATAGGCATGTTCTTTCTAAAGATGGTGTGTGCAGTAACTACATCGGGGCTTTTATGCCACAATCCTGTTTCCCTAAAGCGTTCCTCATGATCACATTCAGCTTTCATTGAACGTGGCAAGGGGGGACAACGGATAGTGTGCATGGCACTGCATAGCATGGCATAGCTCTTTTAATGCTGGCCCTTTATAATCTTCGTAAGGTCTTGTAACTTTTCTGATTTTTGCCCTGGGATAACTTTTCCCTTATTTTAACATATTTCCTTTTGTCTGCTTCGGCCAGTAATTGACTTTGTCCTTTTTTTTTTTTTTTCATTTATTTCTCTGCCTCTTGGTTGTAGCATCTTCTCCCCGGAGTCTCAGGTTAGAAGTTTTCCCTTTTGTGAAACCATGACAGGTGCCTAATTGAATGATGAATGTCCCTTTATTACTCTGTAATTGAACTGCCAGCTTTTTGATTGGTTTGTGGAGATGCTCCACTCCTCATCAAGCACTGCGGGGGGCTCCAGGGCTGGCAGGCTGGGCCTACCCTCCATCTGTCTAATCGCATCTCTCCCCTACTTGGGCTTTGCGTGGGGAGGGGGCTCGGTGGGGGGAGGAAAGTCATAATAAATTATGCTAATTCGGCGTCGCCGCGACAATGAGAATATCGCATTGTTGCGCGCGGCGGCGGTGGCGAGCGCCAGAAGACGTTTTGTCGTCAGGGCTGCCCGGCCTGACAGGCCCTGGATGAAGATTAATGGCCCTCACCTGAGTGACAGAGCGGGATCGTGGGGCAGGGAGGGTCATTCATCATGCTCTGACAGGTGTCATTCACTCCGACAGCCGCGCCGCTGCCGCCCGGCTGGCCGTTCCATTTTTCTGCCAGTTAAGCAAGGAGTTTAATAACATGCCCAGAATTAAAACTCATTCTTTGTAGCAGGCCTGACAGCTGAAAATAAGAAAATCAATTCTTCACATGTTATAGCACAGTTAACTGACTAGGGTTTTCACTTTAATTTAGTCTTTGGGCTGAATTTCAAGTAGGCTCCTTTTGTAAGACATCATCTATTAAAATTTACCAATAGCACTAACTTCACTTTTATTATTGTGGCTGGATTAAAATGCAGCCTTTAATAGTGGATGTCATCTTCATTTGGTGTAAGCTCAAGATCTTACAGCTCTGGTGAGGGATATTCGACTTCATCCTCATTAGTGATGTTTATAGCCTCTCTCTTCATTAATATTGATCCCTTAAACTACAGAGAAAAACAAGACAGACACTAATACGAACCACTTTGTATTGTTAAACTGTTTGGATTTCTTGGTTTCAGTCACTGTGGCAAGCTGAATAAAATATTTCAGAAATAAAAGAAAAAAAAATAAGAGACAGCACAAACTTCTGGCAGCTCTTGGTGGGAAGGACCAGGTTAGCCCTATGGCCCTGTGCTGCTGATGGCTTTGTTCTTCCAAATGGGACTGGCTCATCCTGGGGAAGGCTTGGAAATAGCCCCTGAGAAAACAGTGCTCAAATAACAACCTCAGTATGTGTTTAATGTCTCAGCTAGGACAAAAATGTTTGTTGCCTGTTTCATTTAACTCATTAGAACTGTTGTAGCCAAGGGACAGGCATGAGTAGCTGGAAGCCCTGCCATGGAAACATGAATGAAGAAGACAGATTGATGTCTGTTTGTGTAACTTAGGGGGTTTGTGATTCGTCAGTGCGACACCACCACGAAAAACGCAACCAGGATGCAGAGGAGTGTGAGGCCAGGTGTTTCCAGTGGGCCTGGATGCATTCTTGTTGCTGTATGGGGTCAGAATGAAGCCATATCCACAGAAGCGTGTGTGGTTTGGGTAAATGTAATCTAGAAGGATTAATTCTTACGGAGTAAGCGCCAGAAAAAGGCTGCTAAGGTGATCGGGAAACTGCAGAGCTGTCTGACCAGGAGAGAACAAAGGAGGACCCCAGCTTGTTTGGACTAAGCTGAGGAGGACTGTGACTGCTCTGTACAAATACTTCAGGGGAAGTAAACATGGGGAGTTGAGGAGAGGACAGCCTTGGTGGGACAGCCCAGGGCATTTCTTCCCCTCCTCTGTTCTTATAAAGCAACCGCAATTTGTCTCCATGTAGATAATAAATCAAGAACTGCAAGAAATTGCATGTGTACCTCTCAGTCTCACTGAGATATTTCGGGGAAGGAAAGGTTTTGTTCAGAGGTGGTGAGGGAGGACAGGAATTTATCACACGTTAGGAAATTTATTTCTGTCTCTGTCGCAAGCGGAGAGGGAGTGCAGGACAGCCGGGCTCCTCCGCAGACACTCATTCAGGTATCAGGAGTTATATGAGGGAAGTTTGTACACCTCAGTGATGTGAGTAAGGAGTTCTGGCTTTTTTTTTTAATATAGAGAGCATGTTATAGTAACCTTTAAGTTCTTGTGAATTTTTTNNNGTTAGTGTTAAAAGTGAGTTGCATTTAAAAAGACAGTGTAGAGGTAAACTGGATACATAGTGTAGAAAAGCAATTTGACCACAAAAAGTAATAGGTAACATTTTACAAGTCTCTCCTCGGTCTTAGATGATTGTGCATTTATGTGGTGTTTCTTTCTAGTGCAAAGGAGAGGCAAGAAGTGCTTTTATTTCCTTTTTCTGAAATCCTTAACAAATTATGTCCTCTCTAGTTTTTGCAGGTATTACAGTTTTTTTGCACATGAAGCATTGAATAATAACACAATATTGGGCAGCCTCTGATGTCAGAAGAGGAATATTGTGTGGATGATGCTGTACATGGTGAAGGAATGCATCTGACCAAGAATTATGCATAGTGGCATATTTAGGACTTGTGTGACTCTTGAAAATTAAATAGCATCCTGGGCTCTATTTGGTTCCAGTCTCCGACTGGATTGGAGGAGAAGGATCATCAGTGTGTTGAATTGATATGATAAATTGCTCATAAGTTTGCTACTATTATTTTTTAACTGTGCAGCCAAAATTATGGGTTTTTTCTGAATACTTTTAATGTGTAGCTACATGGCGTATGAATGAAGATAGAGAAGTGGAAGGGCTTAAGTGTTTTCTAGTAAAACAAGAAAACTCTTGTATCTTGTCCTCAGTATCACTCATAGAAATGAGAATTGGTTTAAAATTATGTGAGTCACTGAATATTTGGAAAGCAAGTTTTTTCACTAAAGGCAGGTTTATCATAAGGCAACTCTAAAGAAAGAAATGCGCATAAACCTACAGAAATATGCCCTCTACTAACTTTTATTTCAGGTAATAAGAGAAACATGATTAAAACATGCTTTTTACCTCACTACTGCAAATTTCTCTATGTTACGTTGCTTTAATTTTTCCCATCTCAATCTGGCTGGCTCTGCACTCCAAAAAGAAAATGCACAGGGAGTTACACATGCAAAAAATAGGAACTTCACAGTCAGAAGTACCTGCCTGTAAGAATAAATTAAAACAAGTTTGTTGTTTGGGGTCTTTTTATCCTAAGCCACAATTATAGGTATCTCACCTACCTTTCCTCATTATTGTCATTCTAATCTGATGACAAACAGTTGCCCTGGAATTTCCATGTATTTATACCTTAGTAGAATTTATGTGCTCAGAGGCACCCAATGACTTGTCA
This sequence comes from Donacobius atricapilla, assembly GCA_013397315.1. Classification (NCBI taxonomy): domain Eukaryota; kingdom Metazoa; phylum Chordata; class Aves; order Passeriformes; family Mimidae; genus Donacobius; species Donacobius atricapilla. The sequence goes on from WBMY01014129.1 coordinate 70,059, forward strand.
GGAAGATACTGCAGGATCTTTTAGAGGTTTCTCCCCAAACAGAAAGTGAACATTTTGATGCTTTCTGTAGTAATTTTCCATAGCAGAAATTCTTAACATGCATATTGTGCCTGCCAGGCTTGGTCAATCAAGGAAGATATTTCCCTATTATCATTTATTATGCAATAAAATCTATATACTAATCAGTTTCTCCAAGAATTTGTAATAACTAAAGGGTACTGGAAAGTTTTGCATACTTCATGCTAGCAGCTGCTGAAGACAGGACGTGATCTTACAAGGTCAAGGTGGGAAAAGTGATACTGAAGGCCACAGAGTCCCCTGAGTTTTGCCAAAATCTGGCTTTTCTCTGTAATTTGACATTTAAAAGTAACAGTGTATAGAACCTGCTATTCAACATCACCCAGTAGGACAGGACACGTCATTCCAATTTAGGAAGTGCTGACCCTGGTGAATTGTGAGGCAGAGATGAGATTAGCACCCTGTTCTGCATTCCCTCAGACAAGCTGGCCTAGTTATTTTAAGATGTAGGAAGGTATTAACCAGTGCAAATAAAAATAGCAAAAGGAGTGCTAAAGTAGCTTCTTACTGAGCTGACTGTACTTTCTGTTCTAATTATTTTCACTAAGCCACTAAGCACTGTAGTTCATTCTTTTTTTATTATTATTTTTTTTTTCCTCCACCATGAATCCTGGCACCTGTGCATCATGGCTTTGTTCTGGGTAACATCATCTGTATGGAAACCTTTAACAATGTTTTGGGGTTTTGAGTGGATTCCTATTACATTACTTAATCCAAAAGAAATGTATTTCTGCAACATGGCCAGGTGCCTGGCTTAGGTGACTTCACTGACTCTAACAGAGACTTAATGACTGGAGGAAAGCAACCTCTTGGGCATCTGACGCAGATTTCCGAGCCATCCACAAGTTTGCTAACCTGTCCAGAAGGAAACTCTTAACTACCCATGCCTAGATCCCACCACAGGAAATCTTGAGTACTAATATGCCCACTTGCTACTATGCCCTCATCCAACTAAAATCAACAAACTCAACCAACTTAGCTGAGTGGACTGATTTTTAATTTTACCATTAGATATTGACCACTCTGTCAGCTGTTTTGTGGTTATAAAAAGGCATTCAATTCAATTTTTGTGTAAGCAATGCTTTTATCCAGGATAGCTTCAGATGCATAGTCACTGATGAAAGTGTAAAGTATTTAAAGTTTGCTATTTTGTGTACAGCAGTGAGAACATCACTTGAAGAGGGGGTTATGCAGGCAATCTGATTCTAGCAGTCTCAATTACAGTAGAAGTTAATTTGATAGGGATCATAGATCTACACTGTAGCCAATTAGTAGGATGAAACTGGAGTACACACAACAAAAGGACCTGATAATAAGCAAAGTGCTTAGGAACAGAAGCCAAATGAAAATGAAATAAAAGGCTGTCATCCAAAAATCTCTGGTCTTGAGAACATGGGACAGCCTCCAAATGGATGATTATGGCATTTATCACAAGGTACACTGGGTCAAAATACCCATTAAGGTCGGTACAGAAATTTCATAAACAGGAAACCGCATAAAGAAAAAGGTGATTTGGAAAGGGAAGAAAATGCTAATCTAATCTGCTATCAGTTCTCTTGGATCTACAAAGGTAACATACATGCTTATATCCATTCTGCTGTTCAGATCACAATTCCTTGTCTGAGTTAGGGTCCTGTTTGCTTTAGGTTTCATGGCGGTACTGTAGCAATGAGAGGCGTTTCCAGAGGCTGGTCCAACCTGGAGGGATGAGGGAGCCAATTAACTTTGTCAGGGACAGTTTCCCCTGACTGGCAGGAGCTCAAGGTGTGTTTCAGGTGAAGCACATCAGGTCAAAATTTCAATATCCTGCAGTGTGAGGTGGATTTGTTCTAGCTGCAGGAGAACAAGTGGAGGGGTGGACACTTAACGCCAAACACAGGCACGGCATGGTAGACGGCACTTCAAGGCATAATGGTAGAAAATAAGATGCGTACTTTAAGGTATAATGCTTCAGAATGACTTGGGCAAGCTGCAGATGATGTTACCAGAATCTAAAAGGGTTACAGTAAATAACAAATGTCAGGTTGGGAATATGGGCTATTGGATGATCCCTGTGGAAAGTGACCTAATGGCACAGGGGCACAGTGAGGGGACGAATGAAGGAAACCTCTCGGAAAGCACATGCTCTCCTAAACAGTGACACTTGAAAAGGTTTGGGGCAGAAGGAATGAAAATGATGTTGCAGATAGAAATAGCAAGAGGCAGACCCCACCACGTTGGGGTTAACAGTTCTGAGGGTGCTTGAGAGAAAAGAGATTTATCAAAGAGAGTTCATTTGAGATCATGCTGAGGAGTCCCATTGGAGCCATGCTAATAGATTCATTTTAAGGTCTGGAAAGACCTTTTATGTTTATTACTTTTGTAACACAAACCAATGCACCTTATCTTTTAATTTTGCATTAAGCTGCTAATGTTTATTATCTGAGCATACCAGATGCTTACACTAAGAAGACTTCTTTGTAGAAGATTTCAAATTGTTAAAAATATACCATCTTTTCCTTGCTCAAAATGTTCCCTTTGTTAATTATTAATTTTGTCTTTGTGGCTACCAACTATGTCATCATTTTGCACGTATTTCTTGCTGATCTAAACATCAAAACATCGATGTCTTTCATTCATATTCAAAAGCGGACAACTCTTCATCCGCTGATGCAATAATCAGACTCCTAATCTTCTTTTGGGTAACTCAGATGTGTTACAGATATGTGTCAGTCAATGTTATTGCCTTTAACCAAAAAGTAATTTTATTAGTAACTGTTTGGCTAATAAAACCTATATTTTTTCCCCATCATAAACTAATGAAGTAATTAGCATTAATTAGCATTAATTCGAATCTTAGTTTTATATATATCTCATCTAAAATCAGTGTTTTCATAGCATTTCATAAGGCCAATGTCAGGCTGTCCATCTCAGCAGTATCTTAGTTATCCTATTTATGCTTTCTAGTCATTAACCTTCTTCCAAAAAGTGGACAAAGCAAATCAAAGACACAGATGGAAAATTTGTGGCATACATGCCACGAAGAAATTTAGCTGAAGAGCTCTTATATCATGGTTGGGAAAAAATCCTGTAGTTTTCAGGATGTCAGTGCTGTTACACAGGTAAACAGTGACCTGCTCCTCACGAAGTAAAAATGGGGAATCTCTGAATCTGCTATAAAAAGTTGGAAAAATACTCAGTGTGGACAGATCAGATCAGGCATCAGTCTTTTAGAGCATGTTCCTCTTCCTCCTCAACGTCAGTATCAGGCAGGTGCAGGCTCTGTTGATGGTGTTTAATGGTAATATATCAAAATATTAATATAAATCAGTTCAGAAAAATTTGCCTGGTATTACTCAAGGTAAAAAACTCTTATAACTTGTACAACTGACTGAGGACAATGTTCAGCTTACACTTCCCTGGTATATTTCCTAGAAAGAGAGTGTATGTTAAAATCTAAATACCTTTATTTATTGTAAAGGTGGGAAATTGTTTACCCTTTATTTCAGATTAATTTTGAGAATCTGCTTGGAAGGAAACGGTAATGATAATATTTTCATTGTTCTTGTAGGTAACAGCAGATTTCAGGTTATTTTGTTATTCTTCCCTGAAATTTCAGCTGCAAGCTCATCTATTGAAGGATCTGACACCTGAGAAATAGCATCAGATATACAATATTAGTCTAGCAGGTTGCAGTTTCCAACAAGGATGAAAAAAATACACAGCTCTGTTTAAAATATTCTTCTGAATTTATGGACATCAGACAACATTCTGGAAACATTCTAGCTCGGTCTGTAATACTATAGGAACCACTTCAAGTATCACAGTTACTCTAATTCTTGAGGCATTAATGTTGATGATAAATATGAAAAAAGAAATGCTTTCAGTGTGTCGAAAGAAGCAAGTATGCTGAGGTGGCAGAAAGGCAGAAAATGCTAGTAATTCTTCCTTATAGGCTCTCCACAGGGAGCAACTGCATTCCAAGTCCATCCCACTGTTTTAAACACTCAGCTGGGTTCTATGATAATTATCCCTTGCTCCCAAGGTTAGGTTCTTGTACAAGGTGGAGAAACAAAACCAAACAAAACCCCAAATAACAACAACAACAAAAAGCCAAAATCCCCTTAAATTTAGTGTAACTATGGTGGCTCATTCATAGAACTTGATAAATATCATCATGCCATAGTGTGATTAAGGAATAAACACCAAGTTTTATTCTACATTTAGGAAATGTATATAGGAAAAACAGCTGAGATGATGTAGTAGTTGAAGTACTTCTGAAGGTGAGCAGTGCGGGACAGAGATCTAATTAAACACACCAACACTAGCACAGAGACAAAGTGTAAAAATAATGTAATCACAGGGGAAGACTAATTCTAATTAAATATTCAAAAAAAGTCAATGAAAAAAAAATGTATTTAAAACTGAGGAAAATATCTGTGTAAAGACCTTGGGGAGGTTCATTGAAAAGTAACTACATAAGCTGAGAAAAGACTTACCCACCTTTGCTGCCTATCTGCAGTCCCAATTGCAGAAGTGTCTGGTTAATCTGAAGTCTTTGTGATCATTCTGCTGTGAACACTTCTACAAACACGTGTTGGTTCTTTCCACACACATCCATTCCTTAGACGGACTACTGTCTATTTTCAGTGTTTTCTCTCACTGACTGTGAGTGTTATGATATAGGAAATGAACCAATTAGTCATTTTTAAACTTTAAAACATCAGCTCTAGACCCAAACAGTCGCCAGTGACTACAGCAGATTATTAGCAAAGCTGTCCAGATGTATGTTGATGGCAATAAATTGGGTGAAACTGCAATTCCAGTTTTAGCTGAAGCACTGTAAATGGTGCTGCTTCCAGACTGAGGTGTGTCGGCAGTAAATCTAATGCTGCTGTAACCCACCAGGAACCACAAACACAAGGCTACTGAGAGACTGAAGAAATCAAAGGAGTTTGTGTACAAGATTTAACAAAACATGTCACCTGATGACACCATTATTCTCTGTCTTATGACATTGCCTTCCATTTCTCAGACTTTTCCATTTATGACAGAATACACCTTAACCATTGGGTGATGCTGGACTTCCGTTATCTGCTGCTGAGTCTGTCCCTTTTTATAATAATTTTCCTGAGCTACTTTTTGTGTTCCTCTTATAATACAACATAGGACAGAATTTCTTGGCTCCCTTCTGGGCTCGAAGGTGTTTTATGTAAAAGCTGACGTGCTTTTAAATGTTCTGTGCATCTGCAGTTTTAGAAAGTCAGCCTAAACCCTGGAAACATTAACTACAGATTTGGAGCAGGAGATCAGCTGGCTTGAGGTTTTTTTTTTTTTTTAAATCTCCAACATTCTTTTCCTTTTTTATTTTTAAAATCTGACAGGCCTGGAGTTGTGGAGCACTGTCTCTAGAGAGTAGCCAGGGCAGAAGCTGCACGTGCTCACCTGTGCCAGTTGGTGCAAACAGCTACAGGGATGTGGTGGCCCTCTCAGGGAGATAGGTGCTTCTACCATCCCAACCAATAATTATAAAAATTGGGAAAAGAATACAAAAGCCTGGGGCTCAGATAGTTTGCTCACCTAAAAGTGTTTTGCAGCCTGCAGAGCACCTCTTGAAAACGAGGCTGGCACACCTCAATTTCTGCAGCTGCTGGCATTGCATCAGTATTTAGAGCTGTCTGTCATCCTCAGTTTCCACTTTTCTTTAGCTTGCTGTCAGAAGTCTCCTCTGATTTTCTTCCTTCCCACACTGCACCGTCCATGTTTGCTACAGATGTGGGAAGCAGAGGTTAAACCCTTTTCTCCCCCCATTCGCCTTTTTTGGTCTGTTTTCAAATAATGATGCCATTATCTTTCAGCAGCAAGACTGGATAGCATTAGGTATCTCCATTCATTCAGTACATCAGTCAAAGCAGCCAAAGAATATATTAGATAGAATCACAGCTTTATCTGTCCAATACATAATATACCAATGTAGCACAAGAAGGGCTGCTCAAATTGATTGAATTGGGTTTTCCTACAGGGCTGCTTTGTGTATAGTGGGAAATATTCTGTATCAAACAATCTACATGAACAGCAGCCACGGTGTGACTAATCTCAGCAATGCTAATACTGAATAATCTCAGGAAACTTGAACAGGAGGATCAATGTTCCACTCACTTCATATAAATGGCCTATATTATAAAACCCATCAGATAAAGGTTAGCTACTGCTACATTTACAGCCTAGCATGCATGACCCAGGTGGGGTATAGCAAACACAAACCCCGATCTCACAGCCAGGATCTAAGTGACTAAAGCCAGCAGCAGCAGTGTCAGCCACCTTAAAAGAAATAAAATCCAAAAATAAAAGCTTCCTTCTGTTTCATAGCATTTATTAAACAGTGATCTCCATATCAATTTTTCCATACTGAACTTTTTGTGCCCAACCCTTTAAAACAGGAAGTTAGTCATCTGGGCCAACTGCAGAAGGACAAACTGAATATTTCAGGGTGATGGAAGATTGTCAGCATTAGCCTGCAGAGAAAATAAAAATCCTAGAAACAGTGCCCAGGGGAGTATGAAATTGGAACTTCTGCTAGGAAAAGCTTTCAGCTGAAGAGGTGGTGTGCAATAACGGGTTTGCACAATTCCCTTTTCCAGGTTGTATAAGGCCAGAGCTGGTGGTTTTGATGCACCTTGGCTCAGGCAGGAGGGAAGATGAGCTCCAAGGATTTGCTTCCCTGAGGGAGACGGTGTTTGGCACAGTGGGAGAAAAGAGTGAGAAGTAGTGACCTGAAGAACATGAGTTCAGCTCCCAGCCACCACTGCATTTTTGTTCTGCTGTTCTCACTAGTGCTGCCTCTACAGCTTGAGCAGTTAGTGATAGAACATTTCTGTTCAGAGAGATCATCTGTTTAGAAGGTCATTTCTTTGGGGGGATTGTTTGGATGTTTTGTTTCCTGTTTTCTTTTTCTCTTTACTCTTAAAGTTCTAGAAGCTAACAGCCAAATAATCCCTCCTCTGTTCCAATTCTGAGGCTTTGTGTACTGGCTTCTCCCAACAGCTGTGCCCAAGCCAGTGCTGCGGTGGGGCCTGACTTTTACTCTGTTGCCCCCCTTTTCTATAATGCAAAAAATCACACAGGTAGAACTTTTTGACTTAGACCTTTGTTGTCACAAAGAAATAGAGAATTATTTATAATCAGAGGGGGACAGGTTTTCATCACTGCAGATTGATGCACGTTTTAGAGCATTCACCTTTAAGGTGTCCAGAATGCAATCTGCTAGATCCTCTGTGGATTGTAAATTTGTAGAGTTGGGCTACTTTTTTTCTTTTTGTCTGCTGAGGAAAGCTTTATGATCACTATTACATTATCTTGTCTGTGGTACTGTGGAACTGGGCCCCTTCTTCCTATCAGGAAGCATTTTCTTTACTTTCATACCAATAAAGTGTTTCTCAGACCAGGGTTCATTCCTAATAAGCAACTTGAGAATTTCACCTGAACTAAGAAATATTTTTCCCCACTGTGTGCCCTAAGCTTCAGAATATCAAGGAGCCTACATGCTTTGAATCTAAGACAGAGCTTAGAGTCTAACAGCTTTTTTATCACCTTCCATCAAGGAAAAAAGCCTCCAGGTGGATTAAGCTGTGTGTATAGGAAGCTTACAAGGTAGCAGGTGTCAAGTCCCAGTAAAGGTCATTCCATTAGGGCTGTTCTCTTCTCAGCCACGGCTTTCCTTGAAGACTTGTGTAAAAGTGCCACTGAGACATTGGTGCACTGCTTTACAGGGCAGGGATGTTGAGCAAAATGCTGAAGCATGCACAGCATATTTGCCCAGGGATTTTAGCCTGAAGTCTAGCTATAGAATTGTGGTCCAGATAAAATATAGTGGCACTGCTAGAGACTGGAAGCAGGGTAGGGAAAAAATATCTTCCCATGTTTCTGGTCCAGCCATCCAAAAAGGTCCAGATTAGGTAGACAGGGTGTTGACAGTACACTATAGAAAAAGTTGTAAGTTGTTAAAAAGAATTAAAAATCAAAATCCTAGTTGTATTATGATTGAGGGCCTGGAATGAGCTTGAAACCTACTTGATGCATCCCATTGTCCATTGTCACTAGATCAAAGGAGAAAGGCTTGCTGTAAAAATGAGTAAAAATCATGTGACAACTCATGCTGCCAGACATTTCAAGGCATGAGCAGACAGCATTCAGTCAGCACTCTTGGATCATATTTCTGATTGTATCTTCACAAAAACAAGGATCAGAAACAGAATTTCCTTTTCTTCTTTTTTCTTTTTTTTTTTCCTTCAATGGGAGTGATGTAACCCGAGGAGCTCCAGCCATACACGTACACCTTTCTTGCCCAGACTACACCTTGTAGCTTTGCCCCTAGGTGCAGGCTTATGGGGGGGTGAGCAGGAGGTGAAGGGTGGAAGAGGCCAGCACAGCACGATGATACTTTCAGCATTTGATAAAGCTGCTCTAAGTGACATCGTCTTGAAAAGCTTTAGTCAAACTCGTGCTGTTTCAAAGCACGCTGTATGAAATCTTGCGTGCCTATTTAAAAATAAAAGCTGAAGAAGTCACTTTCAGCAGGCCACTGTCCCGAAAACTGAACTGGCCCTACAGAAACCAGACCATACTGCAGGAAAGAAATGGTGGGAAATCTAATCAGGTAACCACAAACAGCAATGAATTGAAAGCCTCAGTGGATCTGTGAAGGAGGAAACCTGACAGTTATGTTCAGGACATTGCCGAGAAGCCCTATGATTTTGCTGCTTCTAACTTCACTTCAAATATCTTGAGGAAATGCCAGTTTTCAGCTAGTAAAGATGAGCCGTTGATTAATTGACATGTCAATAAAAGAGATGTTACTACCAGATGATAAGTCACGATGATAAACCATCTGAAAATATATGCATAAGGGTGGTGAAGGATCTTAAACTAGAGAGGCTGAACCACTGGGAAGAAAGTGCTAAAGTAACCAACTACACCAGAAGACAAAAAGAAGCACAGGTGCTAGTTGGCATATTTTCTGCAGATTTAATGTGGCTAGAAAAGATCCACTTGAGGACTTATTTGGATTTCTGAAAAATTTTTGATCAGCAAGAAGCATTACTGCAGGTTTTGCAGTGGGCTTTTCTGAATGTGAGAAGCTCAGTGATGTGAGTGTTAAAAAGCTATTGGACATCAGCTGATGCAACAGCAATTGTCTGTGTACGTGCCCTTAGCCTGCAGCAAGAGTGAGGAACTTTGGGTTGCCTTTATCCTCCTCACAGAAACAGTGCAACTCGGCTTGGTTTTGTAGAATGGTATAAAAAAAGATGAGTTATAGCATTACTTATAACTGTTATACAAAACCAGGAATCAGAAGTTATTTCAGAAAATTAAAGGAGAATCAGTTGAAAAAGGGTTAAGAGAGTCACACTGTAGGCAATGGATAAATAACCTGGTGGGAATTGGTCATAGGTGTAGGAGAAGGGAATCCAGGTGAGCTGGGCCTTGATCAGCCACAGCTGTGTTAATTACCCAACTCAGCCTCACCCCTAATGAGTCCCAGCTGTATCCAATAAGGATAAGTGTGATAAAAGGGTGTGGCTTAGCCAGTGAGGGGAATCATGAAAGAGCAGGAACGTTGAGGAAGAGGGAGCCAGAGGGTCATGAAGGAGAAGAAGGAGGATCCTGAGGAGAGAGAATCACTGCTGTGAGGTCAGTCTGGGTCTGATGGGGTCAGAGCCTGTTGCTGGAACCTGCAGTCACAGCCTGGCTGGGTAAAAGCCTGCACTCAGAGGCTGCAAACTGATCCCTGCAGTCAGAGTCCAGCAGGAAATAACCAGCAGTCAGAGGCTGCAGGGAAACCTCCAGCAGGAGCTGCTGCAGGTAGGGTCAGTGAATGGTTTGGGTCAGGATGGCTGAGCTGTACAGAGGAATAAACCAGGGCCCTTTTCATGCTGTGATGAACAAGGAGTCTGTGTCTCTGCTCATTTCTACCCTCTAACAAGAGGGCTGCTGCAATAGTATGAATCCTCACAGTTCTCAATTTAGGTCAGATTTAGACATCTCTGTGCACATTCATATTAGATGGAGATAAAAACAACCCTGAGGGCAAACAGACCTTTAGGCTTTGGAACATAAACTGTGCTCTGAGTAATAGAGTAAGGTGGAAACTTAGGACAGTAAGGTGCTAGGCCCTATGTGTTCGTCAGAAGGTTTCCTTTGCTTAACCACTGTAGATTTTTGTGTTGGCTCCCTGATAGAGGGGTCTGCCCAACATGAAATTCCTCTTGTTTTCCCTTGTGTGATATGGCTATCAGTTGAATTGCACATTAGATCATGGCTCCATCGTGGACTTCTTGCAGTTACTGAATTTGGCATTTTAGCAGCTCCACTCACTCCTTTTCTTGCTGAGTTTTGAAGTCCCTGTTGACTTGGTGGTGCAATTTTTCATGTTTCTTTTAAACATACTCCTCATGTTGATCCTGCTTGGCAAATGGTAGTGAGCTTGTGAGCTTTGAAGGCTGGCTTGAAAACTGTGAACATCTGAAGATCTTGTGCCTTTTCTTTGCCTTAAATATTTTATCTTCCAGCTTGGAATTATTCATTGGGTTAACATGTGAACTGCTCCCATTGGAAAGAGCCTGGCTGTGAGGATTCTCTCTGTATTTTCTTGGAAGGAGGCTGTTGATGTTAGGAGCCACTGTTCTTGTAGCATGGCTGGCACTGAGAGAGAATTTTCTCCAGAGAGAGACTCTTAGGTTGGGAGCAGCTGCTGTTGGCAAGGCTGACTGGAAGAGATCTTCTCCCTGGCGGTTTGGGCTGAGTGAAGACCCCATTGCAGGGAAGTGTTGCTGCTGGAGCAGAGCCAGGGTGGGGTGAGTGAGCATGGGAGACTCTTAGCAGGAGGAGCTCCTCCCTCACAAAGAGCCAGCCTGTCCCCAGTGTCCTTAACCAAGGTGGGCTGCTGGTGCCAGTGGCACGTCCCTGGGGATGGATCCGATTGCTGGGATTGTAGTAAGGGCTTTGTGTGCCTCTGTGTGCGTCCAGTGTTTGTTTACATTGTCTAACGATGGTTTGTATCGTGCTTAGAGCGTGTTTGATTTAGTTCAGCTGCTGTTACCACATTTGATATTTTAGTGTGTGTTTAATAGGCACAGGGGAAGCCGCACAACCTTCCACCTCTGTTAGGCATCTCCTGTCTTAGGGAACAACTCTAAGACATCCCTTAGGTTTCTCTTGCAGTTTTGTCTGACCTTTAGTAAAAGGCACCCTCAGCCAAACTACTGAGCTTTGCTGCTCCCTTGGGGGAGCTGCCTAAGACAGGTTTCAGTCTGTTTCACTAATAATAATTTGTGGTTTTCTTCTGTGTGAATGTGTGTTGGTTGTGCATAGTCTGGCTGGGTTTTTTTTTTTCCTTTTTTCACTTCTGTTCTGGAGTTGATTTTTTACTCAGGTGATCCTGTACTATAGGGTTACAGCAATAACAATATATGTAGATTATTTTCTTTCACTGATTTCATGTAAGATAAATAATGTATCTTATACACAAGCTGTAGTTAACTTATGTACATACAAAAATGTATATACATATGTGTTTTCTTTAGCATTTTTGGGGCCACTGTTAATTATCTCACTTCCCTTTTCTATTTTCTGCTATTTTAGGTTTCAGTGAATGTTTCATATTGTGGTGGATGGTACGTGTCTGGGACTTACACATGGTTTTACCTCTGGCACAACTAACTCCTTTGGTGTTTAGAAGTAAAAAAGCAGTACCTAGAAATTCAAGTTGAATTTTATGCTGCTAGCCTCTCTTATCTATGGGCATTAAAAGAAAATAGCTTCCTGCTATGGGCTAAAAGTTATCTGCACAGAAGGAAGCTAATGTGCTCCTAATTAGATAGAAAAGGAAACCAAGGAACATGAAGCTACTTATTCACAGTTAATTTTAGGCTTTTGTTTAGCAGTGCTGACACAGACACACTTATATACCTGCAGAGGGCCCTGGAGGGTGCGGCAGCTTAAATAATATGCTGAACCCTGTGTCAGAGAGCTCTAGGCCTCAGCTGAAGTGCAATTCAGACTCCCATACGTACTTGAAGCACTGCTGAGATTCTGGAGTTGGAGCAGAGTATCTCAGGGTGCTACACTGAACATCTGGGTCTTAACTGTAAGACTGTGATCACATTTTTTTATTTTATTTTTCTTTTGTAGAACCGACCTGGATCTCCAGGATGTTTATTTTATTTTTTTTTTTAAATATACCCTTGATATCTGCTCTAGCCAGCTCAACCTTTGTTGGTTAGAAGGCATCAGTCCTGTTCTGTCTAAGCAAACTGAACAATATATATATATTTTTCTCTCCATGCATGGATTTATGTGATGATGTTGAAAAAGGTGCAGCAGGAAACAAACTGTGAACTACTTTACAATCTCTCTTTCGGCTGGGTTTACTTAAGGGACTATTCAAGAGGCAGGGAAAAGGTATGTTTGCCATGGTGATGGTTTTAATTCTAAATAATCTAAGAATGGTTTGGGTTGGAAAGGAACTTAGAGATCCTCTAGTTCTGACTCCCCTGCCATGCGCAGGGACACTTCTCACTAGACAAGGTTTCTCAAAGTGCCATCCAACGGCTTTGAACACTTCCAGACTTGGGGCAACCACAACTTTTCTGGACAATCAGTGCCGGTCCTCACCAACATCACTGTAAAGAAATTCTTCCAAATATCTAATCTGACCCCATTCTTTCTGTTTAAAGCCCTTCCTCCTTGCCCTGTCACTCCATGTTCTTGTCAGAAGTCCTTCACCAGTGCTCTTGGACCCTGTCTAGGTACGGTAAAATCAGTGAGGTTTCCTTGCAGCCTTCTCTTCTCCAGGTGGAACAAGCACAGCTCTCTCAGCTGTCTTCATAGCAGAGGTGCTTCATCCTTCTAATCCCCTCTGTGACCCTTCTCTCAGCTCCCTCCAGTAGTCCACATCCTTCCTATGCTGGGGCCTTCAGACCTGGACTCCAGGTGGGGTCCACAAGAGCAGAATCACCTCCCTCAACCTTCTGCCCAGGCTGCTTTTGATGCAGTTCTCTGGCAACCAAAAACTGGGGGTTTTGATAACTCCAGGAATATGAGCATTGATGCTTGAGCATCTAATGCTAGTTATGCATTTTAATTTTTTTAAAAAAAGAGAAAGAACAAAAAACTCTGGCAATAACTGCTGTGAGTCGCATTATGGACACAAATGTGTTTTGTGCCAGGAGAGAAGCTGAGCGGTGAAATTGCCTTGCTGGTTTTGCTTTGTCTGCGGAGGCCCTGCACAACCACATACCTGGTCCTCCCAATGGCAGGAAAAAACTGGGGCACAGGAAGGGGGAATTGGTTGTGATGTGCATATATACATACAAACATGCAGGTATTTCCATGTGAATAAAACTATGGTGCTTACTAGAGCTGCATATGCTGTCCCAGGCTAGATTAAAAATGAGTTTGCATATATTTTCTGTCAGGATCATTTCATTTAAAAAAAAGAGCTAAACATAGGAACAACACACAAAATAAATCCAATCCCTAAGCTTCATGCCCTCCTTTTCTTCTCCCATTGAAACCCAGTAATCTCACTTGTAAATTTATAATCAAGGACAGGTCTTGTTAGCTCACTGGAGCTAGAGGTATAGTACCATTGTATCATTATTGTTTGACTTCAATGTGTCATCTGGTGAGTACTCAAAGGAAAAAAAATATCTTCAAGTGCATCTTTGAAGGTCTCGCTGTTCACTACGTAAAATGATAAAATTTACTAACTTTTCATCCATTAAAAAAACAAGAAAGAGGCAAAAAAAAAATTTCTGTTTAACGAACAACCACTGTCCAGATTTGAGAGTAAGGCTGGCCTCAAATGCATTCAAGGTTCAGGCTATACCTTCTGCACATCTGTAATCCCAGTGCACAACACGCTGCATAAATTACTTGTGCTTGGCAAGCATGGTGTATGCAAAGGGGCTGTGTCTTGGTCAGAGGTGTGTGCATCCTTTTGCATCCTTTACTACTTCCTCAGTGCCAGCTGGCGCACAGATTATTTAGGTCTCATTTGAATCCAAGTTCTTCTATATGTTTTTGCACACCAACACAGATGCACGTGAAATGCACTTGGCTCAAGGTTTTCCAAAGCCAACCATGAGGCTGGAGCATAAATAAGCCAACTTTTGAAAGGCTTGTTTTTTCAGGGCATGCTGTACATCTCATGACTCTCATTCTAGATGGGTGAAATTCATCTGCTCAATGCTGTTGTTCCCTTTTGACAGTAGGACTCTGAATCCAGCAAAACCCCCGTGTGTTCCTCATAGAAATGAGGACCCAACTAAGTGTTTTGTCATGGTTGGTGACACTGATAAGAAGAAACCTTGCAAAGCATAATATGCTATCAAAAATTACCCTTTTTTCCCCCTCCTAACACGTGTTAAATTAGCCAATAAGCCTTGAAGCTGTGCATACCTGATGATTAATTTATGTTATTTTGTGGGTGTTTTTCTTTGGAAAAAAGCTTCTATCACGCTAGATTTACAGCATTGCTGAGTTTCACGATGTTGCAATGCTGTCTTCAATTCAGCCGCTTCATATTGAAATTTCACACACAATAATTGGCTGACCTTCACAGCTATGGCAGAAACTAATTAAAGCTGTAAGGCTTTGCTAGTTATGCTTTTGTGTGAAATGTGGAGTTTGGTGATAATGAAATATGGGGTGCAGATGCTATTGTCTCAGATAGTCTATGTCCTTGGTTCACACTAATGAAGAACAGCAATTATTAAACAAAACGCATTTTCAACCATTAATTATTTGTGTTTTGATAGACTAAATGTCCCAGCAGCAGCTCCTTCTTCTTCACTTCTGCAAAAAGTCATTTAATGTAATTTTACAAGCAAATGGGAGAGTCCTGGGGATGCTGCATGAGACTTTTACTGCATTTGGAGGATTGGTTTCAGACTCATTCTGTGCTGCATTGCACAAGAAACTGCGCCACAAATAAAGGAGCATTTTAAATGGAATGATATTAAAGTTTGGGGATTTCATGCCTCTAGACAGAATCTGAATAACGCGATCATTATTTCTGTTGTTAGATTCATAAAGAAGATAGAAATGAGTACATGCAGTGGGCTCTTATGGGTGGGTGGAACAGGGCTACATCTTGCAGTTCATCTTTCTTACACCTTTAAATGTGTCCTCTCTGATCTCACTCACTTCAGCAGAAGCAGAGGTAGATTTTTAATTATGGTTGATTGGAAAAGCTGCTCAGATGTCCTCTCATCCTCAGGAATGACCGTTGGGAGAACATTGGGTAAAAACTTTGATTTCCCCCACTGAGTTGAAGTGTGGACTGTGTGTATGTACCCATACTTAGGAATATGGGAAGGCTGACCTGAAACAGAGATTAGACAGAGCTAGAGAATAAAGTAGGGATTTACTGAAAGGCCTTTAGGGTACACCTTGGGCAGGACAGGGTCTCACCAGGGCTACACCCAAGGTGGACCCAAAATGGTCACAAAACTGCTGACCAGTCACAAGGTCTTAGGTTTTCATAAGTTTTAGTCCATTTGCATATTGGGGTTTAATTGTCCAATTACAGCTCCAGGCTCTGAGGTCCCATCCTTCTTGTTCCTCCCTCCAGCCCACCCTTTTTTGTGCTTTTGGGGCTGAAAGTTGTCCTTGGTCTTCAGCAGGAAAATAATTTTTTTTGTTTCCCTGCTCTGTGCAGAGAGCTGAGTGACACTGAATGTGAGGCTCAGAACTGCACCTCTGGGCAGCACAGAACCTGAAAAACATGAAAGCTAAAACTTAAGGCATCAATATCTTTATTATGTTTGTGTACTTAGTGCTATAGTTTCATAAGTTTGGAACAGCATTGACTGTAATGACTTCCAGTCCCCTCCCTCTATTTCTTGCTTTTTTTCCCCGATCCCTTATGCCAGCCCTTCCCTATGTCATTCCCCCCAGTGCTAGGTGAGTTTCATTAACAGCCGTTTCTCCTTTCATCTGCTAAGATGATCTGTTTAATGTCAGCATGGCATGATCTTGTTCTACTTGAGGTTTCTATCTCCTCAGATTAGCTGGAGGAAGGACTTCACACTCCTGGGAGATTCCCAGGGTGTTGGCTGGCTGCTTGCTGTGCTGTGCTTTGTTTTGTTTTTCCCTTCTCCAGCCTGTACTGTTCTAAAGCTTCCTTGCCCACTGCACGCAGCAGTGGGATGTGTGCAGTCCAAGGTGACAGATGCCACCTGTGACAGGTACATGTGACAAAGGTGTGCAGCAGTTATGGATGCAAGGGGGTCATGGTGCTATTTTAAAGGCGTGTTTTAGCTATGAAAATCCGGGAGATGCCGTTGGAAATCATGACCTTCCCCTTACTGAAGTGACTGATTTTAGAAACAGCAATTAGAAAAAAAACTTCAGTGATAATTCCTATGGAATTTCTTAGGAACTGGATGGCTCCTTTGCACATCCCAGCCTGGTCATTGAGCAGCAGAGGTCTTCCATTTAGAGTGGTGTTCTGTGGAGAAAAATTATGTAAATACTTGCTATTTGCTTCAATACTGTTGCAGTTCCCATGTTCTTAGCATCTGAAACATCAAGTCCTCAGCAATGAAATATATGCAGTGATATTAAGAGATGAAACTGTTGTTAGGGAGATACCATCACATTTTTGTCCATTCTTGAAAATAGAGCGTTGTCCTGCCGGGCAGCCATAATCATATAGAAGAATAATTCTTTACAGAAACAACTATTTCAGAGGATTCTTTTGTATAAGCATTCCATTGTGGGTTTAAGAAAATAAGATAATGGTTTAAGATTATCTTTAATAAGATAATGGTGTAAGAGAGAGCATATGTATGTGCCACATACTCATGCATCTTGAATAGATGCTGTTACCTGTACCTCAAAAACAGAGAAGGAAAACTGAGACAGAATTAGAGACTTATTCCTCCTCACTGGACTAATAGCCGAGAACTGCTTCATTTGTTTTGTTTCTTTGGTTTGTTTTTTTTTTTTAGTAAGTCTGTCTGAGGGTCTTAGCACTTTAAATACCTAAATATCTTCAGATCAGTAATATACTTCCTCAACTGGGAATTCTGCATTCTCCAAACAAGCCAAACAGCAACTTCAGGATTGTCAATAATGATTACTAGGTTTCCCTGCCCCTGGAATACTCCTCCTGCAGTTAGTGCCAGAGGGAGTTCAGAAATGGTATCAAATCCAGGTAGATGTGGCCGGCTTGGCTCCCAATGATAAATCCTAGTCCTAAATGTGTGTGTGGCTCTTTTCTTCATCAGGCAGGGTTTTCTTTATCCAGGCATCATCCAAAGGCTGCCTGAAGAGCAGCTCTGGATGCAGAGGACATGTGCCCCTCCAGCCCAGCCTTGACCACAGTCCCTTCTTTCCAGTGTCCCTGTT
This sequence comes from Donacobius atricapilla, assembly GCA_013397315.1. Lineage (NCBI taxonomy): Eukaryota > Metazoa > Chordata > Aves > Passeriformes > Mimidae > Donacobius > Donacobius atricapilla. The sequence goes on from WBMY01014129.1 coordinate 87,531, forward strand.
GGTCACAGAGGTTTTCACACGACTTGGCTTTGTGTATATTCCTGTAGCATCCCATATATGCATTTAATATATTCTATAGGCCTTGACATACATGCATGAAAAACAGAGGTGCTGTCAGCAGTTGGTGGCCGTAATTAAGATTGCTAGGAAAAGGAATAATACATCCTGATATTACAACCCTGTTACTATAAAACTGAAGTTTTCCAGGCTTTTTCACTCCTGTCTGTTCCAGGTTTTGATGGCATCTTGGCTGTAGGACGTTGCTCTTTGAGCACATAGCACGTATATGGAACAGTACAAAGCTATGGATGTATGCTGTGTGTTTGGGCACACCAATTGCACAAGGCAGTTTCCGATCAGTTTAACGTTACAGCTTCTGATGTTTACTGTGACAAATCTCAGTAAGAGGGGATTTTGTATGCTGATTTATTTGTGAGGCCAGCTGTATGACATTCATGTACTGAATGTTTTTGAGTGACCTGCTTTTTGTGACTTTTGATAGAGAATCTAGCACAGAAGAGTGAAATTAAATGAGCAAGTCTTCTCTTGCACTTAAAATATATTTGAAATTACCAAAAGCTGCGGGTTTTGGTGAACGATATCATAACTATAGCGGGATGATGAAATTCAGCATTCCTGATGCAATCTGACAAACACATGGAACACAATTGCTTGTAGTGGTGGTGTTTACAAGGTGCAAAGATGTCAGTGTGCAGGGTAGAGAGGTGAGGTTTTACAGCTCGGTGAAAAGGATATTACCCCGTGATGTAAATATTTTAGCAAGCAGGACTGTAATACCGTAAAACTAATGAACAACCAACAAACTACTGATCTTCTAATCCTGGAGAATAAATAAGCTTTTTAAAAAAATGAAACCCCAGAACTACAAAGAATTTATTTTCAATAGTTTGGCAAATGGAGTACTTTACTATGTTACTATTTGTCTTTCTGTCAGTATATATAAATGTATGTGTGCAAAAGTGTTATATACAGGTTTTGTCTTTCTTGTTCACAAAGGGAAACAAGAAGTAATGCGTAAGTAGGTGCTTCTGATGATGAAAATTTCAGATCCTTATTTTTTTTTTCTGGATTCTTTCATTTGGTGGTGTGTTGGCTCATATCACAGCTATGGCAGAGTCCAAACATGGGGCTGGAATTTGCTGATTGCATCTGTTATTTTAACTTTTTTGAGTACTTGATCTCCAAGACTGACAGCTTCTCTTTCTTCAAGTGTTTTGACATCTCCAGGGTTAAAGAGTAGTACCTTCAGAAAGCTCGATTGTGAAGTTTAGAAATTGACACCAATAACATAACATTAAATCAACCAATTTTATTTTATTTTTTTTTTCTGTAGTGGATAAGCCAGTCTGCTTGTAAATACATTAAAGGATAGTGTGTAGGTGGAAGAAGAATTATGCTACCATTTTAAGAGCTAATAAATCTTTATTTAAGCAAGGGACCGCTAAAATTTAATTAGGCATATAAAAGCAGAGATCATTCTGAGGGTAAAAATATGCCAATTCTCACAAGAAAAGGCTTCTGCTTTATGGAAAAAGAGTAAGTTAAAGCGTACTCCCCTGTTACTATGTCAATAGAAAAGCTGGTTGCAGGAGTCTAAGTTTAAAAAAGGAGGGAAAAAAAGGAAAAAGAAAGTCAGGCTGTGCACATGGGTATAAAAAAATACACTGTGCAGTTAGTAATCTTGCCTGCTCTGCTTGGTAGTGGTATTGCCAATGCAAAATCTCTGAATTCCTGAAGGGTAGCCCTTTGAAAATACCACCTCCCCACACAGTTGCATGGGTGAGCTGAGGCCTTTTTTAGTATTAGCTACAATGTCGTAGAGAGGGGTGCTGCTGGTGGAAGCCTTTTGTGCACATCATGAAATAAATTGTGAGTGGCATGAAAAGTCAGACTAAGTCATTTTGGAAGGTGAGAATTACATTGGACAACGCGTTGCTCTTGGCGGGTTTGCTCATGTGCCAGCCAGTGTTCTAGTAGGCATCAGGGAAAAAAGAGGATTTCCTGATTTTTTTGCATGTGACATAAGTTGTTCCTCTGGTAAGCCCAGTGTCACCATGGCAGTAAAAATAAAGCATCTTTTTCTAGCACAGCATTACCAACATCTCAGAAAAATCCTTGAGATTTTATACCCTCTAAATCTGTGGTTCGGCGAAGAAAAAAAAATAAAATAGTAAAACTACATGGTGTATTAAAGGATCTCTTAAATTCACAAATCTGTATGAAGTTAAAATAAACACCTTCCCTAGGCTGCATTTTTTAATGAGTTCTGTCACACTCGTGGGAGTTGCCCTGAGTTTTATTTCCGTGTGAGCTAACAAGCCAGGCAGCACAGGCTGCTCCCCTGCTCGGCTCTGGCCGTGGCGTGTAGCACTCTCTGCTCTGCACAGGGCTGGTCACGGAGCTGCAGGTGTAGGTTATTATTATAAAGATTGCTCATAAACTTTGAGGAGTCTGTGGGAAGATGATAGAAGCTGCTTTTGTATTGCCTTGGATAAATGTCTCTTCTCTTGGGTGTGCTTATTACCTGGAATGCTGTCTCTAGGCAGAGCTTTGGACAGTGGAGCAGAGAGCTTACCCCTGGGGCTTTGCTTGCTTTCCTAACATAATTATTAAATAACAAATACTCTTTCATTTTGCCCAGCTAGGACACAGTCTTTGACCTTTCCTACTCTTCCTGTTTTACTAGCCTCCCAGACCTTTGGAATCTTTTTGAAGCCCTCACGTGGTGCTTCATGTAACAAATTGGCTGAGCAAATTGCTGAATCTATAGCGAAGATTTTGAAGAGCAGCTTATACAAATATCTGTCAAAAATAACACGGTGCAGCTCATCCCGCTTTAAGGGCAGGACAGACAATGTAAATGACCTTTTAATTAAGATCACCCTGCTTTCTGTGTTTATTTGATTATGCTAAAACTATCTGAGAACAAACCCTTATCTTAACATACTATGTTTTAAGCCTGTGTTTTGCCAAGTGAGGGGTACCAGAATGACATAATACAAGTTATCTAAAATGCTGCCTTCTCGACGAGGTTTATGTTTATGTTGCTGCCTGTTCATTTTTTTTTTTTTTCCTGGGAACACGACACAGTCTAGGAAAGCTCATTCCGGGGGGCAGACCCTTTTAAATGCCATGTATGCTGCGTGCTCTAGGCAAGGATAGTCACAACTTGGCTAAGGAAGGTGTCTCTTATGTCTCAGCTTTCAACGTTAATTTATTCTGGCAAGAGCGCCATATGTACGCTGAGTTACTCACATTCATATAAGAAACTGAACTTGTGATAGGATCTGAATGCTTGTGATTTGACTTGAACATAAATATTCTGGGACTTGCCTTCTCAGGCTAAAAGAAACAACAATTTCATATATCCAATGCTTCCAGTTATTTGAAAAATGAAGGAATGTTATTAGTAACACTTGCACATGCAGCATACTGGCTTGCACATATAGTACGAACTCTTGTATTCAGCTGTCTTGATTTCCTTTGTTTTGTAGGCTAGACAGAGCTTCAGTAGCTGGGCTTTTTTGCTTACAATTTTGACAGTTAAGGTATGGATATAATTCAGTTGGCAGGAGAAAACCTTTGGTCTTTAGCGAACTTACAATGTAATGTGAATAAATTCCTGTTACTGATGATGAAGACCAAAGCAGTTATTTTGAACTAAACGCACTGGACAAAATGGGCCACCTTCTGCTTTCTTTTCTATCTGCACGATCCCATAGTGGCCTGCTGGACAGATGGTTTGGTTATGACATGGTGAATTGCAAAGATTTTTGTTTCTCTAAAGTAATTGTTTGTACAAATCACAGACTTTGCATGCGTAAAATTCCAGCCAGATGTTGAAACCAGAAATGAACCGCGTCAGCCCAAGTCACTGGCTTTGCTGGGAACTGTGGTGATACCTCTTGTGGTTTGCAGTGGGCTGCGTTAGTTGGGAGCAGGGGAATAGCAATGGCTTCCTTTGGAGCATATTCCTTATGTTTAGAGATGCGACCTGCAACTGCTAATTTACTGATGCTGTAGCTTGGACCATTCACAGTGTTTGAACTGAAATCTTTTGCACAGAAAATAATCAAGACTAATTTATCCAAAGTAGACAGGTTTTGTATTAGCTCCTCTCTCTCTTTCCTGATTTCCCATATATTCCAAACGTCTTTCATCTCGTTCCTCTGCTTATATCTATAGCTGATGCAACAGTAATACCTGGAATTCTCCAGTTTCTCCCAAATTGCCTAGCTTTTGCATTCTTTACTTATCACAGGGAAGGCTGCAGGAAAGTGCATCTCACAGATTTTCACACAGGAATGCCATACCAAGTCGTGTTGAGATTTCATCAGAGAACCTAGGTTGTGAATGTGAGTGGAGTGGCTAGGCAGTGCCTGACAAATCTGGGAAGCTCTTAGCACCTTCCAGAAAAAAGATGTCTGCAAGCAAGCTAGGACAGAAGCTGAGGAGAAACACGACTAGCAGATTAGCAGAAGGGTAGCTAACTTTAGACATGACTTCAGTTAGACTTTGTGTAGCTCCAGGAAATATCTCTGCAGTTTCAGCCTATAAGAAAATAGCCCCAGCGGAGTCTGTGTGGCAACACAGAAGAGGTGATGAGAAGAAGATGAGGACATACACTGAAACCAAAGTTTCAGGATTCAGTTCTAAGGAACATTTAAGATAAACTCTGACAACTGCAAATATTGCTTAGGTTTCAGGTCTGGATGTGCATCCCAGTCTACTCCTAGCTTTCTCTTGGGATTTCTGTGGATTTTATCCACAAAGTACATAAATAAGGGGTTTGCACTGGGAATTTCTGTTCTGAACTGTATTTGAGGAATGCTTTTGAAGCAAGCTGAGGAAAGTGTTTCAGATGTGCTCATCCATGGACTTGGCAGGAACTCTCAGGGAAAGCTCAGATGTGAGCTGTGGTGGCATCCCATGGCACACAGGAAGTTTCCTCCAGGTCTGCCCAATTAGGAGCCAGGACTGCAGGATGGGATGGAGTGGGAATGCCCATACTTTTCTTCAGAGTGGTCCTTTTCTGTGCAAAACAGATGTATCCTTCCACCCACTTTCACTCTAGACATACACAATCACTCTTGCTGAATGATTCCCATGCCCTGTTCATTTTCTAGCAGTGTATGGCCACTGCTGAACAACAGACTGAAAGCTTGGGCTGGAGCTGTGTGGAAAACTTGCCAGAGTAGTGATATGTTGTGGTGTGGTGTGTGGCTTCCCCCTGCCTGGTTCTTTTCCTGCCATAAGCTGTTTACTGTTTTTTCCTCCTTTCCGGAATTTTCCCTACCCCGTTGGCAATCCTCCCCTGAACCCCCCATTCCCCAGAAATTTCTGCGTCAATCCCCTCATTCCCTCCCCGGCTCCTTGTCAATCACTCGGTTTCCCCGCCCTCTCTTCTGGAAGTTTCTGGGAGAGCTGTCGAGTGATTGGGCGAGGCCCAGGAGGTCCCTCCCCCTCAATCCCCTGATTGGTTCGTGTACCTGTACGTCACGCCCCTTGTTCACGCCCACCCCTCTCCCCATTGGTGGTTGGCTGTTCCCGCCCCTTGTGCGCGCCCCGCTACTTAAAGGAGCGACTCCCGAGCGCCGGGGCTTAGAAGCCGCGGTCAGGAGCTCGCCATGGCCTTCGGTGAAGGGCATGTGCCTCTCCTCTGAGTCTGCTGCCTTCCTTCATCGGCCGTGGCTGCGGCTTCTCTCCCTTCCCGCCAAGGGCTGAGCACTCTCAGCAGCCGTGAGGCGCTGGGCAGTGCCCCGCAGGCGGCTGCGGCTTCTNTCGAGCGCTGAGCAATGGCCCCCGCAGGCCTCAGCCGCCCCTCGGCAGCCATGAGGCGCTGGGCAGTGCCCCACAGGCGGCTGCAGCTTCTGTCCCGCCACGGGCTAACCACCCTCAGCAGCCGTGAGGCGCGGGGCAGTCCCCCGCAGGCGGCTGGAGCTTTTACCCTGCTGAGGGCTCAGCCCTCAGCCGTCGCTCGGCAGCCATGAGGCGCTGGGCAGTGTCCTCCACAGGCGGCTGCGGCTTTTCTCCCGCCACGGGCTAACCTCCCTCAGCCGCTCCTCAGGACTTCGAGCGCTGAGCAATGGCCCCCGCAGGCCTCAGCCGCCCCTCGGCAGCCATGAGGCGCTGGGCAGTGCCCCACAGGCGGCTGCAGCTTTTACCCCGCCAAGGGCTCAGCCCTCAGCCGCCCTTCGCCAGCCGTGAGGCGCTGGGCAGTGTCCCCCGCAGGCGGCTGCCGGTCACCGAGCTCTGGGGCTCGGCAAACACGGCCGGAGTGATAGGTTTCCGTCTCTGTTTTTAAATAAGTGCCTTCTGCTTTCAAATAAATCGTGAACGGATCCGCAGCAGAGACGGAGCCGTTTTGAGTAAAGCAAAGGCCTCCTGTCAATAGTGGCAGTTGAAGGATCGGTGCCCTCTATTCCTTGTTGGCCCGTAGCTTCTAAATACTGGTTTTTTGCACTAACACCTTTTCAGGAGCAAACCTTGGAAAAGGTTATGTGTCCTGAGAACAAACCAGAATCTACATATGGGGGAAAAAACCCACCAAGATGACCCTTGTAGATTTTGAGAAGTATGTATTCTAAGCCATCCCCTTCAGCTGCGGGCTCCTGCTGACCAAACAGACAGGCGCAGGATCCCATCTTCCCTCTTCCCACCTCAAAAGTCTGCTGCTGCCATTTCTCCTTCGCAGAGGGACAGGCAGCATAAAGGACAACAGTTCAGAGGGGAGATGTGACTCTAGTTCAGTAATACGAGCCCTTTACAACTCCGTTTCACGAAAACTTCTTCCCTTTTCCTTTGGTAACACAAGGGAAATACTTGTTTGCTATGCATGCTTTATTTAGATAAAGGGACGAGGGGGACAGTGTCTTACCAGCATTTAGAAATCAAAGAGGTTAGGGATTAATTCAGCCTATTATTAATCTGTTGTCATATAGAATTCTGCTTTCTATGTGACGCTAATAAATGTTTGAAAGGATACTTGCCTTGTTTTTTTACTCTTCTATGAAGAAGCAGAAGAGCCCTAAGCCAGCACATGCAGCCTCTGTTAATATGGTTCAAATAACAATTTCTTTTCTGCCTTGCTCGCAAAAATAAACAGAATGAAAGAAAAATAAAAGTGTCAGTAACAACATCTTGCAACTTGGAAAAATGGATTTGAGTTACTAGTAAACTTAACCCCACTGCACACTACCCCACCCCCTGCCCCAAAATCCAATTTAATTTCACGTGTTTCTGGCTTTAGTTGCATACAGCTGTGTTATAGCTTAAAACAACTAATCTTTTTCTTTTCATTTCTCTGTTTTTTAATATATTGTTGGTTTACAGGAACTATTAGTTGTTTGAACACGTCTTGCAGCACATTTTCCTGTTTAAATTTATCCACAAAATACATAAATAAGGGGTTTGTACGGGGAATTTCTGTTCTGAATTGTATTTGAGGAATGCTTTTAAAGCAAGCTGAGGAAAGTGTTTCAGATGTGCTCATCCAATTTACACAATCAGAAAGGAAATTTTCTGCCTTAAAGTTCTATACTTAGTGGGGAAATACTTGGTTTTCTGGATATTCATGCGTCGGGGGTCTCGAAAAGAGAAATTTGAGTTCCTCAAATGCGTTCTGATTCCGAATTTGGGGGAAGTCCGTGATAAATCTGTGGATAATATTAAAAAAAAAAAAAAAAAAAAAAAACAAAAAAAAANATTAAAAAAAAAAGATAGAGGCCTGCAGTAGGCTAACCATCCCTGTGGTCTCAGCTGCCCAGGCTGTGACATTTTCCGGCGCTGAGCAGGGGTGAAGCGTGGATTTGGGGTTCAGCGCAGGGGTGAACGCGGTGCGTTCGGGGTGCTTTGCTGCCTGCTGGAGCAGAAGGGTCTGAGCCCTGGGAGCCCAGCAGGGGGTAGCCAAGCACTGGTAACGAAGGACGCCTCCAACTTGGAAGTGTCCTCTCGTTCCCAGGGCAGCGACAGCGCGCCTGCACTCTCCGAAGCGCATTTTTGCTTCCTCGAGGCCTGGGTGGTTTACCCCCGTCCGGTGAGCAGTGGTGCTCGGCTTGCTGGGAGCAGCCACGGCACGGGAATTCACCGAGCAGAATAATGTGCTTGCTTGCTTTTCCTCCCCTCTCCCCTTTGCCTCTGGAATGCTGAGAGTTTAGATTGCTCAGGTGAACATTCCCCAGCTAAATCCTTGGAAGGCGAACAGGAGGGGGGAAACTGTTTTCTTCCAATAAACTACTGTATTTTTGCAAGTGTTCACATTTTTTGGCATAGAATAGAATTTTTTTTCCTTTTTTTTTTTTTTCTTTTCAAAGCTGCTTGCCAAACGTGTACATAATTCGCTATGCCTATGGAGTTGCATCACTAAGTGAGGAAGCTATGCTTTCCAAACTGAGACTGGCAGCTGGCAAACATAAAATATCTCAACGCTGGCAGAGTCCCCCCAAGGGAAAAAAAAAAAAA
>WBMY01014129.1:96043-123346 GCA_013397315.1 Donacobius atricapilla
AGACACCTGGTTTTGAAAAATCCAAGGCTGGGTCTTCATTTAATATAAAGCCACTGATCTTGAGGCTGTGCTCACTTGTCACAACTGAGAACTTGGTCACAACTGCTCCACTTTGCAGTTGAATCTGTCTGCGATGGGAATGGAAAGCTCATTCCGCTATCAACGTGGGAAAACGCTGGAAGGACATTCCTCGCTTTCCCTCCTATCCCCAGCAAAAATAATGGGGCTTGGCTGGTTACCTGACGTAGTGCGGATTGCAGGGATGCAGCAGCTTCTGTTTAAGAAGACCCTCATTGAGAGGTCTTTGTCTTCCGCTGTGGCTCCATTTGCTAAGGGAAGAATTAGTACGGAAAAGTATCCCCCGCTCTCCACAGCTTTTGTGTCCAGAAATTTCAGTGATTCCTCGCGCAAAATTCTTGGGCTGTGTCCACACTTGGTGGCTTTGTGGTGCATTCTTTTGTCGTTTTTTAGCGAGTTGGATGTAAACGCTTCCTGTCATTCCTCTCCTAAAATCAGTGTCGCTGGCTGCACAGGTTAGGAAGTGGCATTCCTACCCTGTTAAATATGCATGTAGGATAATACAAATGTATGTACATATAATAATTTTATTAAGGAGCCCATTTTGAAGGGAAGAAATGCTGCTTGATGCCTGTTGAAGTGGATGTTAATAAAAAAATCCAGTTTTATGTAGCCCATACTTACCTTGCTGCTACCTATGCCAGGCTGCTCCTGTATTGTTTCCTTTGTTCTGTTTTTCTCAGTGCAATGAACCCTTACGTTATGAGTTTCTGCTGTAGTTTTAACCTCTAATATGCAACCATTACAGCTTATCTCGTCTCCTAAATTACTCTAAAATCCAATTATAAAATCCTCTTTCCCTCAATAGCACACAACTTGCCACATTACTGAAATGCTGGGTAGCTCTTTTGTTTTTTCTAAATTAATAATAACTACCATTTTCCATCTGCTCTTAGTATGGAAGTCTTTTATATCGCTGTGCTGCTTTCCCATAATACGTATTACGGTTCTTTTTATATGCTGGTTATGTTTGGAAAATACAAGAAAGATTTTGAAAAGATGTGCCAGTCAACTTCTGCGTATCAAAATATAACAATGAAAATCCTTAGTGGGAACTTAGCAGAAAATTCCCAGTAGTAATGTATCCTGCCAGATGAAAATGGCAGTTCATCACTTGATGGACCCTTTTTTGGGGGGGCCGGAACAGTTGTTACTTCAAACCCGTTTCTAATGATTTCAAAATAAGGGTCCTGAGGTAGCGTGTCAAAAGAAATGCAGCAGGGCAGGTGAAGAACTCTATATTCAAACTAGTATTAAAGAATTTGTGTCTTACGATTAAGGCTTCTAAATTTCTAGTAGGCTTTGTCTCGTTTGTAAAAAAAAAAAAATCAGATTATAAAAACAGATATGATTTACTTTGGAAGTTTATTAAATACATATCCTGAGTTCCTTTTCCAAAATGCTGCAGTTTCCATATTAATAGTCCAGACATTGGTTGTGTCCTGACACTAAATCTTTTGCTCTTAGAATATTAACTCTGTTGATAAAACCACTAGCCTGTTTTTAATAAACTCTCCAGTACCGTAAGCATTTTCTGAACCCCAGTGTGAAGATCTGGTGATAAAGGGGAATGCAGTGGAAATAAAGATGCTCCGTGAGAGCTTTGAGTGAGATTTTCCAGAAGGGCTTGCTAATGGTCAATAACGTCTTCACTTGGTCACATACGAATGCATATTTATATGTTCCTTTACCCACACTGCCCAGTGTTATCTGGTAATTAGTCTAGTGCAATAAATTCATCAAGGAATGAGCGCACACCGAGGGAAGAGTGGTTTTTACAGATCCCACGGTGAAAGTTATGTCCCCTGGAGCTGAATGGATTTTTGCAAGTTTACAAGGCGAGCTGTGAGATCCCAGACAGCCACCACTGCGTGTGCTGTGGGAGCCCAGCCCACCATCGTCCTGTGAATTCCTTTTCCTAGGAATTACATCTGTAAGGATCCGAATGTTGCCTGTACTCTGGTGTTCTCCCATCCTATTTAATTGGACCTCAGCACTATTTAAAAAAANTAAAAAAAAAAAAAAAAAAGGCCTAAACCCCTGATTTTTAAAGGGCAATGTCCATCAGTGAAGTGAATGGCAAAGCTCCAGCAGTGTCTGATTGGAGCTCAGCCCAGCCCAGCTCCCTTTGGTTTATTGTTACACACAACCCCATCCTCTCTCCCAAGGCCTGAATGAAAATATTTTGATGTTTTTCTGGGCTAGCGCATTCTAGTTCGGTGTGCTACAGTTCTCATGCATTTGGTGTTCTGAGGTTACGCGGGGTGTTGGTGGATTTCTGTTTCTTTTTTAATTGTACCTGCTTCTGAAGTGATTGCTTTTTTGAGCTTGAGAAATCTATCACTTAATTTACTATAGGTCATGGTAAACAAACCTGTGTGAGCACAGATGTAGAAGTCATTGAAAATATATTTATATTTTAAATTGAAGTTCAAGGTAACATTTAGATGAATAATTATTTACTGTTTTGTAAATGATGACATATATGACAGCAATCATGCTTTAGTACAAGTGCTTTTCTGTTTTTGAATGTCTCATTAGTTGCTTTGTAGGGCTGTGCTGGTTTTTTAAGATTCAGACTCAAAATCTCTTCTGATTTCTGCTGTTAGGTTTTTGGCAGTGAGCCAACTCCAGATATGCATAATATTTCACTGTTAGACCTTGCAAACAGAATATCCTGCTGTGCTAAAGAAAACATTGTGTTTCTTACCACATGAAAATAATCCATCACTTTTCAATCAGCGCACATGTATACACTGGTGTGCGCACACACACACACACCCTTCTACCTGCTTTTGCCATCAGACTCCAGAAAAAAAATTAATGACTGTGATGTGAAGGGTGGACTCTTTGTACATGATCCATTAAAGTACAAAATAATCAAAATATATCTAGCATCTGATTGGCAAAGCTGTGTGGAGTCAGAGGCGAGCTGAGGAAATAGACCATCTGAAGACCTCTCTGACCTTGTTCGAGGAGCAGCATCTTTTTGTTTGTTTAAATGTTGCATGGAAAGTGAGAATAGGAGTTTGAGGCAACCTAGAGAATCCCTTTGCGCAGATCACCTCTGCTGCGTGGAATGCTTTATATATATTTTAAAAAAGCGTGTGTATTGTACACCCCACAAAATACTTGTTGCATTGTTTAATGTGTGCGGCTAATCAGGAGAGATTTTCCTCCTTGGAAATGACACAGGAGGGAGCTTATTCACAGTGGAGCACAGAGAATATGTGGGTGCATGCCCACAGGCTGTGGTTAAAATAATGTGAGTTCTTTCTTTCTGTCTTGTGCTGGATATCACCACGCATTTATGACTTCTTCTGTGCCACTGAAATCTGGGTGTTTACCAAGGACGGTGATACCTCAACAGCATGCCTTTGAGAGGACAGGGTTTAAAAAAAGAGAATAATTCAGCTACCTAAATTTGTCTGTTGTTTATGGGCAGACAACATATTATGTACCAGTACACAAGTGCTGAAACAGGAGTCAATGAAACTACAGCTAATTGAGATGTAGTAGAGTAAATATACTGCAATCCAACTAAGTACTTAGGCAGTATTTCACTTTACAGTGAAGTTAGAACTCCAAGCAGGAGTTAAGTCCAAGGATTATTTTCTGCTTTAATGTTGTCCTGCTCTTCTGAATGTCAGCACTGTAGGATGTCCCTGCAGCAAACTGAGAGAGGGACCACGCGAGAAGTGCTTTGCATCACCTATCATGAATAAATGAAGAGCCTGGAGGTGGGAGGAATCATGATGTATAACTTCATAGAAATGCCCTCTGCATTTCTCAATATTTTGCTGAATGGGAATGGATTAGGGGCTGTAAGAGATGTAGGACATAGCTTTTTATGCCTATTGGGAATGAATGCATCAACAAAATGCACCTGGACCTTTCTGGCATCATGGGATCTTGGGAGGATTCTTTTCCTCACTGTCTTTCAGGCTCTTAATACTTTTATCTCCTTGTGCCTTAGATCTAAATCGAAAACAATGGGGTGTAGCAGCTGAAAGAGCAGCTCTATAAATGTGCAGTGGGCAAGGTTAAGAAGAGGCACTGAAAGCTGGGGAATCACCAAGGCTCCAGGAACAACTTGGCTTTTAAATCCCAACATCCTTCACCGCTGCTTTTTAAGTATTTTCAGTCATGCACTTTGTAGACCACTGAATTTTGAACTTCTGGTCACCCCTTTCTTCCAGATGTGAAAACAAGGGCTTGTCAGTGGAAAAAGGAGTTCTCAACAGAGCTATCACCATGCAATTCGTGACACAAGTCAAAAATCGGAGGTCTGCTCTGTTGCCATGATAATACTTGATTAAGATGACTTACCAGGCTGTCAGTTCAGCAGTTTTGTGCCAGCACTTATTTTTTAACTTCCTTAATTAGTTCGTTGTTCTTTATCTAGGTTTAGGAGATTGGCAATTGGTGCGATATATTCTGACATCTAAATAAAGCATGAGAACGTTTAGCCAGCCTTTTCAGGATTATTGTTTTAAAACAAATTACTTTCTTTTGGAGTTCCATATCTTTCAGCTCCGTTTCTGGTTTTCTCTTTAAACATGGGGTTTTAAGAAGGAGAACACAGAGAGGGTAAATTATGAACAAAAGGTCTAGTGGTTGGACAAAAAGATACCTATTTTCAGGCATGGTAACTCGTGCCTGACTTTTAACAAGGCATTTACCCACTTCGTACTGATCGTTTTCCTTACCTATGAGCTATATAAAATAATACACTAATTTTGGTTGAAATAAGCAGAAAATACACATTTGTAGAACAGATCAGAAACCTTTGCTGACATACTTAGTCGCGGAGAAATAAGCATTTTTCACTAAATCAAGACTCTGACTTTTCAGTGGTCCTTACAAATCCAAGTGGGGATACCTGAAGCTATGGTCACTCCAAAAGATGGGGAATACCTTTTGTGGTGGTTTTCTGGTCTTAAATGTGAATGAAGTTTTGTGCAGCCTCCAAGAGACTCAGTTTCCATGAGTGAAGAGAACACTTACAGTGTGGAAACAGAACTCTACTCACTGATGCAGTTCCATTTCAGTTGGTGACTTTTCTGAATGTCAACTTTTCGTGTGCCTGCCTCTTCAATGTCTCCTCATCCCAATTACAGAAGCATTTGAGCTTCAGCATTGTATTGAGCATTTGTAACACACAGGATGCCGGAAAACTTAATTTAATGAACTGCTTTTGCACGTGGAGTTATTTCCATTAACTGTTTTTCACAAAAGATTGTTTTCATTCAGCAGAAGCTGAAGGATGATGTCAGGCAATCTGATGAACTCATCTTTCAGAATGGCTTGCCTATTTTGTCCCCAAACTTCTGACAGTGCGATTTTTTTATCCTGCTTGTTCAAAGGCTCCATAAAGAAAAATTTAAGGGGGGGATTATGCATCTAGGGTGTGAAATACTGGTCAGCCATGTCGTTTGTGTTAATTCCATGTACTACAGTCTAGAAAGCCCTGTCTACACCACTTTACTGTTAATCCCCTGCTGCTGAGAGAAAAGCTGTTTTCAGCCTTGGGGGGGATGAGTGTGGACCATTCCTTTGGCGCACAGTCACCTCAGCAATAGCATCCAGAGGAGGTGTCCAAGCTTTTTCCGTGTCCAGTATGTCTGCTGGCTTGGCACGAGGGATTCTGAGGGCAGCAGGGTGGGAGAGGAGGGGAATGCGAAATAAGGCTGGGGTTGAGGGGTCTCTTATTATTTACTCTGGGGAGGGGTAGAAGAAATATCTGAGTCACCTGGCAGAAAGTGACTGGAGGCAGTTGGTGACAAACAGGTGAAAAAGAAAAGCACCTATGGAGCCCGGTGGTACCACCTTGGACCACCAAGAAACAGTTGATGCATAAAGTGAAATACCAACAGCTCCCGAGTGACAGGCAGAGAAGAAAAATAACCAGCATAAAAGAAAAATTAAGGTTTGTCAAAGCACTGCCAGAAGTAAGGGAGGCAAGTGCAGTCAGCTAGTTGTTCCAAACACCTAAAAGTGCCAGATGGCATCGTATGGAGGAAGCATCCATCAGGAAAATGATAGGGGTTTTTTTTTTTGTTACTGACCATAGCAATACTTTTCCAGGTATTTCCTCTCTGTCTTATGTGAGCGCTAGTCAAGAAGAGGAAAGCAGTCCTCAAAAGCACTCAGAGCAGCAGCTCTTTTCTCTCTTTCCTTTTTCATAAGGAGACATTGTGACCAGGGAAGGATTCTCCATTGGAAGAGGTTTTGTTACTTAGGAAGTTGTGGATGACAAGGAAGGAGATGAAAAAGAAGAGTAATTGAAAGGGATGCCTCCAGCACAGTTCAAGATTAATGTTCCTCCTAGTTTTATCTCATATTTCTTCCACAGATGATGTTCCAGCCATACATGTTTGTATGGTTAACACTGAGTAAAGAGCGTCGAAGAACTGCTCAGTCTGCTCAGTTCTTGCCATCACCCTTTCAGCAATGGGGCGGAAAAAAAAAAAGAAAAAAAAGCAACAAAACCACCTTTGTGATTCTTCCCACCTTTGCAGCAGGGTAAATGAGATTAGATGGATAGTCTGGGAGGAGGTGCTATGGGTGCTGATCAGCACTGGACAAGCCAGGCCACTTGTGCAGTGTGTGTTGGAATTGTGGGCGTGCAATGATTCTACAGGCCAGGGGGCCAGTTGTGGTGGAGGTCTGAGAAATCAGAAATGCTCTGATTATTACAAGCTCAGCTTCTTGGTGTACTCGAGGATACTCAGAATTATCTATTGTGCTGGTAATTGCGAACAACTGCCTGTATTTTAGATGTTTGTGCGTGCAATGTTATTTGGAGCCTTTAGGCCTGCAAGAAAAATTATTATAATTCACAAATTAGAATGTTGCAACTGTTGGTACTTTCTTTTCAAAAGTTGTGCACCTGTCACAGGGGATGTGCACGAGGTGTTGGCTTCAGTCCGGGATCCCGCTAGAAGTGGATGCTTAGCAGGAGACTGGTGTCCAAAGAATGACAGTAAATAATTAACTTTTAAGCTACATTTGTTTAAATTAATTAATTTATTTAGTCAATTACTATTTAAGAGAAGGTATTTTTGGGGAGCAAGCTGATACAAATATATTTTTAAACACTTTTATATTCAATACATGAAATACTACCTGCGGAGCACTGCATTCCTATGAAAAGAGAATCAATGTAACTCTTTTCATGACCAGATTCCCCTGAATTCAGACAGATATTCTGAAACTCTGTGACAGCAGAATAGGTCCTCCTGTCTGTCCCTTCTGATACCTTTCACAGTTCTGTGTCCAGTTTCAAATGAAGCACTCAAGGAGGATATCATCACCTGTCCAGCTTGCATTTCCCCTGTTGTAATACATTTCCTTCTTAGGACTCTTTTTCACCCTCTGCCTTCATTGTTTAATTTCATCCTGTTTGCATTTTTAGTTTAGCTTAGCAGCCATCTGCCTACATTTTTTCCCTCTATCCATCCTCATCTCTTGCTGCGGCATCAGTCATTGTTTCTGGAGGAATCAAACTCACAGCCACATAAGAAATTCAGGGTTTGAGCATTCCTCAGTCCCAGAGCTGAAGAGAGCCCTGCCTTGTTGTTTAGATCTATCAAGAAATGTTACAGTATTAAGGGATTACATTGCTAGAGCTTCACCCAGAAAGGTATCATACAGACATTTCTTTTTTCGTCATTGAAGGTCCCAAACTTCCTTCTTTCCACATTCCCGTTGGGGATTTTCTCTCTGCCACAAAGGGTTTAGCTCACTGTATCCCTTCTGTGTGAGATTTCAAAAGGTACCTTTCACCTTCAGCTGTGCCTCATGTCTCCCCAGGTATGATTTGATGCAAGTTCATACCACTGCTGACATTTTTGATTTTGCAACCAACTTTAAATTCTTGCACTTCGTATGTCAAAGCTGTTAAAACCTTCCCCGTTTAAAACAGAGAATAACTGTAATCATAGGTTGTTTGAACGCGGAGTTCACCCATGTGTAGCAGATTGACACAAGGCTGAACATTCCCCAGAAATCTTGTGTTATGTCCTCTGATTTACTGCGAATCACTTCACATTTACAATGGAAGTACAGATAAAATCATATCCATAACTCTACGATGACTATAAGTGGTGTGTTTAGCTGCTTTTTGACAGACAGTAAAACCAAATAATTTTAGAAATCTCTTACCAAAAAATGCTCTGCGTTTTCCTCTCTTTCACTCTCTCCCCACTGCAATGTCTTGCTCTTTGGAGCAAACTGAGTGTGCTCAATTTGGTCTTACTGTGTCATTGACATTGACGTTTTATATACTGAATAACATTTGTGTTTGAGGCCTCCTTTATTTCCAAAATGTTTTGTTAAAGTCCTGCCTACAATAGGCATTTTACTTTTCTTTTCCTGTAAAGCATTTCATGATGTCCTGATCCAGTAGGAAATATTCTTGTAAAGTCTGGCAAGAGCTGCCATTACTGTGGGCTTTTGGGGCAGCAGTGCAAACTTTATTGTCAGAGTTATCACATCCCCTCTCTGTTCCCCTGCTGTGTTTTCATCACTTAAAAATCGCAGCACCTTCTTTATGATGACAGTTATTGTATGAGTAGGAATATACCAAAAATATTTTTTCAATTATGGCAATAAAATATTGAAGGTTTTGCCTAGGATACACGTTAAGCAGAAATGCAGGGAATGTAATGCCCCACGAGAAACACATACAATTAGTTTGATAAATACAGGGAGTGAATTAATTAGATTAATAAATTAGGAGAGTTTCTATTTGTCATTGGTTGATTATAGCTGGCTTTCTGTTTGAGTGTTATTCGGTTGGAAGTTACAGGTGTTTCTGCAATAGGATTTCGTGCTCATCACCCAGGGAAAAAAATGCACCCCAGAAATTAAAGTGAAAAAGATTCAGACCCAACAAGTCGTAGCATGTGACTTGATATTGTTGCTTTATTGACCTGGGAAACATCAGCTCCAACCTGTTGGTCTGTTTATACTGCCCGGAAATTTTTCATTAAACAGTATGAATTAGCCCATTCCTACAGCTGGTGATGCATTTTATTAAAAATACTGCTCGCCATCAGGTGTTGGCATTACTGATCTTACCTTGCTACTGCACATTTAAAAGACCTTGGAATATCCCATTTTTGTGCCTGGTTTGCCACCCCAGGTAAATAGGGAATTTCCGACTGGGGCTCGGTGTTGCATTTTTACCAAGACACTGCAAAAATACAAAGGAAAATTCTATGCAATGAAATAAAAGCAGCACTTAATTTGGACAGCGTGGGCACATGGAGATGTGGTGGCTGTAAAAGCCATTATCTTTTAGCAAACAACAGTTGCTTATCAGATAAGACAATGATTTTAATGAAGAATCGTAGATAAGGCTAGAGCAGTACATTGATTAATGCACACGGCAACTTTTCCTGCAACCTGACTGCATTAGGTCTGCACTCTGTTGTGATGATATGCAAGCTGTAATAAAGCTTTTACAGTTATTCAATATCATGAATAGTATTAGCAGAGTTATCAGAGTTCCTGGTTGAAATGGATGACTGTATCTCCTGGACTTCCAAAGTTCTCAGTTTTTTATATAAACCTGCATTATCATTAGACAGAGATAAACAAAGGAAGGAAATGTCCAGGAAAGAACTGAGGGGAAAAAAGGAACAGCGTATTTTTTTCGTGCCTAAAAGGGAACAACCTAATTTTATTGTGCAATGTAATTTGAATATATTGTAAGTAATTAGGAATTGCCTAATTGAATCCACAGCAATATACAAAGACACACCACCTTTTTTTTTTTTTGGCTGTGTTTGGCTTTTGTAAATGTGCTTTAGGAAAATGGTGTTTGTCACCAGTGAAAAATCAACTAGTCTTTGTAGCTGGACTGATTTATTTTTGAATGCAGGGCTATTGTTAAGTATAAAATAATTTTTTTTTCCTTTCTTTGAATCCAGTCCATACATCACACTTCTGTCATGAAAAAAGCTATGCATAATTCCTGGGGCAACACGTCCCCATTTCCCTTTTAGATTTTTCTGATCGTTGAACCCTGCAATAAAACGGTCCCATGCACACCTGTTTGACACCTGGATGGTGCAGTGCTTGGGCTGTGATTTGAGGCGCTGAAGTGGAGTTGCTGTGATCTCACCCGAGTTTGATGGAGCAAAACTTGTTTTAAATGGAAATTTTTAAGGTCTAGGTGGGATTCTAGAGCTGGAGGATGGTCTTAATTTACAGTCGTTCCCCTGAAATCAGTTATTCCTTAAAACTGCTGCAAGTTACCAAGCTCATAAGCTGTTTTATTGTATTGCACATGAAGTTACATTTAAGAAAGTTTGTGTTTGCGTGGGTAAAAATGTGCAGTATGAGGCTTCTTGTTTTGATTATCTTTTAACCTGCTGGCTTTACCTGAGATAAAGAGAGATAATACAAATGGCTGTGAGTTTGACCATGATTTGTGAAGGAAGCAGTGAGTACATGTGCTTTGTTAATGTGAGTTTCCTCAGCTAGCAAGCCGTTGTGTATTAATAATATCATCATTCAGAACTAATTAATGCATCATTATGGTCTTCTAGAAGGCTTTTGCCAGTATGAAGCTTGAGTGCATGGGTTCGTATTTGCTCTGGAAATGTTTTATTATTATTGTTTATTGTAATATGAGAGCTGATTTGGTGCCTTGAATTGCACTCGCACGCCCAGAAGCGTTGTTTTAATTGGGAATATTTGCAACTAAAAATGCCGGGCATAAAACATAAATGTATAGTGGGCCATTTTCTAATTCTATAAAAGGAGAGTTTTATTGAGGGTAGGGAGATCCAAATATGGCAGCGTGGTGGTCTTGAACCCAGAATCACAGAATTGGTTCAACATTAAGTGTTTGTCTCCAATACTCAAGGGCTGATCTTACGCATTCCCCTTTTTGGGGTCTGTTCAGGGCCTTGTGGGGAATGCACAACTTTTGAGGATCAGATCTGAAACTCTTCCCAGGGAACACGCTTTTGAAGAACATCTGTTTTGGAAACACCAGGCATGTGCAAACCAGAGTAAGACCAAGGTCATCTGAAGTTTAGCTTTCCTCTACCCAATAGCTGCCTGTAGTCATTTTGCTAGCTTTATTTTCATCTGGTCCCTGCGTAGTAAAAACCCCGCTCATAAAGCAATCACAAAAATTGTTATGGCCCTAAAGAATGCTGCTGAAAGCAAATAAGTGCTGTAGTTCCCAGATTCCATCCCTAATTAGTGAGAGGGGTCAAGTGTCAGGTCCATCAGTGAGCTGTAGTATTTCAGTTTTCGATCAGTAAAGGGTCATTCATTTAACAAGACAAAGAGGCTGAGAATTTTCTCTGTGACATTTGTTCTCGTTGCCTTTCCTTCTCATGTTATTCCTAGCTTTTTCCCTGGTAGTTTAGCTTGGGTTTTTTGAAACTAGTCTCTGGATAATACTTCAGTGGACACTTAAATCACCCTCTTTTTTTTCTGTTCCTTGGCAATATAGTTGCTTCCTTTCCATTAACCTACTGCCTGATTACACCAACTGTCTGAAATGCAGCTAGAATGACTCTTTGCATATGATCTTATCTGACACTAACATCTCCCTCCATTTTTTAATCACATTTTAAGGACATGGAACTATTTGGAGTTCCTTCTGCCCCTTTTATCTAGACTCCATTTTCTTAAATGAAATCATCCAGCTTTTCCAAGGGGAATAGTTTAATTGTTCAAGGTGCATGATTTGTAGTGACCTTACAATTGTGCAGGACCACAGTCCGTGGTGTTCCATGCAAGTGATCAGAAGGGGCCATGCTCGCCTTTGAAGTGGGGTAGCTTATTAAAAAAAAAAAATAGTATAGTAAGTTGTATCAAACTTTCTGTTCAATTAACTGTGTCCTTTCCACGTAAGCATGGGGGTTTTTTTTGTGTTGCGGAGTGAGGGGGGCTTTGAGTGAAATTTACTGCCAAATCTATGCTTTAACCAACTAGTATAAAGTATTTGCATTCTAACCACCTACTGATTCATCTAAGTTCATAGATGGATAGTCATAGCTTGAAAGATTTATAGAGTTCTAGGAGTCCAATTTATCCAGCTTATTTGTTTTTACAATGGGGCCACTTTTCTGCCTCTGTTGTTCTCTCTGTTCAGCTCTACTTACTAAACCTGTGGTTCATATTCTCTACTGCTTCCATGGGACCCATTGCATGACTTGGCTTTGTATGGTTTCGATTTAATCAAGAGGAAGATGAAAGTAGGTGTGTGTTACTTTCAACTCCTCAGTCATTTTGCCATCCATCTTAGTCAATGTGTGGTTGCCCAGGACGCGGCATTAATGATAGCTGTCAAAATAATAGTCAGAAGGTCAAAGGTCAAGAAAAATATGCAAAGGACTTCAGGGTGAACCAGATGATAAAGTAACTCATTTAGGCCATTAAATGCTAGCATGGTATGGACTTGATGGGTTCATGGGTTACTAGAAGCAAGAAGAGTAAATGGGGACATCTTCAAGTAGTTTACTCTTGTTAAAAGATGAAAAAAAGATGATAATAGCATTACCAAACAACTGCACTAAAGGCAATTTTCTTAATTACCATGCTGACCCAGCAGTGCACAGAGAGAGGTCTTGTTATTAGAATGAGAGCTTTTACTTTCAAACAATATTAACCCTTCTTGGTACTTTGCGTCTTAATTAAGAGTATTCCTGGAAGTTCTGCAGCTGTCAACATTTTTACATTTCTTTTTGAGCTTGCAAAGCAATGAGTCAAGAAACAAACAGTTGCATCTTTCTTCATTGTTTCAGTGGTCTTGGCTTCATTTTAGGTCTTTCTCCAATAAAACTATGAGTTGTACATTTATGGAGGGAGCCAGGCTGAGCTGCTGAATAGTCTCTGACTATAAAAACAGCAGTGTGAAGTTGTCTCCCTTTCCCGGATTTTTTCAGCAAGGCATTTTGTGTGCAGTTGTTTAGAAATCACTTGTTTTCTGTTGTTTAGAGACAGACTTATTTCCCAGAATAATCTAGGTGAGAAAAAAATAGTTCTGTAAGCTATTATACTTTTCTTGAACAGTGAGAGGTCATATAAAACTGGCAAGTTTTATAATTATATGTATAAAAGACTTTCAATTTCAGTATCTGTAAATGGGGGTGTGGATTAAGAATTCCCTCAAACCCTTAACAAAAAAAATCCAGCAAGATGAATGTAATTTTTATGTATTGTCTGTCGTCTTTTACCTTGCTGGCCATGGTTAGAGTGATGCCTTAAGTTTTAGCTCTCATGTTTTTCAGATTCTGTGCTGCCTAGGTGTGCAGTTTTGAGTCTCATATTAAATGCTGGTAAGCTCCCCTTGCAGAGTAGGGAGACAAAGCAAATCCTTTTCCTGCTGAAGACCAAGGACAACTTTCAGGCCCAAAAGCACAAACAAGGGTGGGCTGGAGGGAGGAACAAGAAGGATGGGACCTCACAGCCTGGAGCTGTCATTGGACAATTGAACCCCAATACGCAAATGGAACAAATTTATAAAAATGCGAGACCTAGTGACCGCTCAGCCATTTTGTGACTATTTTGGGTCCACCTTGGGTGTAGCCCTGGTCAGGCCCTATCCTGCCCAAGGTGTACCCTAGAGACCTTTTGAGAAAGTCAGTCCTGCTACTGTGGCCATCATCCATTGCTCAAAGAAGGCCCTGCATTATTAGCATTGATAATTTGGGGGGTGGCAGGGAAGGGGGAGACCAGTGAATCTCGGAAGTAGTGACTGAAACATCTGGAGTGTCTTGCTCTAGAAGGTGTTTCTTATGTCTTCCTTTTGCCTTCTCTAATCAGGCGACTTCTCAGTGACTGTCACTCAATGTGGCACATCAAGAGACCCGTTCCAACTCTTGGTAGCTCAGAGAATTATTTGGGAGCATGGTAACAAAAGGGCTGTTACAGGATCAGATTGATCTGCACGCATTTTCCCTTCAGAAGCTGTCTTTTGAGTAGGAGCTTTGGCCTAGAGCAGAAGCAGATGATCTGATTTTCTTCACTTACGTCACACTGATTCAGTTCATGGGGATTTTGGTGATGTGGGGGAAAACTAGATTCCTTCTGAAGGAGAATGAAGCATGGCCCTATAGGAAACAAGTGTCCAAAATAATGGCTGTTCTTTTACATTTGTGGTAGGGATATTTTGTCCAAGGAATCAGATAAAACCTGGTTCAAGTAACCCCGGATTAAAGCATATTCTATAGATGTAGAGCCTTTAGCACCAACTGCAGTAATCCCTTGATCTCCTCACACCAAACGCCCTCCTAGTATAGAGTCGAGGCATCTAATCTAAAATGATTGTCCAGGCTGGTATATTGGTAATTAGTTTAATTAGATTATTAAGAATCCATAGTATATCGTACTACTATATCAAATTCTATTTCTTTTAATACTGTAATATCCGTAACAATCCCTACTAATGTCATGAAACTGCTGGGCTTGGCACTGTAAAGACATGTAGGAATTTCGGCTAGAGCTTCT
The DNA here is from genome assembly GCA_013397315.1 of Donacobius atricapilla. Classification (NCBI taxonomy): domain Eukaryota; kingdom Metazoa; phylum Chordata; class Aves; order Passeriformes; family Mimidae; genus Donacobius; species Donacobius atricapilla. The sequence continues at coordinate 110,603 of WBMY01014129.1, forward strand.
TGAAAGCGCTTACCCTCTACCTCGGTGCAATAAAGTGAGGGAGGTTTTTTAGCCTGGATTCCTGGGGGACAGCTAAAGTGATTTGTCCAAAGTGAAACAAGAAGTAGAAGGTAGATCTAACATTTGAACATGCATACTTTGAAAACACTGAAAAGCTTATTTTCCATCTAATTTTCAAAGCAAATTCTCCCCCATGTTTGCAGGTTTTGAGTTTGTAGTAGAGCACTGTATCCCAGCCTTACAGTGAGTTTAAAATAATGTATCTTTTGATGTCTGGCTTGCAAAAATTGTTAGCTGACCGGGGAAAAAATAATCTGAATGGCTAATGGAAACTTTCTCTTCCCCCTAAATGGGGCAGTTGGCTAATTTGTTTAGCTAAACTATATTAGCCATTTGGAAAGTTTTATTATCACAGTCAAAGGCAGGAAGCAGGGAATGGACATGCTGTATTTTTAAAATTAAAGCAATTTTGAAAAACAAACTCCGTTTCTTATTGATTATTTCAGTTGTTAGATTAGAGGCTCATTACTTTTAATAATAGGATAATAGAAGCTCGGAATGGAAAAGATCTATTAGATCATTGAGTCCATCCCCATTACAAGGGCAGGATATAGTCAGGTATATGTGGATGGATGTATCAAATATTAAACTCGTATGACACAGTAAATCCTCTGTTTCCTCCACAGAGTGCTGATGCTAAGAGCTTTGACAGGGAGTTGTTTACTCTTAAAAGCAGCTTCTGAGCTACCTTCTGGCCAGCTCTTAGGCAGATGTTTAGCTGGGAGAGAAGGATCCCAGGAGCCCAATGAGAAATAAGGTCATGGTGTGGCCTTTTTTCCCCTCCCATAGCTGCATGCTTGAAGCTACTGGGAAGTGAATTTCCACATGCACTCAGACACGGCCAAGAGATGCCCTTGAAAGGCTGAAGTCCAGCTCCTTCATTGGTTTTTATTCAAACTGTATGGTTACAGTCAGAGAAACAGGCTGAGGAGGGGTTTCACTTCACTCTCTAATGGCGGTGGGGGAATGGGGCAACACGGGAGACCGAAACACCAAATCCAGTGGCTTGTTAGCTTTTTGTGTACTCTGCAGCCGCCCTAGACACGCCGAGTGTCAGGTGAGGTGTGTGAGATGAGGGTGCATTCCAGATGCATCATTTTTTGGCATCTGCTCAGCGCCTGGTTTCAGGTAATTGATCTTGAACCTCTTTTGTCTTTCTGCACTTGGGTTTTGTAGCAAACAGGCCTGTTTGGAATGGAGCACCCCTTCCCCACAGAGCCAATCCTCTTCCCCACAGAATTGGGCTCCTTGTTGTGCTCTGTAATATTTATGAGGAACACTTGAAGGCTTGTGGGGTTGTGAACTTTATGGAAAAGGGATTGGAGGTGGAAGTCTCTCTTTCACATGTCCATGATTTAGCTTCTAGGAAGCTTCATAGATGAGGAATCCAGAAGGTTTCCCCAGATATATAAAAACACCCAGTCTTAAGAGACTGCCTTCACAGCAGTCAAATAAATTTATTTGAGATAAAGGGGTCATAAGGACTCTTTGTGGGTTTTTTTTTTAATATTTATTCCTCACTCTGTAATTACAGTGGTGGAGAATAAAGAGACCTTCAGCTTAAAGGAATACTTCAACTGTTATGTCTCAGAAAAAAAAAAAAATACAGACTGAGTGCATCAAACAGCTCTATTAGAATGGACTGTTGAGAAGCAGTAGTCTGCTTAGTTCTTTCAGGTATTACATCACTGGCATTATTAATACTTCTGCCTGTAAGCAGTCCTTTTATCTTCTCTAGAACTCCAGTAAATCTACTCATGTGGGTAAGGGAGTAGCATTCATTTACTGAGCCTACTCAAACCGGTGAGGAGGCATATTAAGTTCAATAAGAGCTAGTCTTGTGCATAAAGATTAATCACCTCACTAAGCATTCAAAAGATTTAAGGAGAAAGTCAGCCCTTTTTGATTCTGTCCTTATATTGATTTTAGGGAAACTGCTAAATTTAGAGCAATTAGATACATTGAAAGTAATTAAATGCAAAAGTGCTGTAGCAATTAAAATGGGAGTCCATGCTGCATATAGAACAGTTCAAGCATTTTATGGTGTTTCCCAGTTTCCTTAAAAATTGCAAGAGTTTTTCAAGATTGATGCCTCCTGGAATGATGCACTCCCCTATTATGTTTTTTAAAATTGGACCATGGTACTTCTCACTGGTTTCTGCTAAGTAAAATCAGAGTGGGATTTTTTAAAAAAGTAAGTATAGATGTAATAATTTTAAGTCACAGTGTATTGCACATGCCCAGAACAGCCTCGATCATTTCCAAATTCAAGGACTAATAAAAATTGGAAGCACTCCAGTAACTTTAAATTACTTTGCACATTGAAGAGTGATTTAAAATCATTGAACTGATTCAGGTTTTTTTTATATATATGCACTTCAATTTGGAAATGAGTCAGATGGACAGTAGTGTGCTGAAGAGGTCCAAGACATATTGAACTAATTTAAACATTTTTAATTCAAGAAAGAGGGGAAGGAGGGGTAATAAGGTTCCTAATAGGAACCAAGAGAACACCCCACGTTTACTGCCACTCTGTGGTTAGGAGTAGGATGATAAAGCAGTGAAGGAATGACCAACACCATCAAGGAGTCAGCATTTTTATTATTAGTGTGCTAGTGGTATAAAGGATTGCCAATGCTGGTGGGATCTGGAAAAAAGCCCTCTGATTGTGGTTTATTTATTACAACTATTGTTCTCAAAGAGATTTGCACACCTGTGCATATTTGGTTTTCCTCCTGCAGATAGGTGAAAAATGGGAGGACTGACTGACTTGGGGAAAAACACACACACACGTGCATACATGTGTACAAATGCAGGCAATGTGTAATTTGGCTGCACAGCATTTGCTACCTGACACTGATACATTTGCAGAAAGGAAGAAAACTGGCATATGGAACTGCCTGGCAGCATGTGACTATTACTTCAGCATTCATGCACATACACGTAAAATTAAAATAAGAAAATGCTTCCATTTTGCAAGATAGTGACTTGACCATTCCAAGGTTAGTGGAGTTTCTCCATTAGTAAGTTGTTCTGATCCTCCATAATATCTCCAGTTGGAATGTGTGATATTAATATCCTTGTTGGGATTTTTTACGAACAGATGACATTCACATAAACTGTGCAGGTAGAGGGGGATTAAAAAAAAAAAAAAAAAAACAAAACCAACCCTAACCAGGAAAAAACCCTCAACAAAACTACCCAAAGACTGACATCGTGAAAAGGCCAGTAGTTTTTACTTGACTCTTCATGCAGAATCAAGTAAAACATGACTCTGTCTGTCCATGTTGTCCATTTTAGAGGAATCAGAAAAAATTTGAGAGAGATGTTTGAATGTATCCTTTCTCTTTGAATATTAAATCACCCTTTGAGTAGGATTTTGTTTTGGGGGGGTCTTTATTAAGCCAGATTTGACATGGTCAGCAGCAGCTTCTGATTCTAGTTACAGAAAAAAAAAAAAAAAAAAGAGCTGGCATATTGTACTCAAAAGTCCAGTAGCAGAGAAAGGTGGGATTTCTTCCTTGTTCTGTAGCATGTATTTTCCTCACATCCAGGGAATTTCGCTGTGGGTCAGGAATTCATTAAGTTAAAATCTGACTTCAACTGAGTAAAAATCACCCCATGTTATGTCCATGTTTCCATAGCAGTTCTTGCTGTGGCGGTTTGTTGGCATAAACACCTCACATCAGCCCTTACTAGAAAGACATTCTGCCTTTACACAGTGTCCCATACCTTGGGGTGAGCAGAATGACTGCTAAAATTGATTTAGCAGTTGTTGTGGGCATTTTAACTTCATGGCACTAAGATACAGGGTAAGCTTCGTCTAACTGTGTGTTTAACAATGGACAGCTGACAAGATGTGAAAGATAGTTTTTATTTGGAGAGCTGTGTTCCACTTTTGGTAAGACCAATCTGCATGTGCCATGTTGGGCTCATGCATGCCAACTGTCTCATATTCAGGCTCTAGTTAGCTTTTCTTCTTCCTCTTGGGTTTGGATGCAAGCAGGAAACCTGATATTGAGAGCTGGCACATGGGGAACTGAGATCCTTCGGTGTTGGTTTTATCTTCTTTTTGCCAGAGTTGGGATTAAACGAGCAAGACGGTATTTCTTGTTCAGACTCAGATGTTTATTCTTAGCCTCTGCCCTAAAACCTCCATCTTGCTTTATATATATTACTATATTCTAAACCCTTAAACTCTTAAGTTTTCCACCCTGTGCTATTACACACTTCTATTCAAACTACACCCCCAAATTTCCAGTGCTGTCACTCAGTGTTGGAAGTATCTTCTGTGGCCTCAGGTCAATGCAGTGTTTGCTTGGGGGGTCAGTGCCTGTCAGTGCTGAAAGCCTGAAATTCTCAGTGCCCAGGGTTCCAGCACCTTGGTAGAACCCAGATGCTCCTAGCTGATAAATAACAACTGGAGATTAGCTTTATGCAGCCATGGATTGCTCTTTTTGGTCTATGTTGCAGCAACTTGTTTGGGAAATTTCAGAAGGCCACGCTGCTTTTCATCGTTCTGTTTTCATTCATTGCGTGCGGCTTTTGATCTCAAGTGTATCTTTCATAGGGTGTTTTCTAGTTCTCTTACGATCTTTTCCTGAGCTCCCAGGGGTTTGATGGTATGTTGGTTTAATTTCTATCAAATTAGCTAGCCTCTCAGACACTGCAATAATTATTGGCCTATAATGGCCACTCAAAGTTGTTAGAAAATTTTCCAGCCCAGCAGTATACAAAGGAATGACCCCTTGACAGCCTCAAATGCTAAACATTTAGTGAGGGGAACCCACCACTCTCATGAATCTGATCCTGATTCTGACAAAACCTTCTTAGTTTATGCATTAATTCCTGGGTTTGCACTTTTCTCAGAAAGGCTGTTCATGTTTTCACTTCAACAAACCAGTACCCACTCTAAAAATCGATCCTAACTGGGCATAAACCCCAGGTCTGCCCTGATGACATTTGTTTGAAACCAATATAAATACCTGGCCCTCAAAGTGGATTTTTCACACTCAAACATAGCATTGTCAACTCACCTTTTAAAACTATTTAGGGTTTCTTTAAAAAGGTGCTGTGTCTTGCAGAGGCAGCAAAACAATGCAGCAGATATGGTGGCTGTTCATTTTCATTTAGCAGATAAATCAATACTCACATAAAGCCTGAGTAACTTGTTGGCACTAAACTATGCAGCCCCATTTTTACTAAAATTTGTCAAGCTTCAAGCATGTGGGCTTTTTTATTTCTTTAAAAGGGAATACGTGTTTTCATGTTGCATTACATGAAATTGATGCTAATAATAAGCAGTAATAACCAAGTTATTAATCTTCTCTGTATAGTCTAAGGGCAGGGGGTTTACTCAACGTAAACAAAGTAGAATTCAAAGCAAAAATCTCCACTAAACCTTTGTGTGTGACTGAGAGAGGGATGTTTCATCCTCCGTAGTTTAGAGGCGTATGTTATGCTGTACACACCGTCTGCAAGCACTTTAGAAAAGCCTGGATGCTTAGCATAGCCTTAAATCAGGCGTGTTGCCAATTGTGGATTAAGTAGAGGATAGCTGGGTCATTTTCTGAGGAGTTCCTTTACAGTTCAGCCTTTTTTCTTGGTGTTAATGCTTTTACCGCTGTTGGGTGAAGGGAGGAGAGGCTTGGAATACCCTGCCCTAGGGCCTCCTAAACTGTTCATCTGTCATGGATCATGTCATGGAACAGAAATGTTTGTTTTTGCTCCCATTCATTTCAACTGGCAGCCAGTTATTATTAGAATGAAAAATTAAGCTATTATGCAGTGGAAGCCTTGCTGGCTCTATCAAATTTATGGAGTTAATACAGCAAAATTATCCTTTATAGTGGGTATAAGCAGCTGTATATATAATGCAGGCCCCTTCTTGATCAGTCCAAATACAAAATGGCAGCCTTGTTTTCATAATCAGCTTTAAAGCCTGATGTGATCTGTCACCTCATTTCAGAAATATCAGGGGAGCAGTTAATAAATTAAGAGGACTGTGGGGGACTTGGTTAGGCATTTGAGTCCATCCTCTGATCTTCAGGGTCTGCAGATATATGCTGAGTTGTTCTCAGAAACAGAGAAATTATAGAATTTCTTACGACCAAGCTTCATATCCTCTTGAGAATCTGGGGTCTCAAATACCTTTAGACATAAGGCATTTACATGGAAGAAGGTGCCTGGTGAAATATAGGAGATGAACTACTCAAAAGACAGAAAGGCAAAGGAATAAATGGGAGACACATCCAGGAGGGGAAGAGTTTTAATAATACCTGGGTACTTGAAGTTGTAACTCCCTCCCACAGGTTGTACACGGAGGGCAATCTGTTGTTCTAAATTCAGGTTTTCTTCCCTCTATAGAAATTCCAGGTCCACCTCAGTAATGCAGACACCTTACCAGAGCATGCCACCGCAGTATAAGAGATATTTATGATGCCAAGATTTCGCCCCCGCTTTCTTCCCTCTGAAAATAATTGCAGTAAAGTTGTCAAGTCGGGGTTAAATGGACGATCTACACAGATAGGGGATTGCCTTTGCAACACGCACTCCAGATGTATTGTTTCTGTCTCTTATTGACACATTTGGGATGGATTTGAAAATAAATAGGAGCAAGTTTCTAGCGTCTTGTACAGTGATTAGACCCATCTTTGGCACTAAGCAGTTATTGTGTAGAAGCTGTATTGCAGGAAGAACAGAGAGAGAAACAACTTCTGAGTGAAAGAGAAAAAATGATTTTCAAAACTAAAAGGTCTTTCTGAGAAAATGTAGAAAGATGTTAAACACTTGAAATTCTGGGCCATTCAGTCATTCCTGCTGAAATTATCCTTCTGGAGTTTATCAATCTGTGTGTACCAATATCATAGGGGACCAATTAATTGCACTCACAGTTGCCTTTGAGCTATTTTGAAAGTAGAAAGAAGTCATTTTGTTAATGGTTTAAACAGCACTGCAATCATTACATACAGTTTCTGGCAGATACTGTCTTTATAGTAGATGGAAACACAGAAATACTCTTATACTTTATGGTTCCTCATGAATTTTGATGAAAAACTAAGAAGAAGGAATTACAATCCAGTAGTTAAAAAAAAAAAAAAAATTGCTTTACCACAACTCTTGGCCAGAGCATAATCCTTCACAGTATTTAAAGAAATTGCTATGAGGCACTGTCTTGAGGAAAGAAAGGAAAAAATTCTTTTATCAAGTAAAAGTTGCTTGGAAAAGAAGCAAAAACCTCCTAAAAGGTGGAGCTGGCATGCAGAATTCACCAGGAGTGGTTCCTCTTCTAATGAACTCCCTGGTTAGCTCCAGCCGGAAGGTGTTAAGAGAAGGCAGCTGTGTATCTACCACAGTCCTCTGCATCCAAATCCTTTTCCCTTGTCCAAAGCCCCTCCCGCAGGAGCCAGGTATGCCTCAGCTATGCTCATCTGTTGTTTTTTGCCTCTCTGTGTTGCCTTTTCCCTGCTATCCTTCTGGCAGGCTGTCTTTGGTACATGGAACTTTCCTGGGCAGGACAGATTTATTTGTTTTGCTGCTGGGTAGCGCCAAGCACGGGACAAGAGTGTCCTGCTCCTAATTTATATGGTAAGATCCCTGGGAAAGGAATAGGGAGATAGTGATTCTGGTTTATAGTAAAAAAGGCCTTTTTGTACAGATGTGGTCCAAGGTATGTACAGATTTTTTTTTATGCCTCCCTTATGGATCCTGTTAGTCCCTAAGAGTTGTTTGAATGGGCTGAAATCAGGCCCCCAGTAGGGATAAAGTGAAATAACTGGATACACAAAGAACTTATTTATTGGTGAAGGGCAACAGCTATGAGACTACGTTTGGTGAGGCTGCCAATCACAAAACACAGAATATGTCATTCTCCTTCAAGAGCAGTAGGAACACAAAGAGATGTTTGCAAGTTTTGTCACAGGGGCTAATTTCTGCTTAGATAAAATGTATCATAAAACTTTCAAGGAGGCTTTGAGGCAATTTGGAGAGATTCACCTACTGAACTACTAATAGTGGTCTTTTCTGAGATTATTTAGGGAGAGCATAGGGATTTTACATTTAAACAATGACACAGCCAGTTCTTGCAGAGGTCATGAGTGCCAAGGAAAGCAAACAGCACATTGATTTTTATTAATATCCCGTAATCCAGAATTTGCAGTGAAATGGAAGTTATTGTTCACCTTTAGATAAATCTTAAGGTCAGATACTGAAGAAATGCGTAGAGGAATTACAGTCTTGTGAATTTTGGAAGTGCATAAATCCTGGGATTGTGTTATTTCTGGCTAAACATTTTTCTGTTCATCTTGAAGCAATACATTTTCATATTAGCCTATTAATCTCAGTATATCTTTCTTTGACACAGACCTATTAGGAATTTTAGAGACTACAATATAGACTCCAGATGCTAGGTGCTCCTTCATCTTTTTGGTACACCCTTTAATCCATAACAACCAACACGTTTATTTTATGAGCCCTCACAATCAAGAGAGTCTTAATATCCTTTCTGGCAGGTTTTCACTCTTTGATTTCACATTATATAGGGGACCGGATACTTTGAACATACTTTAGAAACTCTCAAAAGTAAACTTTTTATTGTGAGTTCTTCACATCTCCGTGGAAAATCCTGTTGTGCTTTCACAGGCACACGTATGGAAGTGCAGCTGTATTATGAGCTGAATGATAACACCTGAGATTTCGTGCTTGGTTGCATGTTGTAGGTTGACGAGGCTGATTGTTTCAGGCACAATGACCAAACCTCACTAGAGACATCCATCATCCAGGGAGAGCCCTCCTCTCCCGGCTTGGTGACAGTCCTGGTACTCAGTAGTGAAATCAAACACATACAGATGAGTTGGTACTTGTCTCTCTCCATCACCGAAGTCTGTTATGGTGAAAGTAGCCATAGGTTTTCTTCTGCTCTTGGAATTTCAGGCGGTAGATTCTCTTTGTTTTATTTATTTCTCTGAATGAGATTGATTTTTGATTTTTTTTTCTTTTCTTTTTTTTTTCTCCCCACCAGCATGCCCCAGTTGATTATGTTGGGGTTACAGCAGCCTTACGTGGGTGCAACTCTGATTTTGGTTCCCAGCAGGTAGAAAACTTTCCTCCCTTTTTCTTCTTTTTGTGCGTGTATGTGCCTCTGTATCTCCTTCAGAAATGCAACTGTTAGAATTTGTAAATCCTACCAATTTAGAAATGACACACAGGGAAAAGCAAAGATGTTTACCCATCAGTGAGCTAGACAAACATCTTCATTTCAGTGATTCAGACAACAAATCAAATAAAGAAAGAAACCCTCTGATGAACTCCTCCGTTGCCTCCCTTCCTCCAGCTCATCTGATGCTGAAGTGAAATACATTTCTGCAAGTACAGTCAAGCCATAAATTGAACAATGAATATCTTGTCCGGTAAAGCTCATATCCCAGCTGGGGTTTTCAGCAGCTTGAGCAACATTTCTGAGGGGAAGACCTTTATGAAGGAGATTAAGGAGTGCCCGTGTTCAGCAGGCACTGCTCTTTTCCCATATGACTGGAGGAGTAATGACTCTGTGCGAGATCCTGGCTGCTCTCCTGCATGCAGAGAAAAAGAGGCAGGCAGATTCCATGCTATTTATGTTGGGAGTGAGCTGGGCTGTACTGGTACCTCCCTCTTTAATCACTGCTCTGGGTTGATCGGAAGGCACTGAGACGAATATTTGAAAGTGGTTTTATGCCTTGCCCTCCTAGTACTTGTATTCTTAAAAATCTGGTCCCTTCCACTGGCAACTGCTCGTATAGTTGGGCACTGTAAGGATCATCACAAGAGGGATTTTGTGCTAAATTCTGGTCAAGGATGCGGGTTCAGTCTCTTACGCAGTCTCTAATAGCGCCAAAGGTACAGAAGTTCCCCTGCAGATCTGCTTTTGAAAGCCCTCTCCTAATGATGTGATTCATAGGTGCACTGGTATGAGTCTTTGAATCTGGTATGCAATGGAAATGGCAAACAAGGCAACCCTAATATGCCAATCAAGCTGTTGTCCTATTAATTTTTTTTTTTTACCAGTTCATCCCTCTCTGTTGCTATTTAACTGGCACCTGCATCCATATTGGTGGTCCTGAGAGGACCCTAGGAAGAGTGCTGAATCCTGTTGAATGTTGTGTACTAAAAAGAGCCCATGCGTTGCTGCCCAGTCCTTTGGGGTTTTTTTAATGAAAATACCTCTTGGATTTTTTCCAGAGGCTTGGAAAGAGGCTGGATTTGGACTACTTCGTTGGGTTTTTTTTCTCAATCGAGAGACTATCTAAAATTTATTTGGATTTCTTTAGTGATGATGCAAATTAGGAAAGGAAGGGTACGTGTCAGTGTTAGTTTGAAGCTATGCTGGCTTAAACCTGTTTTTCCATTTCAAGCAGTTGTCATATTCCATTTGGTAGCTGCAAATCCACAACAGCAAACACCTTGGAATCTTTGTGGCTTTAGGTTTGGGGTGTTATGCGTAGTGTGCTGATGATGCAGGAGGGCCCAAACACTCAGTTTTAACACACACTGCAGATCTGCTGAAATTAGAGGTGCCCTTAGTGCATAAAAAAGAGGCTCAGGACCAAGAGGGACCACTGCAGTCTTGAGAGCCTGACTTTAAAGCCTGTTAGAGAGAGAAAAATCAGCAAGGAAACAAAGAATCAGGGGGGTTGACATTAGACTTTCCCCTTTGCTAAAATAAATAAATATATGATTTATTATTAACACCATTGTCCTGCAAATATGGATGAGGACTGCTCCTGAGCTTTTTGTTCTGTTTTGTTTTTTCATTCTGGAAGTGGGTTTGGGGACCAGGAAAACCATGTTTCACTGCCATTATCCAGTATTTTAGCAGGGAGGGAGGCTTGCATTCACATTTTCACCGTATATTCTCTGCACAGCCATGGAGAAGCACAGATGTGCAGATAATGTCACCCACATTTCGCCCTGGCTTCAGGACCATAAGCTAATTTTATAACAATTGACGGTGACTTAAACTAATGTTGCTAGGGTGCTGTCAGTGATGCTGAATAAATAGGGAAGGACTTCAGGAGAACAGCAAACAGCAGCTGTGACGACTTTTGTTCTGAAGCTACCTCTGCATGCCAGATTTTACCCTCCAGGCACAGCAGCAGAGCACAACTCCCACCTGTTATCTCTCACCATTGAGGCTTGCTTCTTTCTGTTTAAGTTAGGTTAAATATTTCTCCTTTTCCCAGGATTCAGAGCTCATCAGGCCAGCTGTGGTGCACAGTCTTGAAACACAAAACAGCTGGAGACATAATGTGAACAAAGTTCACCTTTTCTTGTTTACATTTGAAAGCTGCTGCACTGTTTATGGGATGATGCATTTGTTTAAATGAACGTCCAGCTATTATTGATTTTTCATCTCCGCTTTTTCTCCTTTTTTTCCTCTTTATGATTGTGTCACTGGTGTCGTTCAGCAGAAATCTCTTCCTTCAGCACACCTGCTCACAAATTGACTGTGGAAAGAATTAGGCCGCGTTCTCCCTACAGTTGCTGTGGTGAAACTCAGGCATGGATTTGCCCAGGAGACCCCATGGAGTCTCTTTCCTTTTGGCATGCCCCACAGTTCTCCTTGAATTTGCACCTCCCCATTGCACAGCGTAGCAAGCTGTCAGCTGGGTATGTAGCTCCCTTTTCCTGCCCCCTTTCTCCTCTCCCTTTTGATCAGAGGCACTGCCTCTGGCCACGCTTAGATCCTTCTGGAGTTGTGTGAGAAGCAGGGATAGCAATTGGGAGTTTCAGCCTCTTCAAGGGTTTGGAGAACCGGTAGCTTGGAGGTTGTCTACACAGGGTGTAAGAGTCAATACCTTGACATTCCCAACAACTTGCATTGAGCTGAGGCTTCAGTTTAAGAACAGCAGCTAGTAGCAATGGGAAGGGAATTACTGAGGACCTGCTACACCTTTCAGAAGTTTTTATTTTTCCTGCTCGTTTACAACTAATGCCTTGTTTTGTTTTGGGTTTGTCTACATTCAGCTCCATGCTAAGAGGGTAAATTTTATGTGTTTGCAGTATTAACTCTGATCCATATTACTGCTGTGATCACTTCACTCATTTTTACTGCTGTCCCAGAAGAGCTGTTTGAACCCTTGAAGTTTTGTAGGTCTGGTTGAGGTAAAACAGAAATTGCCCTGGTGTGCAGGTACCGTACTTGAAGGATCAGTGTTAAACATCAGATTGGAACACAATTGATTGGATGAAGCCCTTTTCTGTGGCTAGAAATGGTGCTTCTCCCCACCACCATTGTGGAATAACTTACTTAGAAGGAAAGCTTCTTCTCTTTTCAGAGAAAAGTTGGCTCATGCCTTAAAACCCGGAGATTTATGTTCTTTAAAATGTGTGTGGGTTTTTTAATCCTGTTCAGTGTAACTGTAGATGGTCTCCATAGCCGTATAAATCCTCCACTATTCTTTGATTCCAGCCAAGACCTTGGCTTCAGTGATACCTGGTTGTTATGTGTTCTGCTGAGTTACAGTGAGGCTAATTGTGTTTGATATGGCTCCAGTACTCAGTGCAGGGAGGAACTTGCTAAAGTCCATCCAAAGAACTTACGCAGTACAATCTGTGGTGCTTCTCAACAAGCCAACATTCTTAGCAAGCTCTCTCTTAGTCTGTTTCTTCTTTTAAGGATAGATCCTGCACTCCTAAATAGCAAAAAAA
>WBMY01014129.1:123366-145866 GCA_013397315.1 Donacobius atricapilla
AAAAAAAAAAGACAAACGGAGGTTGAAAATTCTGTCCGTTAAGACACAGGCTGAAAGTTCTCCAAGTGCTGAATTTAATTTATCGGGAAAATTCTTGAGAAGGTTTCTTCTAAAACACTGTGTTATGTGAGTGTTTCCAGTTTTGCTTTGTCACTTTTGCGTGCCGCTTCTTGTCTGGGTTTGTCTACCGGATGCAGAGGTTTAGGATGTAGCTCTTGGGAAAAATTGTTCTTGCTCCTTTTCTTTTAAAGAGTCATAGAGGTCACTGACGTAGTCTGTGATACTAAATTATTCAGTCTGTCCCTAAGAATTTTAGAAGTCTACTTTCCAGTGGATGTGAAAATCTGAAATTCATTCTCGAAGAAGCTTGAAGCTTCTTTAATGAGAAAATCAGATCACATTTATCAGCCTTGATCTTTTGGAGTCTCACTAGTGAAAATTGTGGGTTTGATATCTGTTATGTGTGTTTCACATCGTGGAGAATCTTACAGTTTATTTCAGGGTATATTTGGACTTTTGGCCCTTTCCTGCTGGCCCAGACCTTGAGTATAATGGGGCTTGCATTGTTTTCCTTCTTTACATAATATAAGCTTAAAGATTAAACCCGACCACTCTCTACATATTTTAAGCATACATATGACTGAGATATGAATACCCAAATACAATTTTTGTCCCCCATTATTCCTATTCTTCAGCTGTGTTAACATCAGATTCTTGTAAACATGACAAATCTGTGTTCCAATGAAGGCTGTAAAAGTCGCTGCAGGTCCTATCTTCTCCTTTGGGTTGGAGTAATTTAAATCTGGAATAACTCAATTTGCTTCGTTTGAATTGCATGAGTTGACATAGGTGTGGCTGGTGGCAGAGGCTGGCTAGAGTTCCCAACACCAGGAAATCATGAGGTCACACTTGCTTCTTGGTCCAGAGACAGCTTTGTCTTCATTCCAGGTGAAGCCACACCAAAAATACAAGTGGTTCATAATTTTTGGTTTCTGCACCTGTGTTTTAGTCACAATTAGCATGTAGGGTACAGAGGCATAAAAATACCTTGAGCAACTACAGGAGGTTTAATTATTATTATTGCCAAATTCTATTGCCTAATTTCTATTGCTGGGAAAAACAGATGTAAAAGACAATCCCCCTTTGCATTTCTCAGAGTAAGGATAATATTAGATATATTAAAAAGGACACAGAAAACTTGATGAAAACTACTGGGAATATTCTTTTTAAAGTCTGTCTGACAATAATTTTCTGTATTAGTTCTTAAACATTTTCACTTCAGATCTTCTTTCCCACTCTGTTCCCACAAACAATTCACAGAAGTGCAATAAACCAAACCAGACTCAAACGCCCGAACTTCTATAAGTAGGAGGTAAAAGAACCCTTTACTTATTCCAATTATTCTTTGGAAAATTGCTTTTATAAAAAAGGGAGGAAAAAAGTCACCACCTAAAGAAAGGACAGAGACTGAGACCAGTAAAATCGGTATAATGGGAGAAGTATGCTCCCTTTCATTTTCATGAAATTTTTGCTGGAAATACTAATAACCGCAAATACTTTTTCTGCAAAAGAACTTGGAATCATTAAGTGAGATCTTTCTGAAATGTGGTGAACTCATTGACAAGATTTAGTTAGTTAGTTTAATAGAATTCCTTCTGCTTTGCAGAAGAACTAGAAACTTCTCTCTGAACTTTTTAGTAATATGAATTTTAGGCTTTATATTTTAACACTTTCTGTTCTGTGCTAATCTGTACTGCAATTGCTGGATATGTTGTGTTGTATCTATTAAGTTTTTGACTCTGCAATTTCTCAGATGCTGATGGATATAAACTGAAGATTTATGGCCTTATTAGTCCATCTCTGCACTGCTTAGAGTGTATCCCTATGTTAATAATGACCTTTTCTGAATGAAAGAAAATGTTAACATCGTAGTAGCTGATATTAAATTTATTTTAAATACTTTATTTTAATGTAAGCAACTTATTTTAATAGAGGTAAAAAATTATTTCAAAACACTTGAGAACTTTGTCATTCAGAAATATTTTGAGTACCAGATTTTTATAGTTTTGTGGGTTTTGTTTTTTTTTTTTTTAATTAATGCAGTGATTTATGAAGCACTAAGCTGAGCTGAGCATCCCCTTGTTTACTTTGTGCAAACTGAGTGACAAAAATAGACTGTTTAATGGCATTTTCCCGTACCAGGCAGTTTTCATTATCTCACAATGTATTTATGGCATGGCAATATAAGTTGAAGTGAATTGTATTGGCACTGCCAGCATTAGTAAAATATTCCATTTGTAATACATCTAGCACTGCAGCTCTTCACTGCATTGCCCGTGTAATTTCCAAACATGCATCATTGACATAAGTCTGCTGTCCCTAAAATGAGTGGAAATTTTAGATGCTGAAATAAGAGCAGAATTTAACTAGTGAGAACTTTTGAAATGGGAAGTTGAGCACAGGGTAATTATTATTTTTTTTTTTAATATAAAAGATCGTGCTGTCTAACAAAGTTTAATGAATATTCTTAAAGACATGCAATTACACATTTGCAGAGCCATTTTACACTTTCTTAAAGTATTTCAATAGCTACGTGCCAAAAATGATATCGAATGTAGTACCTCTGTCAATCTGGTGGAGTTAATTTACCCTTCCCAGCATGTCTGCTCTGTGATCCTCTCTTAGAGTCATAATATTTCTTCCATACTGGCTGGATCCAGGGTACAACACAGACTGTCTGGGAATAAATCAGGATTATGTAGAGCAAGTGGCTGTTATTTATGGGACCGTTGCTCACTGGCGAAGAAGTTGAAGTGTATGCAGCTGATGTGATGGGAGCAGTGAGGAGGAGACCCCTGAGACTGCAGGAGACGTTTTCCTTTTCTCACTTCCCTGCCTGGCACCTGAGGAAGAAATCTGAAGGCAAGGCCTGCTTTGTCTCCGCAGCCTCAGACAGAAGCTGACCCACTGGAGATGCAGGCAGGAGAGAATTTAGCTGTTAAAGTCAAAGAAATATTTTCTGATTAGGTGTGAACTGATTTTATTATTTTTCCCTAACAGCTTATAAAGTGACCCACTTTAGGTAACTTTTTATGAAGTATCAAAAAGCACTTATCCAATGCCAGAGCAGCTGCTGACAAATTTCAAGCTTTTATTTCAAAGCATGAAACAGTTAAGGGGTTGGAAGAACACTTTTAAGCATGAGGAAAGCAGAGTAATGTGAAGAGCTGTGCATTTATTTTGAGATGTCTGCAGTCCCAGTTCTCATGAATTTTTACTCGGCGTGGTGGTCTAGCCAGTTCACAGGCTACCTCCCAGCTTTCATCTCAGTACTTCTCTGAATACAAATAAAACCAACAAACCAAAATCAAACCACCAGCTCCCCCAAATCTCAATGTAAAACAAACCCACCAAGTTGAAGAATTTCCTTCCAAGTGACTGCATTTGTCTGAAAGCAGTGTTTTAAAATGGGAAATGTCAGTTCATCTGCTTGATAGGTGCTGGGGCTATTTCTTGTGCTTGCAGACACAGCAGAGCGCTAAAATTCTGACTTTGATCCAAAAGGATCAAACTGATTTCATTTGGATAACACAAAGAGATGAAGTTCCTCACTAGCAAGTCCCGTGCAATGTCAGCATGCCAGTTGCTATGCTTTTTGAAGATTTTTATTTATCACATAAAGTCAGTTTTGAGTCAAAGTCCAGGTCTTGCAAACACCCAGCACAATTTTTGGTAAAGTTAAGCTAAGTTTGCAGGATGCTCCCATGTAATTTTCACTTGTGAGTTGTTAATTTTTACTTCCCTGAGCTTTAGGGGTTTAGATATAAACTTCTGAAAGGTTTCTGGAGTGATTTGCTTCTTTATCTTATGAGATGTCTTTCAACTGAGCACTGGAAAATCAGGACTGCTGGAATCACTGGGAGGGAGCATGACTCGAAGGAGTTTAGCATTGCAGACCCAACTTTCCTTTTTGCTGTGAAGAATTTCCCTGGAAGTTGATTTACACTTAAAGAAATGAAATCTGCCTAAATTGTTACGTAGCATGTGTTTCCTTTTAGGGAAAAAAAATTCCAAATATTCTTGAATATTTGGGGTCTCAGTGATCTGTGAAGTTGTTGATGGTGGGCCTTCCTGAAACAACCTGTGTTACAGAAACTTAAATTTATAAACCAAACTTCTTCCCTTGATAAGTAATCAGAAAAACAGAATATTTTTAGGAACATTTAGGAAAAAAACTCCATCTGAACTGATTACTCATGATCTCTTTATATAAAAAAAAAAGTACCAGTAATGAGATTTTCTACAATCAAGAAGAGTGGAGAAAGGGAGAGGCTTGTAGAATTGCATATAAAAGACAGCTTTGGTACAGTCTAATAGTAGATTGGAAGATTTAACACCGACTTTAATCCCAAATTTCACTCAGGCTGTCTATCAGGAAATGTGCACAATCAATGATGCAGCAGTTAGGTCTCGAATGTTGTGGTAGGGTTTCGATATCCCCTTGATCAAAGCGTGATGGATTCGTAAGGTGGGGGCTGAAAATACTTCTCTGTAGAAATGAATCTTGACCATGGTAGATGGAAAAGGGAAATGATGATTGAGTTATGCTGATTCTGCTAAAGAGCTGCAGATATATATTAAGGCAGTAAAACTCCCTATGAAACATGGGAGGAATGTATTACTAGTTAATTACAACAGCAAGATATGCCATTGAAGGGATTATTACCATATTTTATGATGACTGTTTTATCATCTCCTTGTTTATACTTTCCTTTGGTAATGAACTTACCTTCAGAAGTTTGAAATATTTAATATTTCAGCGCTAAATATTGTACCCCTTGTATCTGGTAAGAGCAGTTCCTAATATATGGAGTGAGAATACAACTGCAGATGAAAAGAAAACTCGGATAAGAAGATGGCATTTTCAGTAATTATTACATGTAGTGTCCATGTATCAACAGCGGTGTGGTTGTTCCAGTTTAGTTTTTCTGGTCAGGATGGGGTATATGATGGAGAAGTTTTTTTGTAGTGAAAGGCAAATTCTGTTCCAGCCAATGTGGCATGCAAAGCTGTTGGATTCCCAGGCCAGTTTCAGCAGCATCTCATCAAATGTGGATGTCTGAAAGATGAACATCTTCTGTTTTAAGTAGCTGAACAACTGTTTGATTGCTCCTTCTATAGGAAAATAATCTCTTCATGGATGGCTATAAGTGGCATCATTTTTCCTTTGGGTTCCCATTGCTGTTTTCTGTGTATGTTACACATCTGGACTGTAATGGAAACTTGCTCATTCCTCTGAAACATCTGTTGTGTCCGGCTGCAGTGAAGACCTACTGTTATTTTTTTGCTATGTACTCCATAATTGTATTAAATCTTTGTCTAGTGGCCTCTGTTCCGGGTACAATCAATTCAAAGTCATGCAGAAGTAATTAATGTTTTTGCAGAAAGTGTTACCTTATTTCACAACTAGGGGTTTTGTTTCATTTTGTTTTAAAAAGCAAGGTGAAAAAAGGCAAGTCAATGAAAAAAGCAGAAAGAGCTTATGTAAATATCTAAGGAGAAAAATGTTAGGAAGTTTCCATTTAAAAAAAAAAAAAAGATTGTTCCTTCCTTCAGTTTAAAGGTATCAATCTGGTTATCCTGTTTATGCAGCTGCTCGTAGAAAGGCCTTAAAAAATCCCCCCACACCCCCAAACAAACAGAAACAAAAAAAAAAAGGGTAGTAATGTAATGGATTCTTCTAGTAAGAAGAGGAAGAAAAATGAAACGAAGGAAAATGAAACAAAGGAAAAATAACAGAATTTCAGGCTCATGGTGGTTTCTGCTGTTAAACCCTCGTGAGGGAAGAAAGATAAATTGTAGAATTTCAGGCTCGTGGTGATTTCTGCTGTTAAACCCTGGTGAGGGCAGAAAGAAGTGATGGCACATACCAGTCAACTCTTTCCTTCACTCCTCAGGCACCAGATTTTTTTACTTGACTGCTTTCTCAGCATGGTAGAAAGAAATAAAAGGAAACAAGTGAATTCTAAGAAAGGGAGCTGGTATTCGGTGATCTTGAGAGTGAGAAGTAGTAGAAAATGTGTATAAATTTTCAGACAAAATCTTTGCTTTTTTTGTGTTTTGTACTGCCATCAGATCCCACAAAATGTCCTGACACATTAATTATGTTCCCTCCTGTGACGAAAAGGATGGGAGACTTGGACTTCCTTGCCACAAGACTATGTGCTTTGGGGGAATAATTTTAAGCACTACCTCTTCTGTCAGTATTCAGGACACTAGGAGAAGTTACCAGTTTCTTTTCTTATTTTATTTTATTTTATAGCAGATCAAAGCTGGAGAGCTCAAGGGAGATACTCTCACAAAGGAAAACCAGATGCATTTTACAAATACCCAAATTGTGCTATCAGAGCATTAAATATTTACCAGTGAGTGTCTGCCCATTGTGTACTTCAGTATATTTAATTTCTTTTTATTGTTATTGTCTGTCTGGACTTGGACTTACCTCCTTGGCCAGAGATAAAGGATGATTTGTGTCATGAACACACGGCATGTGAAGCAGTGCTTAGGTTTTTCATGAGACTCAATTAATGAGGTAAGGGAAGGGCAGAGGTACGGAAAAAGGCTTCGCTTTTAAATTTTGTACCATATTGAAAATGGAACTCTGTCAGAAATAGTTTTGGTTTTTGAGGGCCTGCTCTGTGTTAGCAGTACAAGAGGCAGCTGCCTAAAATAAGAAAATAGCAGGAGGGTGTTTGGGGGCTGTTTATTGAGGGCAAGGCAGGGAGCTGTGGGAGGTGTGTGTTTCCCAGGCTGTTAAGGGCAGCAGGGACCACAGAGCTCGTGCTGATAACAAGTGGATGCTGACACGCAAATGTATTTTTTACTTTTTTTTGGCAAAGTATTAAGGCTAGAGAGTTGCAGACTGTTTGTGACACATGGTAATTCATTGAAAATAGCTATTTGCAAAATAGAGGGGACCTCTTACATTAACAGAACTGACAAGAAAATAAACAGCTATTTTTGGTTTTGATGTTGTTTGGTGGTTTTGTTGGGGTTTGTTTGTTTGTTTGTTTGGTTTGTTTTTTAGTCAACAACCTTTGACACTAGGAAAGATAGACACAATGTTGGCTATTACTTACCAAATCAAATGCATTTAAATGCACTGTCTCTGATATTTAATAAATATTGCATTGTAGCTTTTTGTGGCTAATAAAACTTGGTTTACATTGCACCCCTTGCCTGCTACGATTTGCCTCCTAGGGCTCACTTAGAGCACATTAAGAAGCTGCACACAAGATCAGTGTGATTTGCTGTAAAACTTAAATAATTCATTTATGCACCACTGCTCTCAGACAGTGTTTTTACAAACGCTGTAATGAGACAAGCTGCGAAATGTTTTACATGGAGCAGATGAGGTCTGCTGCTCAAGAAAAGTCTTTCTGCACAGATTTGATTCTTTGAAGTCTTCAAGAGGACTTTCCAAGAGTTATGGTGTAGACCTCCAAAGCACACTGATGTGCTCCCACTGATGAGGCTATTTGTCCTAACTCAGCAGCATCTTTTACTTCCAGTGCTCCCAGTGTTTTCAGTGGAGAACCTAAAATGAGCACGGGATACTTGAGGAGAGCAGAGTGGAAACTTCTGTTCGTTACTCTGGGACGAGGCCCTTTCCTGACTTTGACTATGCCTTGTCTACCACACTGATACTTGTTCTTACTCTGCTCTCTGCAGTACATTTGACTTTTCAGTAATGGGCATGGAAGGAATTGGAATGATGGCAGTTAAAATATACCAGAGCTGAGCTT
The DNA here is from genome assembly GCA_013397315.1 of Donacobius atricapilla. Lineage (NCBI taxonomy): Eukaryota > Metazoa > Chordata > Aves > Passeriformes > Mimidae > Donacobius > Donacobius atricapilla. The sequence goes on from WBMY01014129.1 coordinate 131,172, forward strand.
TACTTTCAAGGTTGTTGACAACTCCCCTGATGCTCACTCTAAATTCTTGTTCTCTGGAGTTGTGTTCCTTCTGTGTAGCCGTAACCTTCAATACCCTCTGCGAAAAGTCTTATTGTCAGGCAGAAGAGCTTAGAAGTGTGTCCTGCACCTGCACTTCCAGGAAGCAGTTCTCCTGATGTGAAATATCTCTATTATTTACAGTAAATTTTAGAAGAGCTTGTATTTCTCTGACTCTAGTTTTTTGGATGGAGAAGGGGGAGTAGTTCCTTGGTGAGGGAAGAGTGACCTCTGTCATTTTCGGATGTGTATTAGGCTATAGCTGTTAACTGCAGGATCAGATCAAATTTGTTCTACAGGAAGAACAAATTACAGAAGAATTAAAACTTAAGCAAATTAGTCCTAAATTAGTAATTGGGTAAGAATAATTTGTTTACGTCATATGCCAGGAAAAGTATCCAACAGTTTATATTTCCCATGCACATCTCAGCACTGGCTTAGAGCTCAGGATGAGACAGGGGAAAAACCTAGGTGTAACTGAGACTGCTGGATGGCTTTATTTGGAATTTAATATTTAACTAATTGAGAGAATGTGTAATTAGAAGCAGATTTTAATTTTTAGTATTACAACAAAAGCTCTATTTTTCATAATTTCTTAATGTGTTAAATTTGCTTTGGATTCTTTTACTAGAAAATATTTTGCGATTGCCTGTAGTATTTGCATAGCCATTATAAGACTTTAAGTGTGCAAAGGAGATTAATATTTTACAGAATGAAAGCTGGAGAAAAAGGAAGAAAACAAAATGCTTGTGCAATTGCTAGGTAGAGATCCTTTTGAACTCGCTAGCACTCCTGTGAGCATTCCCCCCTCTTCTCAACCAGACTCGAATCTGAGAAAATTACCATCTGTGCATAGATATGCAGGAAATGAGCTAAATTTGTAGTGTAAACATTTTCAAATGAATATTTGCACAGTACAGTCTCTCAGCAATGCATTATCCTCTTTCATTTGGTAATCAACACATATCCCTCATGAGTTGTGTTGAAAGAGAAGAGAGTGACTCTCACTAAACTCTAATTATCCTTTCCTTCCTCCTGGGAAGAGCTCTCTTTAAGCTCCCTTTTGTGAGCTGCTCTTCGTTTCACAATCATGCCCCCTCTTGATCACTCTTTCTCCTGATTTCGCCTCGAAATGTGCTGTAGGGTGTAAGGACACAAACAGGCAGCTCCGTGTAGGGATGTCTGCTGAATTCCTACAAGGCAGGGTTCCCAGACCAGCACGGAGCCTCAGTGAGATTCAGAGAAACCAACTTTCAGCTGAGGCTTTATGCAGGACACGGGTTTGCGGTAATACATAAATATTTCTTGGCTCAGGACGGGGAGAATGACATATTTCCATTAGCCTGGAAGTATTTTTGACTCCATTCAATCTCCAGCAACATGAGTCAGCTGTTTCTGCTAAGCAGTGTTTCTAATTCAGCCTTTTTCCTAATGAGCACGTACGTATAACGTGAGCTTCCTACACCGATTAATCTGTGTTTCCTCCATATGGTTCGTGGATTTTTTATTTTCTTTTAATTCAGTGCAAGCTGCTGAATAGCGAAATGCAGTCGAGATCTTGTTCCAGCAAAAAACCCAAAAAAAAACGACAACGGACTCTAGCTGAAGTTGCCAGGGAATTGCCAAAATTAGCATATCCTGGTAGTTTTGGGAAAGGGATTTTTCAGCTCAGCCATCTGACTTCTAGGGCTTGAAAGTGGGTAAAGTTTTGAGTAGCCCTGTTTTTCTGAGTAGATTTCTGAAGGCAGGGTGTGTAGAAGAAGAAAGCTGGACCAAAGCTGGTTTAGGAGGACAAGGTAATAGGGCTGTGGAGTTGTCCCGAGATCGCTCAGCTGAGATACTGCACCTTGGCAAGAAAGAATGGGGAGATCAGAAGATGGGGAAGGTGTGTGTTTAGCATAATATTGAATTGGAGAGGTTTGGAAGTAGATATTTTGTATTTGGGGAGGGTAGGAATTCACAGCCTGTGCGTGGAAAATAATTATTTTATTTGCTATTTTCAGCGTGCAGTTAGGAGTGATACCAGCAGAGCTTTTCTGTTTCTGCCTCTGGGCTGTCAGAGTAAAGCTGTAGCCCTATTCATGTGCATCCAGGGATGCAGAGAACACAGAGGCAAAAAGGGGTTGCACACATTCATGGTAAAGCAAAACAAAATCTAACCACTGCCCCCTCCTTCCTGAAACCTTGATTAACGCCCTCCTCTCCCCCCTACAGAAAAAAACCAAAACCAAACACAATAAAAACCTTTTTTCTGTAGTATCAATGAAATCTAATGGCATAGTTTTTCTCCTTCAAGCAGGGACAATGTTAATTCCTGGAAAGCACTTTGTACAAATTAAAGTCCCTTCTCCTTCCCAACATAATTTTTAACAGAGGAATCGATCTCTCTCCCAGCAAACCAAGGTGAACAAATACATATACAAAATAATTAAATTGCTTTTTTCTTATTATAAGAGTTTGTTTGGTTTGCAAAACCGAGCTGGAATATTTATGCCCTCCCTTTTAGGGGAGGTCAGCAGATATATACTCAATTACCTATTTGTACACATTAAATCAAGTGACTCTATATTCAATATTTTGTTTTTTAATTTTGTCTGAGCAGGAAGCTGGAAATCCAAATTAATGGCTCTTCCCCAGTGACATAAATTCTGCGAGGTGTTTGTGGCTTGCTTGCCTCGTTAAAGTGCTCTGACATGATTGATAACCCTTGTCCTCTCTGACTGTGAAGGCTGCTCAGCAGAGGCAAGTAGACCATGCAGAGAACTTGTACCAGGATCCAAATTCAAGATGTTTTCATTTTTTCTACTTCCAGGTTGTGGGGAATGGTTTCTAAATAGGTTGGTACCCTTCTTGTTTTCTCACTAACAGCTGCTGTTGGACATGATAAAATACCGAAGTCACTGCAGCTGAGCAAGGAAAAGTAAAGCCTGTCCCTGTGAGGTATCTGGGGGCAATGAAGTCCTGTCTGCCGAGGGGGGAACTGCTGTTCTGGGACCATCCTGTGCACACCCTGTACTGTTATATGGCATTTTAACATGCAAAGGGTCCCCACGTGAGTGGTCCTACCAGATATCCCACTTTTTCTCCCTTTCTGTGTTTACCTGTGCACTGACTGGTTGGGCCTTGAACTTACAAGGCCAGATTTCTTCCAGAGAATTGTCAAGTTGCCATAACAAAACCCCAGAAAAACAAAATTTCAAACTACTTTTTAGTGTCCAGTTCATTTTTGCAAGCAATGATTGACCCTTGTCTCATTCCAGGAGAGCCTTTGCTCCAATGGACTGGGAATCTGATGGGCCAGTGCAGGCAGGATGAGGTGCGAACACTTTGGGAAAAACTTCTGTTAATTTTGGTGCTTGGCTTTAATCTCCTACTCTTTTCCCCATTGGATGATACTGAGGCGGATTTGTCCTCTGTGGCTTAACATTTGTGAGGCTTGTGGATTTGCCAAGGGATAGCTTTCAGTTCATATTATTAGGATCTTTCCTGTAATGCAGCAATTCAGTCCCTCCCAATTTGTTCAAAATACAGGAGATTAACTTGAACAATAGGTATAATCTGCAGCAAGCTCTCAGTAAGGTGTAACTGAAAACAGATTAAATGTCAGAAACAAATTGTCTTGATCTGGAAATCCATGCAAAAATTGGGAAGACCGTCTAAAGTGTTTGGTCTTCAAATAATAAATACGCAGCATTTAATGAAATTCCCAGAGCTTTGATTATGAATCCGAATCAAGGATAAAATTGTCCAAAAAACCCCTCCCGAAGGACTGAAGAAATGAATAGCACCAGTCACCTGTGGCTGCTGATGTGGCTTGAAGAGGTACCTGTGTTCCAGCATAGACACATCTCTCTAATCAATGTTACTGCTACGTTTTATTTTGTCTTTAGGCAGGAGCAGAAAGTAAATGTAAGTAAAAGAGCCATGCACATTGCTCTTTCCATAATCCCTGTGCTCTGAACTACTTTTCCCCCATAGGCTATTAGTGTCTTTGAATAAGTATCCAGTTCTTTTCAATAAACACTGTGCATCAGAAGTTAAAGTGGCTACTGGTAACTGAAGTGACAGCTGCTCAACTGCTAGCAACCAAGAGAAGCTTGCTAAACCCAGAGATGTCACATCGTTTTTGTAGCTCCGTTTCAAAGCTTTTGGAGTCTGAAGTGCCATATTTTCAGGCAGAAACAGGTAGTCAACTGGGGTGTTTATTCATTGAAGGTCAGGCTTTTGTATTATGAAACTTCTAGCAGACGTGATAAGCAGTAAATTGCAGATCTATCACCTTTTTTTTTTTCTGTCTTTTTTTTTTTTTTCCTCCCTGTGAGTGTGTGTGTGAAATCAGCAGAATACTGCCTACATATGATTTATGGCCCACTTTTGACCAGCTCTTATCAGGCCCCCACAAGCCCTTTTCTGATGCAGCTCGTGTCTGAATGACAATAGACAACCAGTGCCTTTATGCTCCAAAATCCCTCTCTGCATTCTCGACACCTAAGATTACATCTGAGCTATTGATTTATTACTGCCCCCCCCTGCTTTTTTTTTTTCCCCCCACAGGGACCAGTTTGTTCAGCCTGAACAAGATAGACTATTATTAAACTGGGCAAACCACTCCATGTGAACTTGGTAGAGAAATAATCATTTGCAACCACCTTTCTAACCACCCAGGTTCATAAAGAAACGTAGGTGTTGAAATATTAAGGCTGTTTATATATGGGTCCCACCATTCGTGTTTGTTCAGATTATATGTAATTTATATACATGAAATGAGACCCAACAGGCATTCTGTTGTGTTGGACATTGCAGGAATATTGCCTAAAGCACTGCAGTATTGCCACCCAATGTACAAAACCCAAATTATTACAAATCTTCGTTACAGAAATACCTACTGTAACACCAACTGTATCTGTGACAGAGAGGTTTTATGACACATTTTAGAGCCTCAGCAAAATTTATATATTCTACCAGTGGATTTTTTTTTTTCTTTTTTTTTGGGGAGGGAGAGGAAGCCATAAATTTTACAGCACATTGGATTTTTATATCTCCTAAAAATGTACTGTGCAGGATTCACATTTAATGTCCCTCAGCTACAGTAATCTGTGTATTTAAGTCAGTAAGTGAGAAGGTACAGGCAGGGCTTCTAGTTAAAATGGTTGGTTTTTTTCCTTCCTCTTTCCTCCCCCCAGTTCCCCCCTGCCCTCCCACAAGCACATACCTTACCCCTGCATCTTCTTTTAGTTAAAATAGCATTACAAAAGCTGATACACTGATTCACGTGCCACATGTGAACTCCTCTGGCCTGCTTTCAGGGAACTCGGAGCCACCAGCAACTTCTGCAGCTGCCCTGAGAAAAACCTCGAGCATAGCGTGGACTAAACACCACCAGCAGAGGCTTTCAGGGGTTTTCTCTCCCTGTTCTTGGTCATGGGGGCTGATCTGCTTGCCTTTAAAATAGACCTCTCATGTTCAGTGTCCTACCTCCAAGGATTTATTTCATTCTGCTTTCTATTCGTTGTGTTTAAATGTCTGCCATTGCTTGCATCCTGATGGACTTCTTAGTCCAGTGGCAAGTGGGCAGAAAGTATCACACACAGGCTGTAATTTAAGTATTTTCTTTTAGGCATTTCTTTTTCTCTCCTGTGGAATTATTTGGTTCTTTGCTCCTCTATCAGCAAAGAACCAAATAATGCCAGCATCAAGTAGGGAAAAGTTAACTTCTGTCATTTATTACTAGATGTTATGTGTTTATCATGCCATTTTCTCATATTTAAGAATAAAATAGTCCTTATGGAAAACAAACAAAAATTTCATTTGAAGTTTGATAATTATTCCATCTTTCCTGCAGTGGGCTTTTATTTCTTCTTTGTCCATTCAGGGCTTGATCCTTCCAGATCAAGGGAGGTCTGCTCCAAAAAAATACCTATGGAAGTGCTCAGTAGCAATTGAAAGCTCAGATATCCATGGATGGTTTGGAAATACTGAAATGTTTTTGTTGAAAGATAGCTGGTCAATGTGGTTGTCTGAGTAATGCCTATCACCGAGGCCTTGTAGAAAGTGAAGATATTTTTCCTATGAAAATCACATCTTTTGAAAAATCACCTAGTTTGAGCATCTAGATACTGGAATGAGAAAGAAGCTGTGACAGAGTCTGTTCAGTAGCAAAGAAATAAGTTATACAGAACTACATAAATCAGAGTTACACAGACCCACAGATTGCATTGCTACTGGTAACTGAGGGCGCTATGGCTCTGCAAGGATACTGGGGAGTTGCAATAGTTTCTGGGTAGAGTAAGAAGAATAATTAATGGCTGATGGAAAAGGATGAAATGGGTTTTTTCCCTCAGAATGGAACAAGTAAGAAGGGACATGGAGGTAGCACAAAACAAGAAGTAGGGAGTCAAGGGAACTGAAATATGGCAAGCTGAAAAACCCAAAAGGGAACACTTTTTCCCGTAATGTGTAACTCAGCTGGGAAATTCGTGCTTCTATTCAACAGAGAACAAATCAAATTTTAGAGAGAGATAACCAAATTTATAGCAGCAGTCCATGCTACAGCAGGAAGAGCAATGTCAAGGTCATTAGCAATGCAGTGCATCCAGGATTCCAACATCTGGGTAGCTGGGGCTGGGGAGGGACAAGTAGCCAATAACTACAGGTAGCAGAGTTGCACTTTGAAGCTTAGGTCTGGCCATAAGAGGCTAAGCTTGAATGACTGTTGCCCTTATTTCCGTTAAATTTAATGGGTTTTTTTTCAAGTTTGGGATAACCAGGGTGTTGGAAGTCCCATGCAGAATGTTGCTCCCTGTGTCGTGGTTGACTGGCACAGAGGAAACAGAAATCACACCAATGCGGACAATTCAAAGCAGGTTTAAGTCTTGCTGAAACTGAGTCACCTTTGTGATGTTCACTACTGTGTGGAATAAACTCTTGAGAGTCTTTCTGGCCGCTGTTACAGCTGTTGCATCTTTGCATCTCAGTGTCACCAGGAAAAGCAGTGGCAGAACCCTGCTCTGGGCAAGCCAGATCTAGAGTTTTTCTGACTTCATGGAGGACCTCTTCCTCTGTCATGGCAACTCCACCATTCCTTCATTGCAGCTGACTTGAAATTGTGATTTATTTGTCTAAAGGCATTTCCTGGTTTTACTTTGTTTTGGAGCAGAAACCTACTTTATTTCTTTTAGCTCCTGGTGTCTTCTGCACTGCAATACAGACACTGGCCCACAAAGTATCAGCTTGCATAATGCTGCTTCAGATAAAGGTCATGAATGGTCTTATTTGGCAATTAATTCAAATAAGAAAGAGAATGAGCCAAAACCAAGCCTCTACTGGGCATGTTAATAATGTCATTTGTTTACAGAGCGCAAGATCTCTGCTAGAGGACATCCTGGATCATTGGCTGCTGCCCTTAGTGTTTGCCTTTGGTTGTCCCTGTTGTGAGGGAAGTGAGTCCAAAGGTCAGAGAGACTCTGCTGGTTCAACACTGCCTGAAGATATCTATTCATCTTCTCCACAGCCAGGCTGATATTTTGAAAGGTGGAAGTTAGGGTTTTGATGCTTAAAAAAAAAAAACCCAAACCAGATGGGATTCAGTTCATACCGTGGAGTAGTTCTAGTAGAGTCGTGGATGCTACAACCAGGAGGGATTAGTGCTGTATTTCCTGAACACTAACCAGGGAAAAGGAGGTTGTTGAAATGTTGGAAGACAGTGGCAGCAGATTAGAAGGGCTGTTTGAGGGCAGTGTCCATGGTGCGTGTGACAGGAATGCCTGTTGGCATGAGTCTTTGGTATGCTTATTTCTTATGCATGTAAAGTCTGTGTGGTTTGGGGGTTTTTTTGTGTGTTTTTTGGGGTTTTTTTTTGTTTGTTTGGTTTTGGTTTGTTTGTTTGTTTGTTTTTCCTGAGCAGTCTTCAACCCAGTAAATGCAGAAATATTCCCCTGAGAAAACATCTTTGTTTCATTGCCCTTCTCATACATACATAAAAGGGGGTGGGAAGACACAGTCAAAATACAATCTCTGGGAGAGGTTGTAGGGGCAGGCAGGGCCATGTGGCTCCATGCAGAAAGTGTGCTGAGTTTTCAGCAGGTAGCAGGTAAAAGAGCAGAGAAATAGGGAGCCATATTGTCAGCCATGCTGAAAAGTTCTCTGGTGCCCTTTCCTGAGCATTTTCTCATCAACAACAACAACAAGATCAGATGTTTATTTTCAGACATGAATAGCACAAACACATGGCTCTTGGCTCTCAGATAAGTAGCAGTAGCAATTAATTATGTCTTGGAAGATGTTACATCTACAGAGGGGATTTTAAACACTTTGTTTTTAAGGTTTGACAGTATTTCTGAACTGATCAAAGGTGCATGTTAAACACGTGGAAGAAGCTGGCATTCTGGCTTCAGCAGCAGGTACACAAAGGCTGTCTTCCCACAAGTTCAGTTGCACTTTTGGTATAAGTCAGCATGTTTCACTTATTACAGTGAATAAAGAGCAGGGGAATAATCAGACACACTGCAAGGGTCTCCTGGGTGTAGCTGTGGATAGTAGGTAGTATTTATGCTCCATTTTGTATGCTTGTCAACAGCTCTTTGTGTCAGACTTCTTTTTGGTTAAGGCAGGTTGTCCTCAGGAAAGGAATGAAAAGGAGCGAGTGTTGTCTCAGCTGCTATGAAGTGCTACATTCTGTCAAGTATAAATCATCATTCTGAAGTTCATTAACCTTAATATAATTTAGTCTTCATGTGTCATCAGTTGAGCCCAAGCCTTCCAGATGAGTCATTCACTATCTGCTAGATTTGTGGAGGCAACCTAATTTTTGTGTATAACAAGCCTCATCCATAGGCCTCTCTCTTTCTGCACTCATTGAATTGGAATGGCATTTGTTGGACTGAGAAGGTGCTGTGAGACAAGCAGGGGTTGTGACAGCCTAAAACAAAAGGAGCAACCAGCTCCAGAGGAGAAGTCCTTGTAATAGCAAGGGCGTCAGTAGGGTAAAAACCCTGATTCTCCTTTTTTCTGCTGCGCCAGTGTGTAAACCAGCAATCACCCTGTTGCAGCAAAGGGAAATGTAGCTGAGAAACTTCCACAGAAGTACCAGCCTCTGCTGTCTGCAAAGCAGCGCAGATGCCCAAAGGTGAGCACTGAGGAAGTGTGAAGACCCAAGGGATTGAGAGCAGAGCTCAGCTGCTGCCCTCGGCAGCCACCTCAGCCCACCAGCTGCTTTGCCAGCGTCCTGCACTGCCCAGGGCTTGATTTTAAGGAGGGGGATGCAAAGCAAGACCGTATAGCCACTGACCTTGTGGCTTTTTACGGGGAAATCATCCGGTGCCCAGGGGCTGGCGTGACACAGGTGGGGCTCGCTGGAAGGTTTGACAAATGGGCTGTGGAGACTGGCACAGTGTGTGGAGCAAAGGCAGGGGTCGATGTAGTGTGTACCAGATGAAAGATGAGGACAGGGCTAGGTCAGGCAGAACATTGTGTCTTGAGCCATAGTCTTCTCCCCTGCGCAAACCCCACAGAATCAGTTTCTCCATCTCTTCCAGCAAATCAGAGACATTTGTAATTCACACTTTTTAAAATTGCTACCAATTTCCGCTACTTTGTGGGTTATAAAAAAAATACCTGAACACGTACACACGGAGATGTAACAGAATAAAAATCCCTCCGTAGCTTCAGGTCATCACTCTTTTGGCTGCATGAAGCTCACCTATTGACAGAAATCATCTACCTCCAGCTGATCTTACTTCTCAGCCAAGGTCTGAGAGTCTGTCACCTCCCGTCATGATCTGTCACACAAACATCACACACAGTGTTAACCTGGTGGTTAGGAAGATTTGTTGGAAGCCTGTTGGATCATTTTTCAAATTTTTTTTTTTTTTTTCAAACCACCTGGTACAGTGGGGTAGAATTGTCTCATAGATTATGGGCAGAGGCTGGGTCTGAGTTTATCCTAGTAATCTGCCCAGATTTCTCACAGGAATCCTGCACAAAAAATGCTCGAGTCACTCTTCTCTGCTCAAGACTCAATAAGGGCATGTGTTGATCTAAAGACAGATATCTTTATCTGTGCCAGGGGGATAGGGGATGGAGAAAAGAAAAATCAATGTTGTCCATGGCTGAATTTCTAGTTGTGTCTCACAAGGCTGCTACTTGGCTCATCTCTTACCTCCAGACACGCCCCTGCTGCATTGCTTCTGCCTTGGGCTCTCTGGATTTTTCTCCAAGAATATAGGCTTGGTCTATTACTTCTGCTTCTTCTCTGTCTTTTTCAGCCTTTTCCCTCTCTTCCTGCTTTTTGCCTCTTAAGGCTGTCACAAACTGCGTCTCTTGACGCCTTTTTGTGGCTTCTCTGTTGCCTTTCTCTCCAGGGCTCCGAGTGGGCAGGGCCAATGAATTGCTTCCCAAAGCCCAAGAGCTGCAATAATCTGGTTTCGCCCTCAGAAAAATTACAATTTTTACAGATTTGCTGATTTGAAAAGGGGTCTTTAAAATCATAAAGAAGTGGTGTACCTGCTAAAAATCATCTTCATCTGAACGAAAGTTATTTGCATATGTAAGATTTTTAAGGAGGTCTTGAGAGAATTGAGAGAAAGGACCCTTAGGTTGTTATATAACTTTTGAGGTTCTTGTGCTACATTAGCACCTCTAATCAGGAGATACTTGTATCATTTCAATTGGTGTTCAATTTAAACATCTTTGTTTAACATGGTTTAAACTGATAAACTTTTAAATGTATTTTAAATGTAACATAAAGCTTAAATGCTGTTTTTCTTCTTCTAAACAAATTCTGGCTGGTTTTCTATCATTTTCTGAAAACCCTTCTTTTTGCTGTCACAAAACAGTTCCAACCAAAGCACTAAAAACGCTTTGAATTGTAATGACAATAAGAAAAGTCTTCGTTCAAGGTCTGCTGAGAGTAAAGAGTGGAGTTGTACTTTTGAAACCCCCTAATAATTTACCTAGACCAAAGCTCCTGAACTTTGCAGCGCATCACCTATTGCATGGAAGAATCAATCAATCAGCTGCGTTGATGTCTCTCCATTAACTAGTTCGTCCTCGGTTCTTGACTAGGTGAAGGGTCCATGAGGACACAGGCCCTATCCTCAGCTGCATGACTGGGAGAAACACTGAGGCCGAAGTAATGTTTGAAAGGTTTTCTTTTTATTTGTAGAACAAATGTTTTCATCCAACTGTAGCACAGTCAAACAGTGTGAAGGGAACGTAACAACCCCCCCTTGTCTCTTTATCTGTGTTTTTATAAGGTCACCCATCACCACGGTATCTAAGAGTCTTTCTTCTTTTCCTTTAAGGGTCCTGGTCAGGAGTTGAAAATAAGGAAAAGAGGGGAAGAAAATCCACAAAGAAAGAGGCATATGAAAAGTTAAAAAATACAGAGCTGGAGGTGAACCCAAACACTCAGAGGTAATTTGCCTTGAGGAGCAAGAACCCTTGAGACCTCTGCGTAGACTTTGGAAAAAAGAACCTGTGAACAATAGTCAAGGCTGTGAACGTACCATCCCTCTGACAGGTATGTAAACCTTTAGATTAAAATAACAGCTTCAAAAATCCTTCTGTCAGAGTGAGTTTGCTTTAGCTAGTCGGGGTTTCAGGGGAAGTGTCATAAAGACAATATATATCAAGTGGAGACAGCTAAGGAAATTTCTGTTTGAAATTTCTAAACAGGTTGGTCCTTGAAGCGTATTCTCTAAAACTTGACAAAGTTATTGTGACATTAAAATAGCATTATATAGTATTAAGTAATTAAGGGTTATAACTACTGGGTTTTAAAAATGTTTTTTCTGTATGTGGTGAATCATCTTTTGAGATAAATTTTGTACATAAGAAAAATGAAGAATCGGGAAGGGCACAAAATTTGAGTTCCCATTTTTTGTCTTTGTGTCAGTTATAATTTGGATTAAAAAAAAAAAAAAGTCACCAACGATTCCTTAACAGGCTTTTACATTTTTGTCTTAGTTTAAGGATGTCTTTATCACTTTTAGTTGTGGGAGGGAGGTGGCTTATGGTACTTACATTCATGGTGGTACTGAGGAGGAGATGGTGGGTGTTTAAATCACATGTGAATGTCTCTGAACACCCACTAGCTGTGTGCTAATCACATCCCTTCAACAAACACAAGCCACTAACCAAACCCCTTTTTGCACGCTGTAAAGAAATAAGAGACTTCTTGACCGCAGAAAGCAGACATGATGTACATTAAAGGAGTGAAATCATTCAGCAAGTGCTCATTGATACTTCTTTGAGCAGCAGCTTCCTCCTCCTCCTCGAGTTCTTGGTTGAGGTTTGCAGATGACCACATGTAATGATGTGGTTTCTTGTCACTAATAATAATTACGTGAGGCAGTAATATGTGGTGCAAAATACTATTACTCAGTAAGTGGCATTTGACTGACCTAGCTACCCCAAAAGCTTATTGCCAGCTTGCATACATCACCACTCCTTCCAGAAACACAGCAGACTTCAAGGAATGCTTAGCAGAAATTTCAGCTGCTGTCAGGCCACGTGCAGGTCAGGTGTAAGGCCCACCAGAGTCAAAGGCTGGGTTACACTGTGGAGCAAAGCAGACTGAAAGATCAGATCCTCAAAATCATCTCGTAAACTTTGGCATTTACTTTGACAGATCCCGCACCTCTGCACACAGCCATTGGTTCAACAAACTGCTTAGACCTATGAGCAGCTTGGAAAGATGTGAGTCATTGCACTGCCTTCAGCACAGTGGCTCGCATCCCCTGAGCTGCCCCTCCACTCCAACAGGCTGCTGGCATCACTTGTCTGCAGTTTCAGGTGTTTAATTAAAGGCAAAGGGGTCCTGATGGTGGATTGTGGTTTTGCTGCCCGATTAAAAAGTATGTCCCTGAATAATGACCCCAAATACTGGGATCTCTCTGTGGTTCTTTCCTATTTATTCCACCAAGAATGCCAGATGTAAAGGCATTATTATTGAAGAATAAGAATTTTTCCAGAAACGCCACCCCAATTCTCAAATAGGAATGGTAAAATAATTTATTTCAATTTTTTTGCCTTTACTTCAGTTTTTGTGTACCTGTTCTATGCAACTAGCGTCATCACAAATCCAAAGAGATGTTTGCAGCTGTTCCTCAGACGTGTTATTTGTGCACGTCTATCAGAGAATCACAAAACTCAGAGACAGAAAAGTTCTTTTGCATTAGATCATCTCATCGCTGCCCTTGCCAGCACAGATCTGTTTCCCTGTGCAGTGTATTCTCCAGTGATTTGTCCAGTCTAGCTTTAAGTAGATTAAATATGGTGCTTTCTCACTGTCCTGCCAGGAGCTGTTGGAGAGGCTTGGAGGTAATTGACACTGGCACCCTTTGAAGGTGTGTTGTGGACCTTACCACCCTTTTCATTTGTATCCAAACACTTTGCCTTCCCCCAGCTGTCACGAGTATGGTGTGGCCATAATTCTTCCAGTGTTCTGTGCTGAGCACTTGCAACTAAGATGGAACAAAAGAAATGAAAATGTGGTTTTGGTTTCTTTTTGGCAGACAGTGTACAGAGGGTTAGTTCGTTTAAGCAACCCAGAGGTGAAACAGTAATGTGAGGGCCTCTAGAATATTTTGTTGATGAAAACTAGAGGTATTGAGATGTGGTGTGCTTTTCTGCACATGAAGATTTTACCTAGATAAAGGGTATATATTACAGGGTTCGGTTAATAACTACATTTGAAATACTGTCTGCTTTCATGAGACATAAAGCAGATTTAGCCAAATGCTGGGTGCTTTTGAGGAACACTACTGATGATGTACACATTTAAGCAGAGTAGTAATAATGTCTGCAGTTTCCTTTTCCTCTGAAGGAATGTATCAAGTGTTTTACTCAGTCCTTGCTCAAACTGTGCTGCTGCTTTGGGGTTGGGACATGTCTGCCACTCCGTGGAATGACAAAATACAGCTTAGACTTGATGGGAAGCCAGCAGAAAGCTACTGGGCCTCTTGTGTTCAGTCTTTTACTCTTGAACTATTCCGTTTCTCCCAAAAGATGTTAACACACAGTCCAGAACAGAAAACAAAGGGCGTTAGCTGATCTCTTGGTTTAAATGTTTGCTTTCTCTTCTTGTTGTCACCAGAGCCTCAACTTCTAATTGTACCAGCCATAGACCTACAAAGCCAGGAATCTCAAAGTACAGTTCTCCATCCATCTCGCTGTCATTACTCATTTCTAAAGCCTTACTGAGAGGGGAGTACTGTCTGCTGGTGCAGCTTCTTTACTTAATACTTTTACTCAATTCGTATTGAAGGTTCTTAGCATAGGGAGTTCACAGCACTCTCACTGCTTGCTGTTACTGTCTCTGAGCTCATGAATCCTAAACTGAGATCACATCTTGTAGCCCAACATGTCTTGGACACGTGGTACCCCATTAAAAGGTCATTTTAAGCAATTAGTATTTTATTTATATAAATACTTATCATACTCTGGCCTTTAAACAGCAGCTTATGAGAAAAAAAAAAATCCATCACATTTGTATTACGGCGTGTTCAAAAATTTAATTGTGAGAAGGGAAATTCAGCTGAACTGTTAAAAGCACACACTGCAGTGCCCTGCTTTGGCCAGCCCATGTCAGGCTGCCACATTCAACTGAGAAGGCGGGTTTTGTTGTGTTCCACGCTCA
>WBMY01014129.1:150979-179606 GCA_013397315.1 Donacobius atricapilla
TTATTTTTATAGGCATTACTGTGGTCACACCCATTGTAGCTCTGAGGTTCTTGGTCAAATATTTTTGTTCTCCAGTTTTAGAGACAAATCTGTTGGAGTTAGGCTTGACTCCGACATGCTGCTAAATTTCTTGCTACAGCAACAAATACATATTCCTTTAAAGAAGCTGCTTGAAAAGGGCAAAAAAAAAACAGTCTTAAATGGTTCTGGTTTTTTCATGCTTTTTTGTTAATTTGCACTATTAACCAGGATAAATCATTACTGGTTTTAAGTGTCTGTGGTCACATAAATATGTACTTGTGACTCTCATTAATTCTTATCGGCCTGAAATACTGACAAAAATATATGAGCTGGGAATACCTGAGTTGAAACTGTAATTTAGTTGAAGTCTTTTTAATTATACATTCTGGATAGGATCATATAACTGGTGACAGAAATAAGCCAACTCATATTCACCTAGAACAACTATTCCTTGATTCTTTGTAGACGGTCAGAAGACTAGAGGAGAAGAATAAGAAGGAGGGATTTGAAAAATAAAGTCTGTAATTTTTCACCTGCATTTTTGTGCCCATGGTCAACTTAAAGGGAGAAAAAAAAAAAAAAGGAAAAGAATGAAAGAAAAGAATTAAAATCTTGGTGTGACCGATGGATTGCAGATGTTGCTCTCTTTTCTACCCCAGCCTGTGCTAGGGAGAAAAACCTCTGCCTCCTGTCTTTTTCACCCTTAACTAGTGAGAGCTACAAAACCATGGATATGAGATGAGACGTTTAGGTGAAGCCTTGGTGTGGCTTGGCCAGGTTGCAGAAGTGCCCCAAAATAGTCTGTGCGCACAGGCTGGCCCTCCCAGCTGGTGTCTCCTGGTGGTGGGTTTTGGAAAAGAGTGAAGCTTTGTGGGACACAGCTTGCAGCTTTGTATGTGGCAGGGAGAGAGGGGCTTGTTCAGCTTGAAGGGGAAGCACCAAGCCCTGATTTTTATCGTGAAGAACTTGGAATGACAAAATGCTGTTTCGAGTGTAGAATTAGGAGAGCTAACTGCAGCTGACATTGTTTTGTAATTTTTATTTCCAACATCACACAGTGCTTGGATTTCTCAAGCCTTTGCTAGAGAGCTCTTTTCTGACTGCATAAACAGCAAGTGGCAGATTCAGAAATCAACTGTTTCCCTAATGAATTCAGAGAAACTCACATAGAAACAACTGACTCTTAAGGCTCATTTTTCATAAATGTGGAGGGGACTGGAGTTGTGACCATATAAAGGTAAAACCAGGTGTTTCTCCAGGGCTGTGCTTGGCTTCTTCAGGGGTTACACGCACAGAAAACATCTCAAGATCACTCTGCATGTAATATGTTATCAAAGCTTTACTTTATCAATCTGTTGCCTTTTGAAAATGAGAAAATAAACCGTGACATGAGAATTGGAGGGGTTAGGAATAGGTGGTAGCAAACCCCTGTGTTTGCTGTGACATACTCCCTTCACTTCTTCCACTTTCCCTCATTATCTTGTTTGCCATGTGTAGCTGAATAAGCACGTAACCTCTAAGGCTGTGGAGCAGATCATTAGGAGTTACTGATTAACACCATGTTTCAATAGCAGATCCTGAGTTCTTCTTTTTACAAACTGAAGGGGTCTGGCTTTATGATTTTTTAATTAGAGTGTAAATATTGCAGCCTCATAAACTGTTTGATTTATAGATGACAGCAAAGTTTGCACTTCGGGAAAGGACAAGGGAGGCTTCAGATGTGTAGTTTCAGTGCCCCTGTTTGCCTGTGACAGCCACCCCGGTATTTTGTCTTTGGTGAACTCATCCTATCAGCCTTGCTGATAACGCCTGTGTGTCCAATCTTGCAGGATGACTGAAATTCCTTTTTTTATGTTTCTAAGCACAAGGAGTATTCACATTCTGTACATTTTAACTAATGAAGTGAGGGGAAAAGATTTTGGAGGAATATTAAGCTCACAAGGTGAGCTTAAAAGCTGATGTTTGTCATGAGGATTCCAGAGAAGTGGGGCTAGATGCATCACTGTGTATTTGAGACATGCGAGAAATGGTAGATCAAGACTGACGAAGATTTGAGGTGTTGTTGGATAATAGAAGGGTATTTCTGCCAAAGGCAAAATGTCATCAGGTTTTTCAGGATGAAGACTCCAAGGAGGGAAAGTCCCACCTTTCTGAAGCAGTCAGTAGAACTTCGCTTCCACGTGCAGTGCAAGTTAGGAAACTCACAAGCAGGGGGAGTGATTTAATTCTAATTGGATTTGAATCAGCATTATTTACCAATGGGGCACCCGTAATCCTCAGGAGGAGTTGTTCATTAGAAGTTCAGACTCCTCCTGGCCGCCAGGGTATTTGGCCAACACCTCTGTTCTTGGAGCAGGGAAAGACTTTGCCAGCACTGAACTTCTTTC
This sequence comes from Donacobius atricapilla, assembly GCA_013397315.1. Taxonomy (NCBI): domain Eukaryota; kingdom Metazoa; phylum Chordata; class Aves; order Passeriformes; family Mimidae; genus Donacobius; species Donacobius atricapilla. The sequence continues at coordinate 153,388 of WBMY01014129.1, forward strand.
CTCTCTGAATCCTCCTTGCTCTGTCTCCATACCTGGGCTTGCTGTCAGCGTGGTCACACTTGCTGGGGGATTATTCAACCCAAGATTGCTCTCAAGAGCAGTGATTTACCAAGAGAGGCCTAATCCTTTTCACAGGGGTTTTACAAGTCCCCCTTCACTAGCATGACTTGCCTCTGTCCATCTCTCACATCCTCTGGAAACTCTTCTTGCCAGTGTCATTTGAGATTTTGGGGGGACGTGTTTTGGGATGGCTCTTTGTTGTGTTGCAAGGAACTGGGTTTCTTTGCTGGGCTGTTTTGTGGTCCCTGTAGCCCCTACAGAGCCAGCCTGCACCATTCCAGTCTGCCTGGGCTGTGGGCAAGGGATGGAAAAAGTTGAGGGCGTGGTAGGTTTGCCTCTCTCTCCCTGGGCATGAGGGAGCAGCATAACCTCACCTGAGTGTTCATGGTGACAGAGGTGAAGAAAGCTAAAGCAGACAGTTTTCCTGGATATATACTTGATTTAGAACAGAACACGTCAGTTGGAAATACAGGACAACTTTCTGTCCCCAAATACATGGCACAGTGTGCAGCGCTGGGATGGTCAGGACAGACGGGACGGAATTAAAACCTGCATTATGAATTCTCCTTTCCACCTCTTTCTGAGTCCCCACATTGGTCTTTTCTCTGCTTGAGCACCAGGGACCACCTCTCCTGTCTCAGACCGAAGCCCTGGGAGAGGAGGCAGCCAGCTGCTACAAGCCAGGAAGGAGCCCAGCTCAGAATTGAATGCTTTCAGAAAACATTGCAGCTCTGTTCACCTTCTTTTCTCTGTAGCAAGAAGACTAGAAGCATAATTTTCTTTTAATGATATCCAAAATGTTCATGAATAGTGATGAGATCCAAAAACATGCCATAGTGTCAGATTCACCTCTCTCTCTGCTGGAGCTGTACTTGTTTTACTACAGGAAGTATTTTGTGGCTCCACAGTAGCAGCCTGGGTTTTGTTGCCAAAGGCCCAAATAGGGAAGTTTGGTGGGTTGTTTTTTTTTTTTTTTCATCAAACTGTTGAAAGGCCTCTCAGTGCAAACTTGATGTCAATGGCAATTACATGTATGTTTACAGATTATGGCTCCAATCCCATCCTGGTAAATGTTTTTGCACATGCTTAAATCTGCATGTGTAATTGCCTAGAGAATAAAATCAGAAGTGGTGAATGTAGGAAGATAATAACTTGAACTGAACCGGTTTCTCATTCCTGTTTAATTTTGAACCTGTTCAACCCTTGTGGGTTCAAAAGTTCACCTCAGTCTTGACCATTATGGAGCTTGGATTCTGTTTAGGAGAAACTGCGACTCCAAGTAAAGCAAAGGGTCAGAAGACAATAAGTCCAACTGAATATATAAAGTGATAAATGAAGAAGACAGAAAAAAGAAAAATAGGACATACTGGGTGAGTTCTTGGTTTTATAATGTTGAAAGGTGTTTTGCTGCTGACTGCACTGAGGCTGGGATTTCTTTCATAACACCTGGTTCAAAAACCCTGGAATTCCACCAGAATGTTTCCATTACCTGTAGTACTCCTGTGTCACTTATAATGAGCTTTGTTTCGTAGCTCTAATGCGTGCTTTAGCTCCCAATAGCCCTTAGCTGCAACATGCAGCAGCCCAGCCTTTGGGGGCTGGAGGGGAAAGTGAAATTACAGGAGAGAATGGGTTTTCCTCATCTCCCTGTTTCCCCACAGAGGCTTCAGAGCCTCAAATGCATTTATCTTTGCAACCCACTTTCTTTGTGGTTCAATTTCTTTTGTGTTTATTGAGCCCCCCTGTGATACAAATGAAGCTGGTGCCAAACATTTTATTACAAATTTCACGTGAAAAAAGGACCAAGAATATTTCAGTGCATATGTGTGCCTGCACACTTCCGTATCCTCCACAAGAAGTCCTTTTGTTGTTAGTGCCGAATTTGAGGATTGAATCGGGGTGTCCTAAAGGTGAAGCCCAGTTTGCTTTGTAAGACGTTTAATTTTCCCTGCACTTCCAGTAAGGAAGAAATTTGGTTTGGTGTCTGTTACTTGCAAGAGCCCCGACTTATATCAGGAAAGTGCAAAAGTGATGTAGGGGCAAAGCTGCACCAGAGATGCGTAAAGTGATTTAACTCTGGTGCCTGCATGGGAGCAAGAGAGATTACCAGGAAATAGAGATTTGTCTGATAGCGTACCAAGCACTTCAATACCTTTTGGGTTGGCATGTCAAGACTTATATTAATTATTAATATTTTGGTATTCTTGAGATCCTGGGGCTTCACAGAATAAATTGACAGAAATCCACCAGTCATCAGCATGTAAAAGGATTTCCTTTTTTTCCTTGCAGTAGAGGAACTGAGCTCCTGCTCCAATTCTACTGAATTTATTTTGCTGGAAATTGCCCACCTTCTTTTAAAAGTACTAGCATTGATTGAACGGTACAAAGAATTAAAAATCAAAGTTTCGTATTTTAATACTTACTTTTAAAGCATGCAGTGTTTAAAAAGTAAGATAATTTCTCTGAGTTCCTGAGACGAGCATTTCTAGTCTATGAAAGAGCCCAGACTTAACAGGTTAAGTACTTGAAAACTGAAGGAAGCACTCCAAACATTGCAGAAAGTCCGAGGTTTTAAAGAGACAGAGAAGTATTTGAGCTGCTGCTTTCAAGTCAGGTCAGGGTTTTCCAGTTCAGAGATATTTCTTGTTGTCAGTAACTAAAAATGGAAAGAAAAAATCCAAACCCTGGAAAGGAAGCAAAGTCAGAGAACCTGAGTAAGTGATGATTTATCTGATAACAAAAATCCTACTACCCTAATCATTCATGGTTTATTTCTTTGGCATGCAACAGTTAAGAAAAATCCACTGAGCACTAGTAATTCCACTATTGCGAAAGCCAAATCCCTCATCTAAACTTTTGAGACAATTTTTCCATTTACTTCCCTGCCACTCAAAGGGCAGAAATCATAAGCTCACTCATACCAGTTCACCTCATCAATTAGAAAAGAGACAGGAGTTGCTTCCAGATGAAAAGGGGATGCAGCAGAGGAAAAATATGCTGGAAAATCAAAATTGATTGCCTCTAATAACTTCTGGATAGTGTTCCAAGCTTGGGTTGGCCACATTGAGACATCCCTAAACTTTGTGAAAGTTGAGATTTGGAACTGTCTGCTAAAACAGAATCATCAGAGAATATCGCACTTAATTAAAGAAATTGATATGGAGAACAGAGCCAGCATTTTGTCTTATTTAAAATAATTAAATCGTAAATTAATACACTTTAACCCAAATTTGAAAACCTAAAGCCCAACCTCAAATTTTAAGTTCATGCCTGCTGCCAGCACTGCCATTTGATAGTGCACCACTCTTACAAGTAGCAGGATTAGGGTTGATGAGTCCTTCGTGTTGACACATGAAAGTTAAATGCAGAACAGTGTTTGCTCCATGGTTTGGGTTTTTTTTATTTGTTTTAACACTACCTTTGGCATCTGTAAAGTTATACATTATTAAAATAAAACCTTAATGGACAGAGTCAAAATCTGTAGTTTCCAAGCTCTCCGGTGGGAAAGTTGTTTGCATTTGATAAATAAACTCCCAAAGTCAGTTAATTGGAGAAAATTGTAATGTAATCCTCAATCAAAACATGTGTCTTAGGCAGCAGAGAAAACATTGTTCATCTGATACATTTCTTTAAAAGGAGAAAATTTTTTTCCATACTCGTATCAGGCTTGCAAAGCTTTTTCACGGATAGTTTGTCAAACAATTTTTCCTGTTTGGAGTTGAAGCAGGTGAGGCTGTCTCCTCCCACTGGAAAGCAATCGCTTTTGGGCAGGCAGAGGATGTGTGGCAGCCTTCTCACCATGGTTTGAGACCCACATCTACGGAGGCAGCACGTGGTGGGGCTGGAACTGTGTCTTTGGAGGGGACTCAGCCTTGGAGAAGGGCATGTGAGCTGTCCTCCTTTTCTTTCCCTCCACTGTGGATAAGATAGGGATGGTGAGAATGAAAGGAACCTCTTTCCACAAAGAAACCCAAAGTTTCATGCTTCCAAAGGGCAGTGTATCTCTGCCTTAACTTGGAACCATAGATCTGAAGCACATGTTTCACATCCCTCCTGACAGGATGTGAAACAAAATCTAGAAGGCACAATTGTGCTGAATATAATGAGGATTTCTTACTTTTTGTTATCTCTTACTTTTCTCCTGGGAGAAGATGGGCTGGAAGCCTATTAGCTCAACCACTTGAATTTTTGTTCAACCTTTATCCTGAATTTTAAGAGACAGATTTAAAACAACATTACTGGGGGCTATTCCCATAAGTCATCTAGTTTAAGGGAAACCACTTCCATGTGGGTGCAAAGTGAGTTAGAAAAATAGCTGCTCACACAAGCTACCAGTGCCTCATTGTGAACCTGGGAGGATGTACCGACTAAGTTCTGTCTAGGTCACTTTCCACATTTTCAGTAATGATTTGGATAATGAAGTGAGATTATTAAACTTGCAGGTGACACCAAGCTGGGGGAGTCTGAGGCAGGTTGTTGAATGGGACTAGATTTCAAAATTGTCTTGACAAACAGGAGAAACAGCCTGGAGCAGGAGAGTGCACTTGGTGAGACCAAATGCCAAGCTCTGAGCATGTGTGGAAATGAATACTCTGACAAACACCACCCAGGAAACGCCTGTTTTATGAGAAGGGATCAAACGGGACTTGCAGCAGGTTAATAGGCGAACATTTGTCTCTGTGGAAAAAGCAACTATGTCCAAGGCAGGGAAGATGGTGTGCATGCTGAGATGGGGAGGGGAAATCATCCTCTCCTTTGTGAGACTTTTTCTATGCTGGTGTGCTTGCCTTTGGGTGTGATAAGGAGAAAAATGAGCCCTTGTGGGAGAGGTTGCAGAGGGAGCAAGATGATTTCTTGGAGGCTCGTTGCCCTGATTTTTCAGCCTTCTGTGTGTTTTACAGTTCATAGTTCTTAAGTTTTTTCTCACACACGGGTGTTATAAATAGAAGCAATGTTTTCCTTAATTCAAGGTAGTTTACATTCTTGTTTTAGAGATATGGACAGCTGATGGACAGTTGTCTTGACCAACGGGATGGGGAGAGGTGTCAACCTTCTCACCCAATCCCTGGCCCTTGTAGAAATACTATAAAAGTGGAGTCAAATTTTCTTAATAAGCAGTTCATTCCTTCTCACCAGAGTGAATGTGTGTGTCTGTGTGTCTAACAAGGCTGTGAGGCTTGCCAAGTGTGGCTTTTTGAGGACAGATTGAACTAGGGCTGTGTAGAGTAAAAAAGGCTAAGGGAGCATGATTACAGGCATCAAATCTATAAAGGGTTGCTGCACAGAGAAAGGGAATCATTTTTCCTCTGTGCCCCCTTGATGCAGAATTAAAAATAGTGGGACTAAGCTATAGAAAATAAGATTGTTAGATGCTGGGGACCATATTCTGACAGTGTGGACTCAGGAGGTTGAGGAATTTTTGCTAAATGTCTGGCTAAAGATGATTCCTCTTCAGAGCATTCCATTGACAGGATGACTGTCATAAGGCCTTAAGTTTGAAGTTAAATAGTGAAAAACTGTATTCCTAGAGCATTTTTTTTCAGGAAAATACTAGTGGAGAAAATTTTCCGAAGAAATAACTGCATTATCAGCCCTCTTAGGGGGACTGTTTATAGCTGTGTAGATCCCCAGCTCAAACCTCTTTCAGGGGCACTCTGGATACCTCTCCTTGCTCTTTGCAGGAATCTGGCATTGAAAACTGACTACTTAGAACTAGAAACAAAGAAAACAAACCAAAGTAGAATGTTTCCACAAGCCAGTGTTACTCATATATTCTGTAGTGAAAATTAAATGCAAAATCATGCCTTTTGAAGACCAAGAAATGGCACAAAGGAAGAATATAATAGAGTGTAAATAGAGGGTAAATAGAGGGTAAAGTGTGAACCGGCAGTGCAGTGCTAATATGCTTACTTCCCTTCCTTCAAGGGTATTCCCTTACAGGGTAAGATATACTGCTTTACCTTGAGATCCTGTTTTATTTCATGACATTTCATCTTTAGTTTTTGTTATAGCTTTATTTCACCGCGCGCAGCACGGATTCATCTCGCGCTTTCCAAACATGCTGAGCAGAGAAAAATCTGTGGCATTAATTGAGAGAGAGAGAGAGAACTTGAATGTGTAATAAATGTTTGTGAGATTTATGCACGCACGACAGGAGAGGCTGGGATTTTCCCATGCAGCCTAACTTTTGGCATTTCAGGCCTGCAAAGTGCCAGCGTCGTGGAAATGATATCAAGTGGTCTGATACTAACATCAGTGGGGCCCTAGGACAATCGACAGTCTCCGGCACAGAAGTCTCCATCAGCACTTTGGTATTCCTTTCTGAAGAGCTCTCTCTTGCAGAGGTCAGAACCGCCAGCCTGTCAGGTATTTCCCAGAATTGTCAGTCTCTCTGGGGCTCAGCAGACTGCGGTGTATAAAGCCACGGCAGTGACATATCACTTACCTACCTCTGCCAGACTTGCCCTCTCGGTGAGGTATGCAAACCATCTCTGTCTTGTGCAGCATTTGCATTATCTAAAGCTCACTGTGTATGCCGTGGTCCTTTCCGCCTTCGCAAATGCTGTTTAAATATAGCATCCATAAATAAACGTTAAATAATTCATGAACATAATTTTGTAAATTCTGCTAGGCCACACCTCTCCAGGGGCATATTTATGAACGTGCGTCAGCCTGGAATCAATGCTGTCTGCCAAGCGTCCTACCTCTGAGGCAGAATTCCCACATCTAGCCCAAAATGCTGCAAACGACTCTGATTCCACTTCACTAGTCATCCATCATACTGTCACTTTAATTCAGATGCTGCTACTTGTTTTAATAACATACGTCTTACACAAAGAATATTGCTAACACAAGATTCTTGAGGTAGATTTTTACAGCCTCATAAAATGGTATTAACCCTTTGATCCCTGATATTCTTTTCATAGGGCTTTTTTTTTTTATGCTTATCAATAGCCTGTGTTCGTGGGGTCTGTTCATGCTGGAGAATCCGACATCAATCACTGCAGTAAAAATATTATTCCTCCAGCATTACCCTAAAGAATTATGGAAAGAATAAAAGTGTTATTGCAGGAATTATTTAGCAAACAATAGGTGGATAAAATGTATTATGGTAAGTGTTAAATTATATCACCACATTACAGAAAACTACCTGAGATAGCACAGAAGGTAGTTCAGTGCTTTTTCTAAGTAGTTCAAAGAGAACAATAGCAGAATCCCACAAAAGATTTTACTACGAAACCCTGGAATGACAAGGCAAATGATGTATTATCACATAAAATGATAGTTTACAGGGGAAGAAGAAAATTCTACTTGCCTATTTCTGAGTTGCACCTGGCGATATTTTGGGAGTGAGAGGAGGCAAATAATAGTAATTTACATTTAGCTGCTTAACACTCAAGTATTTAGGGGAGTTACTTCTTAGGTTTTTAGTGTGTCTTTATAGAAATACCTTCCTTCTGTTATAACAGAGCAACATGGAATATGCAATTTTATAAAATATTTTCCTGGTGCTCCAAATAAAGAACACTCTGAGTTATTTCTTTCTTCCTTCTCCTTGCTGTTTTTCCTTTGAGGTCAGCACCAGGAATTAGAAAAGGTTTTGCTGAAATGCTTGATTAAGCCAATTACTAAAATCATGCCAATATTTTCGGTAAAACTAAGGATACCTAAACAAGGTTGGGTTCCATGATTTCACCAAGTAGACTCTTATCAGTTAATGCAGATTTAGAGAGGGGGAAAAAAGCATAATGTTGCACTGGGCTCATGGGATTCATTTGATCAACATGATTAAATTATTTCCTTACTCAGCTAGAAGGAAATTACTAGTAACCAGACATTATGTGTCTGTTAATTATGTGCAATAAGGTTCTCTGCTATCACACCACCTCTTGCATTCATGTCCTGTGTGTCTTAAAGACATTTTCATTTTTAAAACCTAAATATTGAAAAGGAACAGCTATAATTTTCTTTCCCTTATTTAACAAATATCTAACATGCTAAAAAGAACTTGTAAGAAGCAGCTGTTTGTCCTTCAGGTAATCATAGGTAACTTGGAGGTGACATGCCAGCATTTCACATGGTTTTGGTTGCCCCCACCAGGATTTTATTTTTGTGTTGCAACTGTTCATTTTTTGTAAATTGGATCATTTATTATTGTAAGGATCGAGAAGGACAGTTTGCCAGAAATCTGTAATTTTGCTTGAAATAGTTAATCTCCCTGATGCAAGATCTGCTCACCTCTATGTTGTCTTTGTGCCAGATCTACATTCTGCTCTGATGCTGCCCAATCCGGGATTTCAAAAGGATTTTTTATAAAGGAAGAGACATATGGTACGAGAGAGGCCTTATTCTTTTTCTAATGAAATGATGGGCTTCTGTTTCATATTAAAGTGTTAATAGGTCTGAAATTAGGTCTCAAAAAAGAGAATAGTGCTTTTAAAATTCTTAATATGATTCATTATCTGCAGTCAAAACCAGATGACATTTATTTTTATCCCAAAAATAAAAAAAGCCAAGCCACAGGGGAAAAAAAAAATCCTGGATTCAGGCTCTGATTTATCAAATGGAAAGCTCTTTAGAATCAGAGCCTGGGCTGGAGGCTGGAGGTTTTGTTCGAGTTTGAGAACCTTCATATGTTTTTGAAATCTAAACAAATATTTCAAAGAAGGTGGTGTCACATTTGAAGTAAGTGATCCTATTAGGCCCTGGGACACGGCTGCTTTGTTGAGGGACTGGGCAGCATTTTATGTATGATAGTGCGGTGTACTGCTAATACACCGAGACATCACTTTCATCTGAAATGCTGATAGGACTGAACTTCTCTCATGCACTTTGGCTTTCAGTGTTAATAATGAATGAATAAAAGTTCAGAGGATAGAAGCTAAATGGATATTGTACTTTCAAGAAAAAAAAAAAGAAAAGAATAATTTTAACTAACAGCATGCCAAGCTCTTCAGAAATGAGCAAAAGACAGTAAATGGACAAATTTATTACGAGTGGTTGGGAAGGCTGTATCAAGGCATTTGCATGAGTTGCACTGGCAAAAAAAATACCAGGAATTTCAATACAATTAAAAATGGATATTAATTAGATCACTATCACCTCTCATTTTTTAAGTCACCAAGTAGGGGCACCAATCATCTAAAGGGCGTCCACATGTCCCTTCCACTGCTCCCACTTAGCTGTGTTGGCTCTGACATTTTCAAGAAGCTGGCTCAGATACCTCAAAAAACATGTCAAACAGTTTCCCTCAATTAGAGGCTGCACTTAAAATTTGTGCCAAGGTCAATTTTCTTAGCATTTCTTAAATTAGTATCTGTTTAAATGCTCTGCAAATCCAGACCAAGAAGTCCAAGACGTGGCATTCACTTCTTAGAAGGTGCCTTCCGTACCTCAGGACTAAGTAATGAAGGTTTGATGACATTTTCTTGGTTATTTTGGGCGCAGTTCTTTGGTCACAGTTAGCTTCCATAGGATAGCCATCTCTTCCATGCCCCGCTATTTGAGATCGCTGTTTTTCTCTGCGTCTGCCAGGAAAGTAACTGGGAATCTAATCAGTTTTGTAGACCTTGGGCATGGCCAGTAGGCAGCCTAGAAAGCACTTTCCCTGGAAGCATTATCTAGAGGATGCCTTCAGGCTTGCCCTGTCTGATCATTGCAAACCACCAAGCTGCAGTGGCAGCGCTGTCCCTTGACCAAGAAATCTTGTTGGTGGTCCAGGTCCTCATTAACATTCACCTTCATTATCAAAATGTCAGCTCACATCTAGAGCAGGTCCAGCTCAGAACAGTCATCAACACTTGTAGCAGGTGGCAAATAAGAGCGAAAAACAGCTCAAGGTTTCATGTAAGTTATGCCAATGGCTTCTCTTCCATAATCTGCCTCCCACCTCTAGGTGCTGGGATTACTTACCAGGCACTCAGAGATGCTCTCAAACCTGAGTGGAAATGGTTGTATATAAGTTGTGCTCACTTGTGTCAAAGTCACAAAACAACTATCCTCAGCACTTTCTGAGGGATGCAAAAAGAATTACGTAGCAAAGGAGCTAATCCCAAAATGATGTGCGCGTATGTGGAGAGGTACGTCTGACATTCACATTAATACCAAATGAGTTCACCATGATTAATGTCATTACATTAAATATCGAAGGAATTAATAATGATTAGACCATTATTTTAAAGGGTTACCAGCGTGACACCAGCTCATTTTTTAACAGCTGTAGACACCTGGGTTTGTACTTTTTTTCTCTCTGTGCATTTTCAGTCCTCACCTCCTTTGACCAAATATACTCACTTGGAATTTCATCTTACTGAATTTATGATTTTATGGCTGTGTTTCCTGTCAGGACTAAATCCAAGTCCTGATGAAGTCATTAGAAGCTTTGCTGTTCACTTCATTGCTGCAAAAAAGGCTGAGATCCTAATTTCCATGGACTGACAAGCTCTATTTCCATTGGTTTTGTTGGACTTTTACATACCTCCTTGAACCTAGAAAAAAAAAGCTAAGTGAATATTAGTTTGGAATCTTTTAGATGTGTTTTTAGAGGATCTTTGCTTGAAGGACAGTTCTTTATGTGCATTCTTCTACCTTTTCCAAAAAAAAAATTGTCTTCACAGAGATCAGTAAGAAAGTCCAAATTACAGGTAGTATTATGCTTTAAATAAAAATGCCTTAACTAAGGAAAAAAAAAAAAAAAGGTCAGATATAAACTTTGCAAATAGGAAAAAATGCCTGAGACAGATGATTAAGAGCTATGTGTTTTACAGGAATTGCTGCCAACACTTGGGTAATCCGCTATTTCTTGATGCACAAATAGTATTATGTTCCACACTTTTAATAAAACTAAAGAAGCCAAAAGATCTCATAAATTATCTACTCAGTAGAAACTACTAAAACCTACCAAATCTGTTTTGCAGTACTAATGTCATACACAGCATGCAAAAGTGGTGCATATCAAAATATCATTTATAAAGGGGAGGAAGCAAATATTTTTCTATTTCTAATTGGAAAATCTTATATAAAAGGATAAATCTTGTAATTCTTCTCTGCTTTTCTTTGCTTTTTGTCTATGCTGATTTTTTAAAGGCATTGGCTATGATTAAATTGCTTCTTGATCAGCTGCTCCTGACTGGTCCTTTCACAGATATTAGGAGTTGCAGTTCGTCTTTCATTTTCTCCCAGCTTTTATTGTTAATAATTTTTCTGTGGTTTCTTTATAAAATGGTAGCTTAGGGTTTTACCTTGGCCTTTTCTTCTGCAGTACAAGGAATTAAAGAAAGGAAGATTAAACAGGTAGAAATTTGTTGTGATACTGCTTTTCCTATAGGTTTTCCTGCCGTGTCCGAGGCATGCCAACATCTTCAGCAAAATACATCTGTGTATATCTTTATATTAGGAAATTAAACATGTCAGGGGCCATTGTAAGGCTCTTGGGCACAGTGCTACTCACTTGCATATTATTATGCACTTTTACCTTCAAAAATGAGATGGTTGCACAGAGGCTGCCTGTTGGGAAGGGTCCTTGACCCATGAAAACACCCAATCCTTGCCAAGGATTTGGCCAAGGGGATGGTGGATAGGTTGAGTCAAAACATGCAAGGAATGGGACTGATGGTCGAGCAGCAGAAGGGGTGGAGGTGTTGTTTGTAAGGGACAACCCTTTTATCACTCTAGCTGCCAAAGACTGGTTCAGAGATGAATTCTTCTACTTCCAGTGCTTGGGTCCATGTTCAGTGTGTCCATTTTCTACCCTCGTGCACTGATTTTTCAGGTGAGTGGTACCTTTATCGGTTGATATCAGTGGATAATAGTAACAATCTCTGTCTCTAAAATACTTGTTGTAGGAGTCTGAACTGAAGTTTGTGGTTGAAGTCCCCTGTTTATTACCCTCTATTTAAATCTATGCTTATACATCATGGAAAGTATCAAGATTAACGTATGTATTTCAGTGCACAAACTTCGAGTTGGCTAATTTTCTGTATCAGATCAATATATTTCACCTGAAAAATCCGAGTCCAGTTGTACTTAGCCAGATCTATGTATTGCATGTTAAATACTCTCTAAACTGTGCATTATTATCAAATACAAAGACAATAAAATAATGTACAGTGGGGTCTTTTGTGCAGAGTAATCTGCCTGCTGGAGAGACAGACAGTCTTGTCATTAGTGATACAGAGAGATATCACTGTTTCTGTCGTTCCTCAGTTAGGAGTGTATTTCTCTGCTCTAAACATACCTGCAAAATATTTCTAGAAAATAGAATATTCTGCTTTCAGGTTTGGATGGTGTGCAAGTGGTGAGCTGACTGAAGAAAAGTTCATCTTCATGAACGTGCTTTGAAAAGTGCGTTGAGTTCCACTGGCATGTTGTACAAAGACAAGGCACCAAGTCTGCTAGGAGTATTTTTAGTTATTACGATGTAGAATCAAGCTCCTCTGTGCATGCCTTAGTTCTGGATTGTTTTGCTACTGGGGTTCCTGGGAGATTTCTGCTCCTGGCAGCAACAGGCTCAGTGCAGGGGGGTTACCCCAGAAATACATCCCGCTTGACTGCCATCTGGACCGCGGCAGAAGGGAACAGGTTGGAGAAGGCTGAGTGTGGAAAACCTTCCAAAACGGTGAGAGAAAAGGGTGTGGCCAGGGTGGTGACTCAGGACTCTGCTGGCCCTGCTGGTGCCAAGCGTTGTCTGTCCGGACCCTCCCAAGGACCCTGGAGGACATCAGTGCGAGCTGGCTCCAGGGGAGGCCGACATTCCGCGGCTCCAGCGCTTGTCAGAGCGACAGAGGGAATGGTTTAGCTGCATGACAGCAGCACCAAACCTCTTTGTGCCATTTGCTGGACAGCGGGGACAGGTGCCAGCAGCCTTGGCTGGTGCCACGCTGGCAGAGCACCCGTGGGGCTGGGACCTCCATCTCCCCACACCGACATGGCAGATGGTGCTGACAGGCTCACCTGCCCCCCCCCAACTTCCCTGCAGCGGGTCAGCAAGACTTACAGCAGTCTAAACTGGGAGAGTGTTACCTACTTAAACTGTTTTGTTCTGACTTAATAAGAATTTTTCATCTATAGCAAGCCAGCTTAAAATATTGTCTATACACAAACAGTCACTCTGAATAATAGGCCTGCACACAGTAAATGTCAGCTCTTTAAATCACAGAGGACTTCGGAAGCGGAGTAGAGAATGCTTCATAACAGTTTAAACTTCAGCCTCCCATTTATTATGTATGTGTTTATAAATCTCTGAGGGGCACTCTTTTCCCTTCTGGGAAGCCCAAAGGAGCAGAGTTGTTTGTCAGCCCGGCTGGGTGGTGCATGGTGCTGTGGTTGCTCCTTTGCATTCTGACCCTATTTGGTTTCAAGGTTGGTATCCAAGGTTGTGCCTGAGGAAATTTTATTTTCTTTTCTCCTAATAGCGGCATAGAGGACCTTTTATTTCTAGGAAGATGGTACTGGCAGAACAAAAAAAAAGTGGTGAGGGGTCAGCAGAGCACTGTTGTGCTGTGTTTTTCTTTTTAAGCTGAGCATGAGTGATCACCACTTTTAGAAAAGGGCTCTCCGTTTGCCACAGAGGAAGAGTGTAAAGGTATCTTGCTCAGCCGTGGCGTTGAAAAATTTCTTCAGCATTCCCATCTATCTTGGTTAGTATGAATACTTTAGCATTAAATGGAGAAAAGGAGAATCCATCAATAGTTAATAACTGACCTTAAGATAGGAATTCAAAGTTCACTGCAATTAAACCTAAGTGTCAGCAGAACACACAAGGGAGGCTATCAATATATTTGACTATACCCACGCATAGATGGCAGATTTAAATTCTATAAGGGAAACGACTGTGCATTATTCCTAATAAAAACATATCCTTGTGCTGTCTTATATCACAGACAAAACACAGAAGTTCTGTGTTATGAATGATAGTAGGAGAAAACATACTGAAGAGCAAATGTGATTCTGGATGGAATTTCATCTCATGACTTTATTGTAAACCAGATGTTTGTCAGATTCGGTGGGAGAATGTATCCATCCTGAAATTTTTAATAAGGTTACATAAAGGATTAAAAGCAAACATTTACAATATATAGGATTTAAAGATAATTATATTTCTCTTAAATTGGTTATTTGCTTGGTAGATTGTTAAAAATATTTACATAATCTATCTATGGTGCAGTGCACCTCATGGATGGCTTCTTTCATTATGTTGTTTGATGTACATCCACACCATCAGAAAAACAAAACATAAAGAGACTGTTCCACAGACATAAACAATATATGTGATATAAAAAACATGCTCTACTATTGGGAAAAAAAAAAAAAAAAAAAGGAAACCTCAGCCAAATCCAGGAGTTCTGGGGTAATATTCTGCTGCCTGTAAGAGAGAATCATACTCTGTGAAAAGCAGTGATGCCCTCGCTGCAAGGGAAGCTGGCTCTGGGTAGAATGTAGACAGGTTTTTACTCTTGCTGCTGCAGCCTTTTTTTCCTTCAGTGTCTTCCTCCTCTTGAGAAGGGAAAACTGAGTTTAAAGCTTGAAAAAGGGGCAGAGAAATGGTAGAAAGGGAATCTTGGGTTTGTAGCTGAGACTTCATAAGAGTTTACTTTGTATTTGTGAATTTGTTCATGCCAGCTTCCTTTTCATACCTGTGGTCATTTTTGTGGGGCTACATTCAAGGCCAATAATCTTCAAGATTATTTTCTCTAGCATTCTTTTTATTGGCAGGCAATTTACAAGGAAACTTCATGGCAAGATGTATCAAGTTTACGCAGAGATGTACACATTGGTGCTGCATCAGTATAACACTGTAATGGCCCCAGAAAAACAAAATTCTGAACAAATCTATGTGATGAGTCTGAGGTTTTCACATGAAATCATATTTAAAAGAATAGGAGGGTGAATCAATCATACTCCCTGTTTTGTTTTGGGAAATATTCTTTCACTCAGTGGATTTCCGATTCATGGGGAACAGGGACAAAGTAAATTAAACCAGTAAAATAGGATAATAAATTTTCCTATGACACTCTCTCCTGTGTAGCTACAGGATGTGTAAGTCCGCTTGGACTTCAGTTATTTTATACACCAACAGACTTATTGGGAATGGTAGCTCATCTCTGTAGCGCTGTGATCATTCCTGGTGCCAACAAGGTCTGATGAATACAGAATCTCCGTGAAGTCAGAGGACAGTGTTAATGTTGAAATATAACATACTGAGCCCAGGAAGTTGGTTGCTCAATGTGGTGCTAATTCAACCACATTATGGACCATTTATAGCCCAGGTGGATTATTACAAATGAAAGATATTGCTGCTGATTGCTGTAGCCAAGTGAGTGATGTGATAGAGGTGTTGACACTCACTAGCTGTACTGCGCAGTTGTGGCCTGTTGTCACACTGCTCTTCTGGCCGCCTCTTCCACCTCCCCAAGCCCTCGTGCATGGCATGGCCTGGGAGGGATTGGTATTGCCAGCTCAAACAGCGAGGAGATGTTAATTTTTCTCGCAGAAGAGTTCAGCGTGCAAGAGTGATTTCTAATTCAGAGCCTTTAATGGAAAAAAACCTAGGTGCCACAAACTTCTCAGTGGAAGGCAGCAAAAGTTATGGAGTCATGGAACATGGTTTTTTTTCCATTTTTTGCTTTGAGCAGGATAGGTTTGGAACTGTGATGCGTGTGTAACTGGGAGGGAGACGAAAAAAAATATGGGGTTCCTGGAAAATTGTGAAAGTCCTGAAGAATTTTTCTGCAGCTGCCTCCCTGATACTGATTGGATAGTCCCCATCAGCGTAGGAGATCCCACAAAGGTTTTGTGAGTATACTTTTTGTATTTTTCCAGCAAACCCTCTACATTCAACAACTATGTAAGATGGGCCTGGTCATCAATGTGAGGCTTACATTTAGGCCTGATAACAACATCACAATTGCTCTGCTGAGATACAAAAATATATCTCAAAAGCTCAAAGCGGGACAGTTGCTAAGAGGTATTTGTTGTGTTGAGTAATGTAATTTTAAAGCCTTGAGATTGTCTTGGAGAGTGTTTCCAAGTTGAAAATGTCAGCCAAGATCAAAGCATGGTGATCATAGTGAAAAATGTATTGCTGGAAAAGAGAATCAGAGGTGCAGGGTAGGGGACCCCTCCTAGGAGACTGCCCAAATCCTTTGCCCACTTATCCCTCACTCTGCCCCTTGACCATGTCAGCTAATCTCATTTTAGAGACATAGCACAGGAAAAGATAAAACATGAAATAGCTGTATCTGACTTACTTTGAATGTCTGTCAAGTTTCATGTCTTTTAAGTCGTCAACAGATTTATTTCGCTTGTATCAGTCACTCTGTGACAGGTCTACATAAATCAGAAGGCAGTCTGGGAGAAGGTCCTTCAGTTGCCAACTTGCCTGTGTCACGGATTCCCACAGAGTATATGGCTGTACATGTATATGCAGAAAGAGATTTGAGATTCAGTAAAATCATCAAGAAGTGTTGCTTTCCTCGTAGCTAAATACCCAGAAGAACTGGATGAAAAGGTTAGACTTATCTGTCAGGTTCTTTGGGTACAACAAAGGATCTTGTCCATTCAGGCTAAATAAGGTGTAATCTCATCTGCGTGGGTCAAATATTTCAAGTTCATTTACCAATTCACTGGGCAAATGTCACAAGTTCCAGACAGACTTAGTATAGAGCGATGCAATCTATCAATACTTAAGCATATTGGAGGGGGAGCATCATGGCTGGGAGTGTTATTTATTCAGTGAAGCACGGGCTAAATTGAACAGCATGCTTTGGATAGAGGGAGTGGGGGTCTACCGCTCATCTTTCCATCAAGCATTTTTATTTCCACGTAGAGAGATTTCATACTCAAAAGAACTGTAACAAAAGCTGTTTAGACTCACTTGCCTTCCAAGTGTGTAATTTCTCCCTGTTAGACTGTGGAGTCTTAAGGAAAACAAGTTTTTTTTGCTAATAATTTTCAGTTCAGATTGGACCTGTGTGGGCTTATAAGGTCATTCGCTTGACTGAGCAACCACGGACGTTGCACAGTGGGAAGTGGGCAGGGCTAGGGCTTGACAGCTGTTCTTGGGAGTGATGGCCATATGCATCCCCTGCCACAGGACCGGTTTTCTGATTGAGATCATTCATTTGTGGGAGCCCTTGCCTGCGCTCTGAGGGATGGTGCTGTAAATGCGAAATAACGCGGAGATGCGTTATTGTAATATAATTATAATAACGCGGGCGTGAGCGGGCTCTGCTGGTGTCTGCCTGGCAGCTCCAGCTGTCCCTCTGAACCTCTCCCTTCCACCAAGGGGTTATCACTGTCAGGAAAAGGTGCAGAACAGTGTCTTCTCTAATCAGCAAGGCTGCATTTATATCCTCCCAGTAAAGCCTTCTCATTGACGTCACGCTATTGGATGTCAGTGAGAAAAGCCTGTGGTCAGGTAATGTGCTGGGACCTGTGTATGCTTATAGGAAAAGTATTTTTTTGTGTCTTGAGACGCTGTCTCCTTCTTTCTTTCTTTCTCCCTTGGTCTGACTCATCCACTTGTAAGCTTTGTTATCACTGAGAATGCCTTTTATTGTGCCTAGATACAGCGCCTATCAGAACGATCTTGTTTGATATCTTCATTTCACAGATGAAAATAACCAAGCACTCAACAACCCTTAAAGGCCTTTGCTAAGTTTGCAAAGTGAGGTAATGTGAGATTCACGATTGCCTGTACACGCTGAATTCAGCCTTCTCGTGCATATGTGTCAAGATAAAATCTTTAGTGATGTGTTCACTCATTATTTCTTCCATAGGCCACTTTCCTAAGCTGTAAGCCAGTTCTAACTCACTTGATGCCTGTACCTTTCTAGGTCTTTAAACCAGCATCCTGAAAGCACTGAAATGCTATGGTGACAACATTCATATGAGCCATCAGCATCCTTGGGAAGCTCAGGATGCATAGCACCATGAAGTATTTGGTGTCTATTTTTAGAGGGCTAAAATCAAAAAAGTCAGATCTTGCTCAGAGCTGTCTGTGCAGAGCGTACTCAATCTGTGAAGCAAATAGGTTCTTGTCAGGTAGTGCTCCCATCACCAGGATAAGGCTTCATGCTCTGCAGAGCTGGGGCAATCGCAGCAGGTGTTCAGGGCAGGTCCTCGCCCACTCTCTCTTCTGCCTTGTGTGTTGTGCCAAAATACACGGCTCGTTAACCATTAGGGGACAGAGACAGCACTGAAGTTACATGATACTGGTGTGCTTTCACGTGGGACTGTCAGTGTGGGTGTGTTTTGAGTTGGTTCTGTCCTGTAGCTGCAAAGTGTCATGGCTGGTGTGAGAGAAGAGAGTTCACCGACACTTGCAGGTGATTATCACGTTGTTGACATAACGGAAATGCAAGCAGTCTGCTCTGTCTGCAGCTTAGCAGACATCAAGGATGCTGTCTTTAAGCAGTTCCCTTTCTCCTTCCACTATCCTTTCCCATTTATAGTTTTCTTGATGAATGGTCCCCAGTATCTCAGAGGTTTGGAGTGACTATCTGGACGGCTCGTGTCCCATCAGTTTTGTCTGTCCATGGCTTTTGGGTCTCACACAGCTTTTTGCCTGAATGCCCTATAATAAGAGGGCTGGAGAATCTTTTTGAAGGCAGAAGATGTAGTACTGCTAACATCTAATCCTTGTATGCAGCTGGACTTTTTCCTGCTCTTGAATTCTTGCCCAGAATCCACTTTAACACATGGAAACAGTGAGTAGTTTCATAATTGGCTATCCAACAGTATAGTTAACACCAGCTTGTTAAATAGAGGCATGGAGTCAAGCTTGCACGTCTATGGGGCTTCATTAAGCCTTTATTTTCATTAGCACTTCAGTCCACAGCATCTGTAAATTCATAATTTAAATCTTTTTTAACTTACCAGTGAGTGATACACTAAATCCAGCCTGATTTTGCCTCCCCTTGAAAAGGTGTCAAACTGCTATGGAAATAAATAAAACAATTCTTCATGAAGTAACCATTGGACATGCTGTGGTTGTTCCTTGTAAAACTGTTGTCTTTCATCAACTGTTTTTTCAATGAGATTTTGAAAAGCAGTTCCTAATTGTGTAAATATCAGAATATAATTGGCTTTCCAATTTCACAGGTTATCAGAAAAAGGGAAGGGGGGAAAACTGTAGATATTTCAAAGACAGTAAGTACATTTGATGCAATGGTCTATGATTTTTGCCTTGTTTTTTTTTTTGTTTTTTTTTTTTTTTTTTTTTTTGTTTAACCCAGGACTGAAGAAACAGATGGTAAGATTTTCTAGGAAGCTTAAAACAGAAGCCAAGCTAATATAAAACTGTTCAGCTATCAGACAGGGTAAATCCATTCTGTCGCTTTCTTTTTTTTTTTTTTTTGTCCAAATCACAACCCATCAAAAGAAAGGTTTAGCTTCATAAAAAGATATTTACCAGGAAGCTTTTTGCAAAGAAGAAGGGCATGCTTTGTTAAACCAGATGCATTTTATTTTTCCTGGAACCAAGATTTATGAAAGCAGTATGCTCATATTTCTCCATATACAGTAATTGGAACTCATTATGCTAATTGTATTTCCATTATCACTAATTAACAATCATAGTGACCTGGCCCACAGTCTAATTTGTCTTTAATCTGTTTTGGTATAGGGAGTTTTACCCTGTAATTTCAAGGTGATAATTCTATTCAGCACAACTTTATTGAATAGTGAAATGTAATACTTGTAATATTTAGGGCTGTTCCCATTCAGGTAGTTCAAAGGGAACAGGAAGTGAATTTATACCTGTCCATGCTGCTTTGTTACTGGATCTGCCTCCCTCTTGCACTCTTTTTAACCTACCTGTGTCTAACCTAACCTGTACACAGCTTATCTAGAGTAACTGGAGGTTGGTCAACACTTGCTGATGAGATCTGTGAGCTGTGAAAGAATGTGTGTGTGTTTACTCGGGGATAAATCCGTGGGAATTTTCCATTTTTCACTTTGTGACACTTCACCTGCAGGAAAACAGGATTTTCCTTAAAATGGTGTTTCTGGTGTAGTATAAAATACTTCCTATGTCCTGAGGGGGGGGGAAACCCTCTGAGCTTAGCATGAAAAGTGTTGTGGTCTTCTTTTTTTTCCTTTTTTACCTAAACAACAACTAAAGGCTAGTTTGCTTTTTCCCAGGAGCTTCCCAGCATGCAGACATTTCACGGTTTTTTCCTGCAGTTTCAGTGTGAGGGAAATGAGCAGTGCTGTGCCACTGGGGTTTCACAAAACCTGCTACGCTGCTCATCCCTCTAGAGTCAGTGTCATGAAAAACATTTTTCAGGGACTTATTTCAGGCAACCTGCCTGTTTTTTTCTGGTGCTGCCCACCTACTGCTCTTTTCCCTCTGTTGATTCACTGGCTGTGCATTGCTTCTGATGTCATATTGTTCCCATTTTACCCTCTGATTGACTGATACCAATAATACTGTGCTGTGCAAGCCTCTCCCTTAAACCTTTGGCTTGTTCCTTGGCTTCCTATCCCCACAGGGTGCCACCTTTCAGTGAGGTGGGTGCTAAATTTATCTGATAAGCTGTATTATTGCATACCCTTTGCACTGCCCCTGGTGTGCTTTGTCATTGAGAACCTCGGAAGCTGGGAGTGACTCTGATCTTTCTGTCCCAGGAACAGCCCAGCTCTCTGAGCAAACAAAATTGTATAATTTGGTTTCAATCTAGCTTAAGGGATTTACATTGCTTGTTGATTTGCTGCCGGATGGGTATGAATATATATATGGTGATATAAATATATACATATTTTTCTCAACCAGTTATTTGCCAAATAATTTTCTCTAGTTGTAGCTCTTTTCCCCAGTGCTTTGGGGTCCCTCTACATGCCACTTGCCTACTTTAGGACGAGGTGAATCACATCACTGTCAAAAAATCTTCACGTCTCCTTTTTTTCCCCGCTGGAACGTGCAACCTTCCAAATCCACAAGTGGGCCCTGTTTCCACGTGACCCTTCCCCAGGTAATCACTGAAGCCTCCCACGTCCCTGGGTCTGATCCCACTTCAGCTGCCTGGGCAGACAACCTTTGCATAGCAAACGCTCCTCTTTCCCCCAGCACATAAATCAGAGCGTACCACCTAATCGACAAAATAATCTTAATCAATGCTTTCACCGTCTGGCTTTCCCTAGCAAATATAACTCCCTGTTGATGTTTCCCATCCTCCCTTCTGTTATACCAGATGGTCTATGTTCCAGTCTTTTTATTATCCTTCTCTGACCACGACACTCTGCTCAGCCCGGAGATCTTCATGCTGCATCCCCTGAGTGTTCTCATCAGCAGCTCTGTCCTGCTCGTTGCATCTTGATGTTTCAAGCATCGTGCACTAATGACCCTCTTCTTCCCCCCTCCTTTGCACTGATATTTTTCACGGTATGCATTCCCATAGCTGATACCTGGTAGCACGTGTGCTTTTGACCATCACGTATCCTAAGTGACCTCTGCATAAATGTTGGCAGCATATAGACTGATTCTGTTCTTCTGTGTTACAGAGTGCTAAATTCTTCAGGATAGATTCAGAAGACAGTAACCTCCTCTTTTTCTTTCTTTTTCCTTTTTTTTTCTTCTACTTATAGACCATTACAGAAGTTGATCTGCTTCACATTATCTACAATTATCTTGTTTCTGGGTAGGATGACATAATAGCATAAGCGTCAGTCAGAAGAACTGTACAGATTTGATTTATGGCTTTGTCTTTCTAAGGTGTTTACTCCGAGAAACAAGCATCGTGTTTGTGTTAAGGGTACAGGGAAAAAGCAGGGCAAGAATTTTTTTAGCCAGAGGCCCTACTGGAATGAGGCACATTTTAGAGGTTGTGTTTTCTGTGGCATTCAGGGTAAAGAGAGTAAGATGGGCTCAGTCTGGTGTTAGTTTAGTTCACAGGTTCTTTCCATGCTGGTATCCAAATCTTTGCTGTTCTTATCCTTCTGTACCAAAATAGAGGCATTTTATATTCTTTTTTTGCCGTAACATGCTCTCCAAAAAAAAGTTGACCTCCTTCCCTGAAGTACTCTGGCCGAATAGCACTCCGTGAACCTAGGACAGATATGTACTGTACATTTCAGAGCCTCTGCCACAGCGGCAAAGCCCAGGCTGAGCAGTTCCGTCTTCACCCAGGCCAGCCCTCTTTTGAACCATTTGGGTGGAGAAACACAATCCGCCTGGACTTCCTGGCCCTGCAGGCTGCAGTTCCGCCCTCCAGGAGAACATGCTGGCTTAATACAATTTGTAGCAAATGTAATAGACGTGTGGAGTTGAAAGAGAGGCTGAGTATCTAAATTGCAAAGACCACAAATCAGTTCCTGAGTGGATAGGTATGCTAAGTGAACGCCATTTTTCTGAAGTGTCTGACAGAACTGGAAATCACAAAGCAGAGCGATTTTATCACGGAGGATTTTCAATTTGTTGTTTAGAAAGATGGGTCAGTAAGCATCCACTTTATCCCTAATGACTAAAGAATGTAAATAATCTTGTTGTAACCATTTTTCATGTACATTTTCTGTCTAGATGAGGTATATTGCCTTCTAGGTATTTTTTCCCCCTATCAAGGGTCATAAAGGATTTTTTTTTGGCCTCATGTTAAAAGAGGCACTGCAGACTAATAGCTCTTTCAGTCATCATAGAGGTTGATGCAGCTAACGTTTTAAGTGGTATTGTCTGCCAGTAATACTTAATCCTATTGTCAAAGACTGCAGTGCACAGAGAATGTGTTTTCCCTGGAAAGGTAGCCTGTAGGGAAATGTAATGACTATTTAACTCTTAAGCCAAGGCAAAGGCTGTACTCTAGCATCAGAGGGATTAGACCAGCATCTTATTCCAAGAAGAGCCTAAATTTTGCCTTCTAATTTATTCTGCTTCGTAACCATTCAATAAAAAATATTTAACAGCTCTGGGGATTTGTATCACACTCTCTCACTTGCAAGTTGCAGTTCCTGGAAACGCAGTTCCTTGCCTTTTTTTTCCTCCACTGTTCTTTTGGCTGATGGCGAAAGTGGTCTTGAAACATTTATTGCACTCTGATACGGGACTGTATGTTCAGATAGGAAAAAAAAAAAAAGTGGTCTATGTAATTCTGATGAGGTAGAACAATTACTCGGATTTTACAAATCGAAGGGACCTTTGCAAGCTAATGGCCTGTGTAACATCACTCAAGGCATTCCCTAAAGCTTCCTTGAAGTCCAACACGTGACTTACCTTCAGACACCTTTTATGACTTTGTTGACACAACTTTGATTTATAAGTTTTCGGTGATGGAGCATCAATTGTAACCTTTAATTGGTTGTCTTCCCTGTAAAGAAAAAAAAAAGGAAAAAGGAAGTGCTCCTTATTCTGGACCTTAATTTGTCTAATTTGAACTTCAAGCTATTGAATCTTGTTAAGCCTTTGTCAGCTAGATTGAAGAGTCATCAATTATCAATTTTCATTCCCTTTGATAATAGACACTTATAGACTAATAAATTATCCTTTAACCTTTTCTTCATTAAGCTAATAGATTGAGCACCAGGAGTCTCTCACTTCCAGGCATATTTTCCATTTTTTTGTTCATTCGTGTGGCTCTGAATTCTCTCTGATTTTTCAACATCCTTCTGAAGTATAAGCACCAAATGTATACGTGCAGTAGGTCCTCCACCATAATCAACGATGGAATTCCACTATTTTCCTCGATGCCCTCTTGAAATCCATATTTGTTTAGCAACAGATTGCATTAAATACCTTTTTTTTTTCCCAGCAAAGTCTCCTCCAATGATTATTCTTAGCGACCTCTAAGCACCAGTTACAAGAGCAGAATAATTTCCATCAATTCAGTTTTGTTCCCGGCTATATGACCTGACGTTTGATCAGTTTGAAATGTGTATTGTGGGCTCAGCGAGGCAGAGAGATTACCAAACAGTCCAACTCTGGATTGTCTATTTGTTTCTTCTGAGGATCGTATGACAAGGTGTTTGATCCCTGTTTCATAGAACACTGGTCTTTGTAGGAGAGAAGAGACACAATGCATTTTATTTCATTTGTTTTAATGAATTTATTAGCATTGTAGGTTACATCCTTCAACTACTCAGTGCAAGTATTGAAGAAATGGATGCAAATGGAATTGGCATTTTGAGGAATCTAGAACTGCAATGTGGCCCTTCAATGATACTGAAATAAAACTCTCCTGGATAGCAGAATTCTTCAAACACAGTTTGCGAGAAATTCTTCTTTTCCTTGCACGAACTTTAAACTTCAAAAATCAAATCTCTTATTATTTTGCTTGAAAATTATCTGCAAGTCTGACGCAAAAATACTCAAAATGGATTGAAAAGAAATATTCATGGCAGGAAGCAAAACGCAGTTTTTACTCTGGGTCTTTATTTCTTTTGCGGCAGAAAAGTTTCATTAATTTGTTTTTTTTTTAATTAAGACTGTGGTCAAGATTTCATCAAATGAGATACTTAAGCACAGAATTTTTTGAGGTTACAGTAGAGAGTTTATAGTTTTTCATGGAATAGATGTCCTGGTTTTCATGGGAAAAGTATTTCTTTTCCTCTAGTGCTGTGGTTTGGATTTAGCATCAGAATCTTGATAACACTCTTATGTTTTAGTAGTGGCTGAGCAATGCTTACACTAAATGTTGTTTATCACTTGTTTTGTGTATTCCTTTATCATTATCTTATTTAACATTTGAATTTATTCTTAATTTCCCTGCCTTTCATGTCCTATTAAAATGTCTTTATCTCGTGATAAAGAGTTTTATGAACTCCTATGAGTTTTACCTTTTTTTTGGGACACTTTGCCACATCCTGCCATGGGAGAGTGGCTGTGTTGTGTTTAGCTGCCTGCTGAACAACATTCAATGAAAAAAAATTAAAAATAGTCAAGAAAACTAGGCATTAAAAAGTGAATTCAAAACAACACTGCCAAAATAGTAAAGATTTGTTCAGTAACAGTTAATTTATTTTTTTTAACTTTGTTTTTTTAATTCCTGAACTATGGTTCTGAAGCAGCTGAGGGAAAATACTGTGCCAATGTATGGTGGTGAAAACATACATTTCAATTAAAACCCCACAGTCATCTTTAGCAGTAACAATTTCCAGGGCAACACAATGAAGGGTAGAAGGAAGGGGGTTTTTTATCATTAAAAAATGAAATAAATAAATAAAGAGAAAGGAGTTATTTAAGGCAATAAAAATGGCCAAAAATAATCATGATTTCAGGAGTGGATTGAAAGAGCAAGGAGATGCTTCAGACAGTGCCAGGGAATTTCTGCTTCTCCAAATACCTCTTCTGTTCTATTTATTCTCTTTAAACAATGTTTAATGCACGTGTATGCCATAAAGCTTGAAAGCTTGCCTTTAGGGGCAACAGGGCATCACTCAGTGTCTTTTCATGACAGTGAACTAATTTGGGCCTCCTTGGTGTGAGAAATACAGGGATGTGCTGGAGCTAGTCCAAAGAAGGGCCATGAAGATGACTGGGGATACTGGAACATCTCTCACATGAAGAGAAGTTGAGAGAGATGGGACTGTTCGTCCCACAGAAGCTCAGGGAGGATCTTACCTTTGTGTGTTAATACCAGCTGGGAGGAAGTAAAGAAACCAAAGCCAGGGTCTTTTCCGTGGTGCCCAGGGACGGGATGAGATGTAAAACATTGAAACACCCAAAATTCTGTTAAATGTTGGGAAAAGCTAGGAGAGGCTTTTTGGTTTTCCCTTTCCCTGAGGAGATAGCATCTTCATCCTTGAAACTTTTCAGATCCTGACTGTACGTGGTCCTGAACAACCTGCTGTAGCTGATTCTGCTTTGGGCAGGTCCAGAACTGTCTCCAGACTTGCCTTATTTACATTGCCTGTTGATTTGCCCCCAGATGGGTACGAATATATATATGGTGATATAAATATATACATATTTTTCTCAACCAGTTATTTGCCAAATAATTTTCTCTAGTTGTAGCTCTTTTCCCCAGTGCTTTGGGGTCCCTCTACATGCCACTTGCCTACTTTAGGACGAGGTGAATCACATCACTGTCAAAAAAATCTCCGTTAATGCTGACGGATTCTTCACCAGTAATGATGAAGTTCAGTGAAAATCCATTAGGAGTATTAGCTTATTCTTTACAGGAATGCTTCCTTCTTTATTATTATTAACAATAGAAAACACAAAATAGTTTATT
>WBMY01014131.1:32553-59670 GCA_013397315.1 Donacobius atricapilla
GATTTATTGAGGATTCATTGGTTTATTGAGGGTTCTCTGATTTAGTGCGAGTTCATTGATTTATTGAAGGGTTCATTGATTCATTGAGTGTTCGCTGATTTATTGAGGGGTTCACTGATTAATTGAGCGTTGATTGATTTTTTTGAGGGGTTCAATGATTAATTGAGGGGTTCACTGATTAATTGCGGAGTTCATCGATTAATTGAGGGGTTCATTCATTTATTGAGGGTTCACCAATTTATTGAGGGTTCTGCCTCATGGGGAAAACGTCAATATCCAGTAAAAAATCCTCTCTATTGTGGGGCAAAGCCTTTGAGGCTCCTTAATGAACCTAAATCTGGCTTTGGGCTGTAGAGCAGCCAGGAAAAAATGAGGAATTCTGCTCAGAGCATTGAAAAAACAGGAATAAATGGAGATGAGCAAGCTGGTGCGATGGAAGGTTCCCTGCCTGGCAGGGCTGGGCTGGGATGAGCTGGGAGGTCCCTTTGGGGTGGGATTTGTTTCTGGGGCTCCCATTTAGGCTTTGCTGACGACCTGAAGACCCTGTCCTGGGGCCTCAGCAAATCCCCGAGCCCGGGGGAACGAGGGAGGCATTAAAGGGTTTCGCGT
This sequence comes from Donacobius atricapilla, assembly GCA_013397315.1. Taxonomy (NCBI): domain Eukaryota; kingdom Metazoa; phylum Chordata; class Aves; order Passeriformes; family Mimidae; genus Donacobius; species Donacobius atricapilla. The sequence goes on from WBMY01014131.1 coordinate 33,163, forward strand.
GGGCACCGAAATCTGCCGTTCCCACCCCTTTGAGCGGGGGCTGGGGTCATCTGAAGAAGCAAATGCGGGCAAATCTCCGCGAGCTTTGCTTTCCTGGCTGAATAATGACTCAAATCTCATCCTGGAAACCGCTCCAGGCGGGAGGAAATTCTCTATTCTGGAACAGGCTTTTTATTTTTCCGTGCCCTGGCTCCCCTGGCAAGCTGAGCACGCGTGGGAAAGGCGCTGGGATTTTTTGGGAGCTGGAGGAAATCCTGGCTGCAAGGGGTTAAAGTCCGCCAGGGATCAGCGGTGCTGGATCCTTGGGAAAGGAGGAAGGAGAATATTTGGAATATTGCTCATCTCCAGTCGTGCTCCGGCTCCCAAAGGAGAGGCTGAGATATTCCCAGCTGGGAAAAGGCTTTTTCCTTCTGGGCTGGGGCAGAAATCCCCCAAAGCAGCGGTGAATAACCCAGAGCTGCCACCAGGATTTACAAATTTTGGGGGGCTTGGGGAAAAGGAAGCAAAGGAGGAGGAATTCCTGAGCGGGACAAAGAGGCTGGAGGGAACTGGGAGTGGTTTCATCTGGGAATGGCTCCTGTGTCCCTGCGGGAGGGATCAGGGTAGTGCCAAAATTCGGGGAAAATCCCAAACTCCGGGCAGAGAGAGAAAATCCCAAACCCCAGGCAGAGGGAAAAATCTCAAACCTGGGCATAGAAGGAAAATCCCAAACCCGGGGAAGAAAGGGAAAATCCCAAACCCCGGGCAGAGAGAGAAAATCCCAAATCCCGGGCAAAAAGGGAAAATCCCAAACCCAGGGCAGAGAGGGAAAAGAGCTCCCTCTGATCCTGGGGCTGTCGGATCAGAGAGGGGAATTCAGCCCCATTTGGGACTTTTCGAACTTTGTTTTTCTGGTAGCACAAAGTGCAAAAGAAGTTGTGTTTAGACACTCAAGAAAAGTCTCTGCACAATTTATTGCCAGATTTATTTGTATTTATCATGAGCTACTTGGCTTGTTGGGGACACTTTAACTTTTGGGGTTTTTTTTTTGTGTTTTTTTTTGATGCAGAAAGAATAATGCCTCTCACTTTAAATAACGCTTAATTTGAAAAGAAAAAAAAAAAAGAGTTCAGAACTCACAGTTTTTCACCGGTTTAAGATCTCATCTTAACATCTAAATTATCCTAATCAGTTTTGAAATACTGACTCATCCCTGTCTGCTGCTGTCCAGATCTCCTAATGTGTTCTGACAACAGCAGTGTGTTTATTTCAGAGGAGAATTTAATGTTTGTTCCGAACTTTTTTTTCCCCCCTCCTTTCTTTTGCATTCCTATTATTGTCATAAAAAGATTTAAAGTCCCTCTTGGCCTCGCGTGCAGAGCATAAAACACAAAACCCTTCCTGAAAGGTAATTTTCCAGGAATGAAAACCACAAGGATTGTGTGTCAGGCTTTGCTCGTCTGTCACTTGCTGCTGCTACAGAGCAGCTTTTTTTTTTTTTTTTTGTGTCGCTCTGAAGGGCCCGAGTCCCAAAAACTGACGTGGAAAACCTCAGGGATTTACAGCCGGCCCCTGGGAAAGTTCCAGCAGCTTCCGGGGGAATGTGAATTCGAGTTCAGGCACAATAAAGGTGATCACAGAGGACGGGTAAAATCGAAGTAAAATCCTAAGTGTTAATAGGAGAGGCTCCTGCAGGAAAACGGGGAAAATGTTAATTATCCGGGAATTCATGCAGATTCCTCCTGGAGCAGGAATGTCCTGCAAGGAGGAATTCAGGCACCTCCGCGGGTAAAATACAGAAATATCTGTCTGTGAGCGTGAGGGGATGGGGAATCGTTCCTGCTTTCCTCCGCTGGCGCCTCGGCAGGTTGGGGCGACCAAGGGAAATGCTGAAGGGGAAGGATGGACTTACCTGGCCAGGTGAGAGGTTTCCATCGGGAGGGAGCCGCTCCCAGCCCCAAAATGTCCCCGACACCCCAAACCAGCAGGGCACACAATCCAAACCCGCCCGGAGAAATGGATTCTGGTGGGGCTGGGGTTTCCTCCTTGCCCCAAATATCCCTTTCCTTGCCCTAAACACCAAACCCAGCGGAATAACTCGGGGTCACCGGAGTTCTGCAGCTGGGGGATCCTTACGGGCTCAGCTGCTGCTCTCCCTCTGCTCCGGGCCTGGTGGAGCCTCGGTGGGAGCCGGGGATTTCCGAGCCTCTCCAAAATCTTAGGGAATTTTCAGTGATTTCCTACAAAGCTCGGCTTTAATAGAGCCCGCGGGGACGCGGCGTCGCTGAGGATTGACAAGATGGAAATTGGCATCAACGTTCGGGAGTAAAACGCTGAAAGTTGTGATAATATTTTATGAAGCGCCCTGAGAAGGGGATGAAAGCAGCGCGCTCGTTTGAAGGTGGCTGCGATTTCCCAGCACAGCTCCGGGAGTGTTTGCACACGCGGAGCTCCGTGCTGAGGGACAGCTCCCTGGATTTAACAGAAATAAAACAACGTTCTCCTTATTCTGTCATCGCCTAGACAAGCGGAGGGTTTCGTTTTCCTTCACAGCGCCACAACTTCCCTCCCCTCTGCCTTAATTTCCTTGCTGTGGGTTCAGTCAGCCCCGTGCCCTCTCTGCTCCCTCTCTGATCCCGGCTCCCTTCATCCTCTCGCCTTCTCCCGGCTGGGCGTGCCCGGGGCTCTCTGCTCCTCCTGCACAAATCAACCCCTTCCACTCAGATTTGCCACTTTCCTCTGAATTTTGGTCAAAACCCGACCAAGTGCTGAGACAAATCCCAGCACTGCAGGAGATCAGCGGGAGTTTCCCGGGGCTGGCAGGAGGATTTGGCTGGGTGGGAGCTGCTCTAAAGGCAAAGCCTCTGTTCCAGAGCCTCTGGAATTCAGGGATTGAGGCACCTGGGCTCACCCCCGGCTGGAGGAATGCCCTTAGCCCCTGGGGGCAGCTGAGGATCGCAGTTCTGAGAGGATTTGTACCAGTGGTGGAAACTTCTCTCACATCCTGCAGCTTCTGACGCCTCAGCTCCCCGCTGCGGGGCAGCAGGCTGGTGCTGTGCTGCTCCTCGGGGGCAGCCTGGGGAATGGTACTCTTCAGCCATTTGATTTTTGTTGTCTGTGCGTGTGTGTCCCTGCAAAGCCCAACCCAGCGGTCACTCCCTGTCACGGCGGGACAGGGAATGGATCGACTCCATGGAGCTGCCAGGAGAGAATTCAGGCTTTATTTACAATCCCAGCAGTTTCTTTTAGAACACGCTGTGTAAAAAGGTCTGTTATTGCTCCATGGCACTGACACTGCTCTCCATGGGTTCAGGAATAGGAAACAACCCCTGGGACAGTTGTTCTGGCAAAGGGAACACTGTTTGCTGAGCCTGTGCTGAGAAACGGAGAGAGATGTTTTGGAAAGAGAAACTGTTGGCAGCTTTCCCTCGGGAAAGGAGCCGGCAATGGTCAGCGAGCTGAAATTCAGGCTCAGGAATGCCGAGCCCACAGCTCCTGGAGTAAAACCCACCCTAAATAAAACCCAGAACCGGATTTTGCACTCCAGCAAAACAAAACGAGACGGTCGGAGAAAAGTGCAGAAGGTGATTTTTCCTTCGTTTGCCTTCCAGGGAATGAGAACGGCGAGGCCCTGCCCGAGTCCATGCCCTCGGCCCCGGGGACGCTGCCCCATTTCCTGGAGGAGCCGGACGATTCCTACATCATCAAGAGCAACCCCATCGTGCTGCGCTGCCGGGCCGCGCCCGCCATGCAGATCTTCTTCAAGTGCAACGGGGAGTGGGTGCACCAGAACGAGCACACGGCCCACGAGAGCCTGGACGAGGCCACAGGTGAGGCAGGAGCTGCTCCCGGGGCAGCTCCCGGCGCTGGGGGATCCATAGGGACCGGGGGCTCCTCCCTTTCCATATGGAGCAGCAGCTGGAAATAGGGAAACTCTGGTTTTTGTGGGATTTCCGCTGGGCTGGACACTGGTGTTTGCCCCTAGTCCCAGTTTTGCTGGGATTCCTGATGGGTTGGACCTAGGGGTTCCCTCAGCCCCAGTTTCTATGGGATTTTTGTAGGGTTGGACCCTGGAGTTTGCCCCCAGCCCAAATTTTTATTGAATTTCTGCTGGGTTGAACCCTGGGGTTTGCCCCCCAGCCCCGGTTTTTATGGGATTTCTGCTGGTTTGGCCCCAGCCCCAGTTTATATGGCATTTTTGTTGGGTTGGACCCTGGGGTTTGCCCCTTGCCCCAGTTTCTATGGGATTTCTGTTGTGTTTGCCCCCCAGCCCCATTTGCTGTGGGTTTTTTGTTGTGTTTGCCCCCAGCCCCAGTTTCTATGGGATTTTTGTTGTGTTTGCCCCCCAGCCCCAGTTTTTATGGGATTTCTGCTGTGTTTGCCCCCAGCCCCAGCCAGGGCAGGAATTGAGGCGGGAATAACCCGAGCAGGAGAATCCCCCAGTGTCCAGTGCGTGTGGAAGAGAAGAAGGGAGAGATTTGGGAGCGATCAGGAGATTTTATCAGCTCCACGCAGAGCCGGTAGCCTCTCCCATTTAGCTGATAAGTGCTGCAGACCGACTGGATGCTCTGGCTCCACAGTTCTGGCTGTTATTGCTTTCTCCCCTCTCCCCTCCCAGCATTGCTAGGCAACCCCCAGCCTTGGCAGCAGCGCTCTGTGTACAACACCTTCTCCAGCAACACAAGAAATTCCTTTTTTAGAGGCAAAAATGCCATTTAAAAAGAAGTTGCACCTCCTAAAGTAGTGCTTGGCATTCTTCTGAAGTGACACATTCTGAAGAAGTTTCGTATTAGAGGGAGGGTTTTTTTTGTAAATGCTAATCTGAATGAATTTTAATTTTTTGCGGTTACCTTTTCAGAAATAATTTAATAGGCATAACCTTTACTTCTGAAGGCACTGCTGAATCAATATGGGAGAAATGTCGTCCCTAAAAGCTTTCCTCCCATATGGTTACTGCAAATCGCTCTGAGAGTGCTGCAATTAGGTTTTCTAAGCTTTGGGTTAATAAGAGAACAAACCAGGGCTGGCAACTCGAGGTGGGGTTGAAAGGACACCGGTAACGTCGAGGTTTGAGGCCCGGAGCAGCAGGGTTGGGGTCATGGAATGGGTTGGGTCGGGAGAAAATTCCTCTGAGTCCATGGGTAGGGCCGGCTCCCCTGGCCGCAGCAGGGTCAGGTTTAGCCCAGGGGTGGAGATGCCCCGAAGTCTGGACCCAAAGCCGGCCTGGCGCGGGCAGGGCAGTGCCCAGGTGTCCCCAGGGTGCCAGGACGGCCCTCGGGACACAGAAACGTGGAGAGAGGCAGCACAGGGGGGAATCCTCTCCCCGTGATCCCCGTCCACAGCCAGGAATCAGTGTGGAACTCCCCCCCAGCCCTCAGGGAGCAGCAGCCGTGGGGTTCGGCGCTGGTGGGCAGCGCCCTCGCTGCCCGAGTCCGGGTCTGCTGCCCTGGGGGCTCCAGCTGGGAAAAACCGCTCTGGGGCTTGTGCCAAAAACGGGGATTTTGGTTAAAAGGGATTCCGGGGCCAAAGGGTCTGACCCTCGGCATCCTCCCGCTGCTGGCGTGGGGTCAGAGTGGCGGGGGGATGCGGAGAAGCGGCGGAAAGCAGCGAGCAGAAGGCCGGGAGAGGAGGTCGGGGCTGAAGGGAGGGAGGTGCCGGGGGAGCCCCCGGCAGAGGCGCTGCGGGGGCACCCGGCGCTGTCCCGAGGTGGGGGCACCCCTGGGCCGAGCTCTGCCCCCCCGGTGGGCACAGAGCCCGGCTTTCCACGCCTTGGGTTTGGTAGGAGGGGGACAAAAGCCTCGGGGCCGGCCAGGAGGGTCCGTGAGGAGGGGCAGCGGGGCAGGAGGGGCTCGCTGCTGCCCGGGGACCTCTGGGAGGCTTTGCCTGCAGCCCCCTCGCTGTCCCTGCCGCTCTGCCTCTGCTTTTCCCGTTCACTCCCAAGCCTGGCCGGGCAGGGGCTTGGTCCTCTCCCCGCTCCGAGCTCACGGATGCCGCTGCGATGAAAGCGCGGTAATTAGGGGCTGATTAATCTCCCTCTGCTGCATTTCCTGCACGCTCCAGAACCTGCCCGGGTGTCTCAGGCCGGGGTTTAGCCCCGCTCGCAGTTTCCTCGTCTGATAACTGGAAGGATTACAGCAATAACCGCTGTCAGTGTTTTTCCTCATTTAAACAAATAAAGCTGACAAATGCCGAAGTTCGCTGCGGCTCCGTTGTGTTTAGTACACGGAGAGCAATTATTCATCTGCTGCCAGCGCCGGTCTGTGCAGCTCGAGCATCCAGCAGAGCCCATTAGCATTTCAGCGCCACAGCCAGCACTTGGTATTCTGCGCGGCTCTACTGTAAAACAAAAGATGATGGTTCTAATTTGCACAATAATTTAAAGGGTTGGGCTCCCGGTGCTTATTGGAGTTATTGGAGTCGCAGGTAAAATGTCGCCGAGGTTTATGAGGTGCCTGGTTTGATTTGCGCGGATTTTTCACCCGGTGTCACTCCCCGTGAAGGATTTTCCTGGCGTTTCCCGAGGTGCAGAGGGGGGTGGAGGTGTTTGCCGGAGAAATACGGGGCTGATAAATGGAGAATGTTCCTCTCCTCCCTACGGGCTCGCTTTCTGTCGTTGTTCCTGAAACAAATGGAAATAGCGGCGCTTTCTCCATAAACAAACATAACTTCCCCTAAAGACCCCGTGCTCTCCAGAGGTCCCGTCCAACCCCAACAATTCCGAGATTCTGCAGTTTCGGATGCATTTATTTTGTCTATGGGTGAACTGGGAGACCTTTAAGAGGGCCTGAATTCCTACCTGGCCCATTCTCAAAACGCTGAACCACCAGCTTCCCCAAACCTTTGTTTGCCACATTAAATACGGGCTGATTTATAGATTAATTAAAGGCCATGTCAATGAGAGGAAGAGCTGGGCTGGAGAATATTCCACCTTAATAAATCTGGAGCTGTAAATGCCTGAATTCACTGACGCCTGCTCAGAAATTTGCAGCACCCGGGAGCCAAGAAATGGCTTCAGCTTCTCCAAAATCCATCATCAAGTGATGACTCTTTTTTTTTTTTGTTTGGTATCAAAATCCTGTCGCTGTGAGCAGGGGCAGCTCCCACTCCTCTCTGTCTCTCTTTGCTGCTTCCCAAAATCCCCAGAGCAGCTCCGGAGCGAGGGGAGCAGGACCCGGGAGTGTCAGCGGGCTCAGCACAGCTCTGGATGATGCAGGGAGGATTTTTCCCTCAGGAAGCTGCTCCTGGTCTGGGATCCCAAAGCCTCAGCCGGGGCAGCCCTGCTCTGCCCCCAGCCTCTCTAGGGGAGCTCACTGCAGCTTCTCCTACCTTGCACCTGCACAGATCGCTCTGCGAAACGTTTTCGTGCCGGCATCCAAGGATTTCTGGCTGCCAGAGCGGGGATGGGCTCGTTCAGGGGGTGCGTTTTCCTGGCAGGGTCTCTGGCAGAGCCTTTGTTCCTCGGGGTTTGTTGTCACCGTGTCAGGAAATAAAAGGGAGGCTTTGTAAACAGTTTTGTTAGAAACGGCATCAACACGGGAGAAGACAAAAACGCAAATAAAAGCAAGCCAGGAAACCTGTGTTTGTTTGTTGCAGGGGGAATAAACATTTGAGGGACTGAAGGGATTCTGGAGACAACTTGGGGAGCTGTCAAGGGTTTGTCCCTGTCTTTGGGTTTCGTTGTAAGCCAGGCTTAATGAAATGAAGCAAAAATCCCCTTTTCCTGTCGCTGGAAAAGTATCAAATATTCTGTATTTTTGTAGAGGATTTAAAGCTTGTCTGAGCTTCCCCTCTTGGAGCATCCCCAGTGAACCCCGTCCCTCCTCTTGCCAGAGGAGCACAGCGACTTCCCAGGGCCTTTGAGGAGTGGCTGCCCGGCTGTTAATGATGCCTGAGATTAAGTGGAAGCCAATTTTTATGGAGTTCAGGTTTAGAATTCTTGCTGCTTTATAAACTGCACAGGCATGAAATATGGTGAGATTGGCTTTGCCTCCGTTTCCAGTGGAGGGGAAATAACTGCCTGGGGACTGTGCCGGAGGAGAGGGGAGGAAGAACAAGGCCAGAATGTTTTCTATTTTTCATTTAATGTTTTCCTGACTCCTTCAAATGGTTCCCAGCTCCAGGTTTGGATTGGATTTCCTCTCCCCAGGCTGCCATGCCGAGGCGGCTGCAGGTCTGGGGAACATCCCGGGGGTGCCACACCAAAGGTGTGGGAGGATTCTGGAGGTCTGGAATTTTCCCTCGGGCTCTGTCTGGGGGAAACGCTGCTGCTCCAAGGGGCCACGGTGCTCAGCTCCCCCCGTGCTGCCGGGAGGTTTGCCCGGGCAGGGAGAAGCCATTCCAAAACATTTCCATGGCACAAGATTGAATTCCAGGCGAGCAGCCTGGGCGAAGGAGGCAGCAGAGACGAGGGTTCTGAGGGAGGAGCTGCAGAGACCATGGCGGGGCTAATTCCTGGAGCTCAGCGCGTTGTGACCCACTCATCTTGCAGGATTTAATCAGTGGCACGACATGACAGCGCAGTAATTACGGCCGTGCCCTGATTGAGAACGGCGTTGCTGGTGGCAGGAGAGGTGCGGGTCCCTCAGCTGTCGCCCTGATGTTTCGGCCTCTGGTTTGCCTCACAGTCTTCAACATGTTTTCATAGTTTTCAGTTCTTTTTCTCACACTGGTGTTATAAATAGGAACAATATTTTTGTTAGGCAAAGTTAGTTTACATTTTTCCTCTCAGAGCTACGGACAGCTGATGGGCAGTTGTCCTGACCAACGGGATGGGGAGAGGTGCCAACCTTCTCTCCCAGCCCCTGACCTTTGTAGAAATACTATAAAAACAGTCAGATCTTGTAACAAACAGTTCATGCTTGCTCAGACAGCGTGGCAGTGAGTACGTGTGTGTGACTGTGTGCCCAACAAGGACACCCCGCCTCGCCCTGCCTGTCCCCGCTGACTCTCTGCCTCTCCCTGCCCAGGCCTGAAGGTGCGGGAGGTTTCCATCAACGTGACCAGGCAGCAGGTGGAGGATTTCCACGGCCCCGAGGATTACTGGTGCCAGTGCGTGGCCTGGAGCCACCTGGGCACCTCCAAGAGCAGGAAGGCGTCGGTGCGCATCGCTTGTGAGTAAACCCTGCCCTCCTGGGGCTGCCCGGGGTGGGAGCACTGGCTTTGGGTTAAATATCCAGGGACGCGCCAGGCGCCTCCGGCCCTCCCTGCAGGAACATCCCAGGAGCCGCCGGTCAGCAGAGGGAAAATCCCTGCCCTCCTCTGCTGGGATTAACCCATCCCGAGGAGAGCCGAGGGGAATGCAGGGCCCTGGTGCTGGCTGGGAACAAAGGATGGAGCTGCCGCCCACGGAGACTTTTAGGGATGGGGGATGATCTTCCACTCCTCATGTCCCTGCCGTGCTGTGGGGTGGTCACTCAGCACCCACAGAGCCTGCTGGGAGCTGCAAAAATGGGAAATGTCCCCAGTCCCCCACAGCCAGAGGGACAGAGCCCCAGACAGAGAACTGTCACTGGGAGCTGCAAAAATGGGAAATGTCCCAAATGTCCCCATAGCCAGAGGGACAGAGGGATGGAGCTCCAAACACAGAAGTGTCACCAGGAGCTGCTCCGAGCCTCATCCCATTCTTGGAATCAGACCTGGGATGTTTTCCTGGCAGAACCAGAGCCTGACACCGCCCCTGCCAGTGGAGAATTCGGGGATTGCCTCTCCAGTCTGGGCTGAACCCTTTTCCTTTGTACCCCCAGCTCAGAACCTCCCTTTCCTCTCCGGGGAAAGGAGGTGCAGCCTGCAAAAAGCTGGGAGAAACGATCCCTGGGAGGGGAGGGCAGGAGCAAAGGGAGAACCTGAAGGGAGACACTGCAGGGAGTGTTCCAGCAGTTCCTGACCGTATAAAAAGGTGTCTTTTACCAGGATAAACATTTAACAGGATAAAGCAAACATTTGTCAGAAGTAAAAGGACAGCGTAAGAAAACCTTCATTCCATTAATGGCGGAATTTTTTTTTTGTTGGCTGATTCAGTCTGAATGTCTAAATACGTGTAAATTCAATTTTTTATTTCACTGCATTAACTGTCGTAACGCTGAGCCAATAATCCCCCTGCACTGCCGAGCTGAAAGGACCTTTATCTGAATTGAATTTTTATTGACTTTTCTCAGCGCTGTGACTTCCCAGCCCCACAAAATGGCAATTGGAGCCGGGCTCGGCGTGAGCAGGAGCAGGAGGAGCCGCATGCTGGGGCTTTTCAACCCCTCACTGTGGGACCAGCTCCTCTTGCCAGTGCCTCCGAGACCCCATTAACCCCCCGGTGCTCTGGAGAGGCTCTCCAGCTCGGCCTGGAGGGTTCTGGGGCTGCCTGGAGGCTTTGTGTGGGAGCTGAGCTCCTCTCTGCCCACCCCCGGGCTGGTTCTGCTCAAAGCCGAGTGTTTTGATGGGAAAAGCAGCAATGCCGGAGGGCAGAGGGGAAGGGGCTCCTCAGGCACAGCAGGGACATCCTGGGGTGGGATTTATGGCTTGGGGAACACCCCGGGAGGATCAGGGATGAGACCCTGCGGGTGCAATCCCTGGCAGAACCCAGAACGTTCTCCCAGCGCCTCTGGGATGGGCGCTGAGGAGCCCGCAGCTTTATTTCCTCCTTTTTTTAAAAAAATTTTTTTGATTTTGCACTGAAATCCCGGAGTTTCTGAATTGTGAGTCAAGCCCACAGTGCTGCAGCACTTCATATTTCTCTGCAGGAGCAGGTGAGTATTTCTTTGTGATAGCAGGGAAGGCAGAGCGAAGGGATCCCGCTCCATTTTTCACCTTAATAAAGGCATTTGCAGGCGGAAGCGCAGCCCGGCTGTTAATGAATGCCTCCTTAAAGACAGCCTGGAAAAGGAACGGCGTGCCTGGAGCCGGGAGATCAACATTTCCAAAGAATCACGGAGAGGAGCGTGCAGGCTCTGCAGGCAGCAGCGTGCTGGGATCAGCCTCAGCGCCTGCGGAGCGCGCAGCGCCAGGGCTCTGCTTCATTCCGGGAGAGAGGCAGGGAGTGGAGCCAGAAAATCCCCGCTGTGGAGCCGGAGACTCTGGGGGCACACTGAGAGCTCCCAAAGGAGCATCCTCCCGCCAGGCGCTCCCTGGCGCGGCTGGGATCCAGCGGTCCCGGCTGCATCCCGCCTCTCTTCGAGGCTGTTCCGGGCACCCAGGGGTGCTGCGGACATCCCCTCACCTCAGCTATCACCTGGAGCGCAGCAGTTTGTCCCCAGGGTTTAGGTCTCGGGTTGGGCTTGATGATCTCGAAGGTTTTTTTTTTTGTTGTTCTGGGATTCTGTGGATTGCTCCCAGCCCCTTTCTCCTCCTCCCCGCAGCTCTGAGGGTGAGATGTGCACAGGCCGGGGCATCAGACACTGCTCGGAGCAGGGCACGGCCCAGCCAGGCTGGATTCACTCGCTTCCAGTCCGATCCCATCCCCTCGGTTCCCCCCGGGGCTGGAATTGGATTGGGACGGAGTGAGCCCAGCCTGGCTGGGCCATGGGATCCCTGCACCGCTCCCGTGAGCTCTGGGGGGCTCTGGGATGGGTGCAGGGCTGGAACCTGGGCTCGGGGTCCCGGCAGTGGTTGTGGCAAACCCTGCTGGGCTGGGAGAGTGGAGGAATGGCAGCACGGCTGAAGGAGATGGGATCCGGGGATGCGGGGTGTCCTGGAGCTCTGCGCCGCCCAGGGCCACCCTGAGAGCGCCGGGGTCGCTCAGCCTGCAGCCCCCTCGTTGCTCTGGGGCAGCAACGCCAATCCTGATGGATTCTTCCATCCAGAGAACCCCAGGCATGATGAATTCTTGCACCCAAGGAACGCCAGTCGTGACGAATTCTTGTCCAACCCCGCAGATCTCCGGAAGAACTTCGAGCAAGACCCCCAGGGCAAGGAGGTTCCCATCGAGGGGATGATTGTCCTGCACTGCCGGCCCCCCGAGGGCGTCCCCGCCGCCGAGGTGAGCTTTGGGATGGGCACAGGGGCACAGGAAGGAGCTTTGGGATGGGGGAAGGATGGGGAAGCCAAGGGCTCGGCTCCTCTGTGGTGCTGGAGGCGTTGGTGCCGGCGCTCTTCACCCCCAGAACCCTTCAGATGTCTTTATTTTTTTTTTTTATTCTCTGGGTTTACAAAAGTGTGGGTTTTAATCCAAATTCTGGACTGTTTGCTGAGAAATCCTGGTTTTCAGACAATTTTCCAGCCCTGTGCTTCCAAACTGAAAGCAGATTGTTGCACATTTTCCCAGGAATTACTTTTCTCTGCGAAAAACAAGACAAAGTAAAAGGCAAACCTAAAAATATTATGATAAATGGTTGCTGGGGAGAGAAAATCTGCTGCAAGTAGTAATTTGGTGGGGCTTGGCTTAGCTTTAAACAGGCTTTTGTGTGATGAGAGCTGGATCTTAACAGGAAAACAACGGGGATGCCTTAAAATGGCAATAACCAGGCTGCTCTTGGAGGGAGAGGTTTGGAATGGGTCGCGTTTAAAAACCCGCCGCAGGGGCTTTAAAACCCAGGGAAACGTTGGTTTTTTAATTGCACCCTGCAGCTCTCTCCAGCACCTTCTGGGAAATGAGAGCAGCTGGATCACCCAGGAGTTGGTTTTGCCCCTTTTCCCCAGCGTGGCTGGGGTTGGTAATAACTGGAGGAAGAAAAGGAAAATAAACTCCAGAGAAATGCGTGCTTTTAGTTAATGAGGAGGGATTGGAGCAGATGTCCCTGGAAATAAAGAAGAGAGATGCAGAGGCACCATCAGTGAGGCAGAAGCGCTAGAGGAGAGGAAAATGAGGCAGGGATGGGCTCGGCGAGTGGCTGGATTTGTTACCCAGGGTTCTGGTGTGCTTTACTCCGTCAGTCCAATTTCTGCTCCCACCTTCTGCTCGGCTCTGCGGCGTTTTCACCCGCTACCAGGAAAATGGATGTTGCTCTGCAGAGAATCGCCAGGGTTGCCGAATGTGTGCTCTGGGAAATGGACCTGGTTTGTAGGCAAAACAAACCTGCACAGGTGTGGCTCCCCAGACGTCCTCGGTCCGGTTGGATTTTACTGAGAATTCTGGATTTCTTTGAACTGGCAGCTTTACATTCCCCACTTAAACAGGGAGTCTGTCTTCCATAGAAGGCAGGAATTATGTCCAGTGAAAACCTGACATTTTAATTGCCTGCCCCAGATAAAAGTGGCGGAGTTCCCAACGAACCCTGATTTACTGCTGTTGACAGTAAAATTGTTATTGCTGCTAATAAAGCTGATAAATCTCACCAGGTCGGATTTGCTTTGGCCAATAAAATGTCCCATAAAGGCTCGGGCTAATTCTGGGCTCGCCGAGGTAAAGAGTCTGCTGGAAATAATTCAGTGTCTTTAGGAAGTGGGTTAAATCTGTTAAAGCAGCCCTGGCTCTGGGCTGGGGGGAGAAACTCAGCTTTATTTCCAAGTTAAGGACGCAAAGGCTCCCTCAGCGATTGTTCCCCGGGCGCTGAGCAGCGCTGAGGGTTTCACACCCCAGAGCTGGCAGCCAGTGCCTGGTCCTGAGCCAGGAATTGATTTCATTGGAGTCTGGATGCAGCCCTGGATGGGAACACAAGGCTGGAAATTACTCGGGACAGAGGAGCTCGGCTGCTGTTTGTTGTGTTTGTGTTTGTTCAACCCAAAGAGAACGGGGAGCAAGGGGGAAGGAGGCTCCAGCCCATCCCTGCTCCGTGCCAGGGCCTCTCCCTGGCCAGGCTTTGGGTATTCCAAGTGCAGAGCTCCAGGAACGCTGTTAGAATTTGGTTATTATATATTAATTATAATGTATAATTAATAATTATAATATTAATTATTATTTGGTTATTATATATTAATAACCAAAAAGAGTTTGGTTATTCCAAATGTAGAAATTCAGGAACAGTTGGAGCCTGGTTATTCCAAGTGTAGAACCCCAGGAACGCTGTTAGAATCTGGTTATTCCAAGTGCAAAAATTCGGTTATGTTGTTAGAGTTTGGTTATTCCAAGTGCAGAGCTCCAGGAACAGTCAGAGTTTGGTTCTTCCAAGTGCAGACCTTCAGGAACAGAGAGTCTGGTTATTCCAAGTGCAGAGCTTCAGGAACAGTTAGAATTTCGTTATTATATATTAATTATAACGTATAATTGATAATTATAATATTAATTATTATTTGGTTATAATATATGAATAACCAAACANTTGGTTATTCCAAGTGCAGAAATTCGGTTATGTTGTTAGAGTTTGGTTATTCCAAGTGCAGAGCTTCAGGAATGACATTTCCCGAAATCCTGACACATTCCCCGTGCCTGCCACCACCCGTCCTGCCTGGGGAGGGTGGCCCGGGGCAGCCTCTGAGCATCCCCCGAAGTTCAGCCACTTCTCAGTCCAGCCCAGTTAGTTGTGGGAACCAGCCCCATCGTCAGGGATAGAAATCTGCCCTGGAATTGGTTTTTTTTCTGGACCCTGGAGGTGCTGAAACTCTCCTAACCCTGAAGCATTAAATGTTCTTGACCTACCCCACAGCCTGACGTGGAAATTCCCGTCACCAGCCCCGGCGCTGTGGAAGTCAGGGATATTTCCTAGCGGTGCCTGGCACGGCTCCCTCGGAATTACCTTGGATTATCTCCCCGGGAGGGAGAGCCTTTCTTTCCCACCGTTCCTCTCCACATTTCTGGTCGCGGCTCAGATCCTCTCACCCGGCGCTGATGTTGCCTTGGCCAGAACCCAGTGAGCGGCTCCCAGCAGCTCCTGGTGCTTGTCAGGAAATCTCTCCTCAAACTCTGCGCCCTCGGAGCCACCCCTCGCCGTGCCTTTGCCAGGAATTGAGGAATTTACCTGAATTTAGGGGTTTATCGCCGGGCCGGTGGTGCCTGTCTGCGCAAATCCCATTATTGAGTTATTTATCCGCGGGGTGGGACAGCAGGGATGGCAGGGATCCCCATCAGAGCCCCGGGGAGGGTCTTCAGGCAGAATTCCTGCAAATGAAGTTTTGTTGGGAGCGGTGTCTGTTCCTGCCATCTGCTCCAGAAGGAGAGAGCAGCAATGGGAATACCCAGATTAAGTTTGCTTTCACACGAGCTCGTTTCTGCACACAAGTGTAAATCCAGTTAGGAGAAGATGGATTAAAGGGCTGGGTCCGCAGTTTGAGCGTGTCTGAAGGGAAAATGGCTCAAACCCCGGCTTGTGGAGGCGAATTTCCCGGCTCTGGGGCTGCTCTGCTCACAGCTCACTGTGGTGAATGGTCTTTAAACTGAGTAACACAGCCGTGAGAGCAAAATCCGGGGATTACAAACAGGGAGCAGCAAAATTCCAGTTCAGCTCTCCCAGGGCTGCCTCGGCAGCCCCAGACGCGGCTGGGCAAGCTCAGGGTGAAGCTGCTTTATTTCTGTCCCTGCAGCCCCCCTAGGTGAATTTCTGCCCCTATAATCCCCCCTGAATTTATTTCTGCCCTCATTACCCACCCTGGGTGTATTTCTGCCCCTATAACCCCCCTGGATTTATTGCTGCCCCTATAACCCACCCTGGATTTATTTCTGTCCCTATAACCCACGCCGGGTGTATTTCTGCCCTCATAACCCCCCTGGATTTATTTCTGCCCCTATAACCCCCCCTGGATTTATTTCTGCCCCTATAACCCACCCTGGGTGTATTTCTGCCCCTATAACCCCCCCTGGATTTATTTCTGCCCCTATAACCCACCCCGGGTGTGTTTCTGTCCCTACAGCCCATCTTGGATTTTTTGCGGCCCCTGCAGCAGGCTTCCCATCTCCAGAGTTCTCTACAAAGCAGGGAATGTTTTTTTTTTTTACACAGCTCTGCTTTGGGGTGGCCTGGGTGCATCAGCACAGCAGTAAGAGAGGAAGAAAACCCAAATCCCGGTGCTGGGCAGGCTGGAAAAGGCTTTTAAATCCCCTTCTCATGCATTTACATAGCAAGCAGAGAGAGCTGGTGAGCAGCTGTGCTCGCAGGCATCGGCACCCAACCCAAATAAATTCAGTTTTCATGAGTTAAGCATCGAAATGAAAAAGAAAATTCAGCATTTAAATGGAGCAGCTGAAAATCCCCCGCTGAGGCAAACGTTGATTCAGCTCTGGAGAGTCTCTGGCTCGGTGGGACCAGAGCCTTTCCCTTCCCTGTGGCCGGGAGCTGGTCAGCTCAGGCCCCCTCCCCAGGGAGATCTTTAGGGGTCGTGCGCAGGAATTGTGTCCTTTGTGCTCCCCAGGGCCAGGCCGGAGCCTCGGGTGTGGGAAATGGGGTTGCAGAGGATCCCCAAAGCCTCACACGAGGTCTGGCGCCTCTCTGTGCAAACTCCGAGATAAAATACGCCAACTTTGAAAGGCCACGGGGTGGGACAGACATCGCTGGGAGAGAAATGGAGCTGGAAACGAGCTTCCAGTGACGGCCTTGCAACCAGACCAGATATTTCAGAGCAACAGGACGATGAAAGGTGCATTGTAGAAGGACATGAGGGGTAATTTCAGATGATTGGCGCAGAAGCATGAGCAGCGTGGTGTGGCAAAAGCTGATAGGCCAATAACATGATTGTAATGGATTGTAATTAGGAAATAGTTCGGCTTCTGATTGTGGTGGCGTTAACTGCAACAGCTGCACCGCCTCGCCCTTCTCGTGAGAGTGAAAATGGAATAAAAGTCTTTAAAAGGCCTCTCGGGGCTCTCAGCTTTGACTCACCCCGCAGTGCAGTGGAGAAGGAGGCCGTGAGCTCCTCGGTGGGCACAGGGCCCTCACCCCCCTTGTCTGGGATGTTCTGCGTCCCTGGCGTGGTGCGGAGCTGCCCATTCCCATCTCCCCACTGTCCCGAGCAGCTCTGGGGGGATTTCACACCCCAGTGCCGGCAGGTCACCCCCCTGTGCTCCCTGAGCTCTGCCAGAGGGGCTTTGCTCCCTCTGGGCTGGGCTGGAGCGGGTAACAGGAGCATTTCCTCTGGAAGGAGGAGCCGGGACAGCTCTGGAACAGGGACGGATCTGGAACAGGGACAGATCTGGAACAGGGACAGCTCTGGGGCAGGGACAGCTCTGGAACAGGGACAGCTCTGGAACAGGGACAGATCTGGAGCAGGGACAGATCTGGAACAGGGACAGATCTGGAACAGGGACATCTCCGGGGCAGGGACAGGTCTGGAACAGGGACATCTCCGGGGCAGGGACAGATCTGGAACATGGACGGATCTGGAATGGGGACAGATCTGGAGCAGGGACAGCTCTGGAACAGGAACGGATCTGGAGCAGGGACGGCTCTGGAGCAGAGACAGCTCTGGAACAGGGACAGCTCTGGAACAGGGACAGCTCCGGGGCAGGGACAGCTCTGGAACAGGGACAGATCTGGAACAGGGACAGATCTGGAACAGATCTGGAACAGGGACAGCTCCGGGGCAGGGACAGCTCTGGAACAGGGACAACTCCGGGGCAGGGACAGCCCCGTTCTGTCACCCTGAGCGGCTCAGGAGGACTCGAGGTGCCTGCCAGGCCCTGCAGCAGGCAGCAAACACAATGAATTCCACCCTGCTGCTTCCTCGCTGCTGCTAATTCCTTCCACTGCCTGCTTCCCCCAGCCCTGGGGCTGCTGTCAGAGCAGGGCTGAGCTGTAACCTGGAAAATCCTTGGTCAACACCCATTTAATGAAGTCTGGGATAATCTCTGGGCTGTGTGTTCGGCCTTGTTAGTTCCTCAGAGTGTAAAATATTAATTCTGTCGGGTACAGCAGCAGAAAATAAAGGTGTTTTTATAGCTGGTAATCCTTCAGGCAGGTGTGCCGGGGCTCCGGGGGAGTGTCACTGCTGCCTCCTCCAGCGGTGACAAATTCGGATTTCTCAGCTGTCAGGGCTTGCTCCTGGTTTCGTTCAGCGGGCTCGAAAATCGGGTTTTAAACGTTCCCTGGACTGGAGAGGGAGCTGCCATTCCCTGCCCTGGAGGGAGGCTCCAGGAGCCCTTTGTCCCCTCCTTGGGGCCTGCGTGTGCTGTGGAACTGGGACAGCTGGAGTCTGCAGGTGCCAGGCTGAGGGGGCTGTGAAATGCGCCCAAAGCTGCCCCGGGGGTGCAGGAATTCTGCCACCACGGCCCTGGTGTGAAAGTGCCACACAACCCTGGTACCGGCCATCAGCGTTTATAAACCTCAGGCTTTCAAATTAATCAACCCAAACCCAGATTTTGGCTCGCCGGGCTCTGCACGTCCTTGCCCGGGGGATGCCGAGGGGCTCTGGGCCCGCAGGGAGGAGCTGGGGGAGCCAATTCCCACCTGGAAATCCTGGGCCCCTTGTGAGGCACGAGGTGCAAACCTGAGCCTGAAAATTCACCCGAAATCCCTTCCCTATGAATGGGTTTCGATTGCGATGAAATCCCAGACCAAAGCCGGTATTTGAGCATCACCTCAAGCTCTCCCTGCACCTCCCAGTCTGTTCACTTGCGACGGAGTTCTCACGAGTTTCGGGCTCTGTTTTTGTTTTGAGTTCGGGTTTCTTTTGTAATAAAAGGGCAGCTGTCGCGCAAAAACGATTACTGATAGTTTACTGTTACTGAACTATTATTGTTGAGTGCTCTGCAGAGGTTTGTGAAATACTCTAAAATATCCTTATCACATAATACATGCATCTATTTAAGATTTAAACGTGCTGCATGCAGCGCTGCTTTTTCAAATGTTTAACACAGATTCTGACATTTTAATGGAGTGCTGTAGATGTTCCCAGGAATATCTGCCTGAGTTTCCAAGGGTTTATTTACCGCCAGGGCTTTTAATGGAAATGTGAAATCATTTCTCTTCTGGGCAGCGCGCGTTCCGCGGCGAGCACATCAACGCGGCGCCAAACCCGCATAAAACTCAAAAGCTGCGAGGGCTCCAGAAGCAGCGAGAGCCCGTTTTACGTGGGTTGGTGTATTTATGGGGCTGGCACACGCTCCCTGAATCGGGCAGGATAATGGGGCTGCAGTAAAACTCCCCGGCAGGGCAGGGCGAGGGTTCCAGCCCGCCGTGAATCCTGCAGCAGGCACAGGCAGGGATGGATGCACAGCCTGCATTTGTCCCGGCGCCTCTGCATCCTGCCCCTGCCACCGCGGCGTCGGCTCTGCCTTCAAGGAATATCAGTTCCAGGTACAAGAAATGTGTTTCGTCTCTCCCCGGAGACATTTCACCCTCAGGACCCAGCCCGGGGTGTGTGCAGTGCCTCTTTTGTGATTGAGCTGATATTTAGATTGCGGGGTTTTAGCCGCTTTTAAGAGCAAATTCATGATTTTTATGGTTTCCGGTTCAGCAAAGATTGAGAGCTGTCACGGCTCGTACAGGACACGCTGGTCTGGACTGATTTTGTGACAAGGGGGGCTGATGATGTGTCAGCCTCTTTATTCCGTAAAACCCGGCCTCAGTTAAAGCCGTTTTGTTCTAGGCGTTTGTTGTGGGCAGCACAAAACCAGCTCCGGCTGCAAATTCCGTTTATTTTATTTTACGTGCTGTCCTGCCTTCAGCCGCACCTCGCCGAACCTCACCTGCTGGCCCAGGTGCTCCTGTTCTGTGGTTTATTCTGCCCTGGGGCTGCTCTGAGCTCTGGGGGTGCTCAGGGGCTGAGGGCAGAGCCGCTCCTGCAGCCTGGGGCTGCTCCAGCCCTTCCCCTCCTGGCCCTGGGTTTGCTGCACTGCCCTGAACGCCTAAATCTGTCACCTCCTCTGTCCCTGCGCCAGTTACCCCAGCCAGGGGCACTTCCAGCCCTGCTCCCTCCCCTCCGCAGCACCTCCTGCTGCCTCTCCTGCTGATTTTGCCCCCTTTGCAGCACCCGGGGGCTCTTCAGCCCCTGCCCATCTCCCCTTTTTTGGACACCTCTGGGGCAGGCAGGGGGGCTGTGCATGGGGTTTTCTTCCCGCAGGAAAAAAAGGGGAAAAAAAAAGAAGGAAAAAAAAAGTTTGTTTTCCTTCTGAGATTTGTCTCGTTGTGAATAAATCAATACAGCCAGGAGGTAGCGAGGTCATGGAAGGGAAATGCTGGAGCACAGCGCTTCTGAATTAGATTGCTAAACTGAAAAGAAAAAAGAAGGGAGATAACTTTGTAGCTCCCCTGAATAGATAATTCCTTTTTATGCAGACATGTGCTCTGAGGCCTCTCTGGGTTTGATGCGCTGCTCTGCAGCGGTGTCAGTTTTCTCCGGCCCTGTTGTCAGAAATGTTTTTAATTTGGAACGCTCGAACATGAAAGGATAAACTGCGAGGCTTTATCGTCGCGTTTGTGATCGCGGGGGTGCCTGCGCCAGTCCCGCGGGGATTTTTGCAGGGCTGCAGGTGGGGGCTGAACCAGTTGGAGGCCCCACCAGCGGTGACACCGAAGCGCTTTAGCGGTTCGGGGAATGTTCTGCCTGCGGACACGGAGATCGACACCTGTTTTAATTGCAAACAGCCTTACGAGGGACAGCAGGAAGCTGTGGATCTGCTGCGCTTGGCACTCAGCGTCAAGTGGCACGCGTTCCCTAACCAACAGCTGTGTTTCGGCAGAGGTTGGGGTTAAATATATCATTTATATTTCTGTAGAGGTCGTTTCCAATGTGCGCAAAAAGATGATTCTCAAACGGATCTAAAGGGTGCTCAGTGATCTCCCAGGCCGCTCCCAAGCCGGGTCATTCTGTAACTCCTGTGAGGTCTCACAGATTCTTGAATTTATCGTTCTTTACTTATCCGGGCGTTGCTAACAAAAAGGAACATCATCAGGTACCGATGATCCCCCAGAAGGCGAGAGAAGGGTGCGATTGCAGCCTTGGAAGGCTCTGGTTTCAATTACTGCAAGTTCCCGGGATGATTTCCTTATCTCCCAGCGTTTCCTCTATAACTGTGATCCTGCCTATCAGGACTCGGCGTTAGCAAACACCATCAGCAGCAGCCTTATCTAAAGAGGGGTTTTCAGCCTCAGCAGCGCTGTGATTACCGCGCGCTGAGAGCCATTCTCAGAGCCCCGGGATTTCTCTGGATCCTCCAGCTCGGAGCTGTTCAGCAAAACCCAACGTGGGGCTCAGCCCCTGCCCTGCTGAGCTTTGCGGGGCAGGATCAGAGCTGGAGCAGGAGGGTTTGTCTCTGCTCACCACGTGTGTGCTCTGCCATGTCCTTGTTCGGCGCACGGACTCACTTCCATCAGAAGGCAGGAGCTGGTTATTATCAAATCTGACTCCATTTTATAGCATTTCTACACAGGCCAGGGACTGGGGGAGAAGGTTGACACCTCTCCCCATCCCATTGGCCAAGACAACTGCCCATCAGCTGTCCATAGCTCTAAAACAAGAATATAAACTACCGAAATTTAAAGAAAATATTGCTCCTATTTATAACACTCATGTGTGAGAAACAACTTCAGAACTACGAAACTGTGAACACAAAAAAAAAGCTAAAAAATCAGAGCGACGCTGTCCCACTGGGACACTCCCATCCCTAACGGCCTTTGGGGTTATTAACGCTGATTTCTGCATCGTTTGTGCGCGGAGATAAAAAACTCTGCTCCGGTTAATGGTAGACACTCCAAAAATAAGATAAGGAGCTAAGATAAAGTTATTTGGGATCCGATGGTACCGAGCAGACAAGGCACCGTTAGCAGCGGCGTTTTTTGGGGTGGCTCCTTATCCCAGGGATCCAAAATAGCCTGGCTGAGTCAGCTCCTTGCCCACCTCCAGCTCTATAAATTGATGCACACGTCCAGGCTGTCACCTCTCCCTTTACACCCGTTCCAAATCGCACTTTAATTGCCTTTGGACTCACCCCCTCCCGCGCTGGCTGCGCTCCCGCTCCGGCCCCTCGGTGGGAAGGTTTGCTTGGGCTTTCGGGGGGAGCAGAGCCTGTGGCGGCCACAAATGAGGATTTGTCCCCTTGCTGGCGGGGTTTGTGCAGCAACCCCTCCCTGCCTGCCCTGCCAGGGGAAGAACCACCCAGAAAAGGGCACGGGCAGCCCTGGGGGGCTCAGCTGCTCCCTCTGGCCGGCACCAAGCGCATCCCCCGGGAGCAGAGCCTCCTCCAGCCCGCCCAGCGCGGCCCGGGCTGATTTATGGGTTAGTCAGCGTGTCACAGTCCTGTAATGAGATTAGATATTCAACCTAATGAAGGAAAAATATGCTTACCAGCCCGGCGTGACAGCGCTGTGATTAAATGATTCGAGAACAGAGTTCCCTCCGTGGATTAATTTAAAAAGAAATGCGGCAGGTACAGCTGACCTGCTCCGGCTGTTGCGAGGGGCTCCGGATTAATGGCTTGTGATGGTGTTGATAAAATAATGATAATAAAGGCAGGGAGGAGTGTGTGAAGCCCCCGGGTTCATGTTAAACCCCCCCAGAGATCCCTGCTGGCAGAGGCTTCCCCTCCTGCTTTGAGTCAGGGTGGAAAGGAAGATAAAAGCGTGACAAAGGAATGGGGACACCTGCCCTGCCCATCCCCATCCTCGTTCCAGCTGGAAAAGTGAGGAAGATTCCTCCAGCTTGAATTTCTAGGAGCAAATTGGAGGTTGGAGGGAGGTTTTTGGTGCTTTTCCACCTGAGAGAGAGAGAGAAAACATCAGCACGGGCTGCGCTAGGAGAGCCCTGTGTGCTGCCCTGGGTCACCCTCCCCATCTCAGAGCCCAGAGGAGATTTTGTCCGGCCCTGGCTGTCCCCGGAGCGGAGCTGGCGCTGTCCCTGCCCTGCCTGAGGTGTGGATGTGTCCGGGACTGGCCGTGGGGAAGGCGCGGGCCGTGTTTGGGGGGCAGCAGGAGACAACCCCGAAGCAGGGACAGAAGGCGCTCTGTCTGCTCCCGAATTCTCCCTGCGCCCGCAAGGACTGGGAGCTGCCCCGGGGGCAAAATCTGGTTGGGATCTCAAACAAGGTCACCAGAAAGAGCCCAGAATTCTGTCCCAGGTCTTGGGATGTTTGAATTTCCCTCAGAACGCCTGGTGAGGAGCTCTTAGCGGATGGGTTGGGATAAACTTTGTTTTCCAGAGAGGAGAGTTCCCTAACTCCCGTAATCTGCCCAGGCTCGGGGTGCTGAGCTGATTTTACCCTGATAACGCCTTAAGCTGCTCTGTGATAATTGCTTTCTGTAATTGGGACGAACCGATGATGGTGCTAATTGGGCTGCTGCCACCCAGGGAGGGGCCGAGTTAACCCCTGCCTGCCCCGAGCTGCAGCCCCCGACGTGATCGGCCCTGCTCGGAAACTGAGCCAGGGAGATCAGTTCTGATCACATGGAACCCCAGAGGGAAACACCCAGATCTTTCTTTACAAACCTGCGGCGTTCTAGAGCAGGTTTAAAATCCGCTTCCAGACCATCAGACTAATTCTTAAAGGGAAAAGGATTTCATTTTCTGTTACGAGCAGTTGTGTGACCTCCTCGGTGAGGGAAGCGAAACTCTGAGGAGTTTTGAGTTTGCTCTTCAGGCGCTGCAGTCCAGACCCCACGTGGGGAGATGTTTTGGGCTCTTGGCTGCTTTTATTTTCCCTGGTTGCTTCGTGAGTGTTTGTGCGGGGGCTGAAGCTTCCCAAAGGTTACATCCCTGCCAGTGACAAACATCTTTTGTCATCACGACTCCTTTAAATGTATTTTTATCCCATAAATCCATCCCTTGGTTCTCCATCTTTGAAAGCCTCCATCTGCTGAGGCAGAGCAGGGGATGGCCTGGGATAAACCTGGTTTTCTTCAGGGAAGGGGGGCTGGAATGAGGGGAGCACTACAGTGCCATCCTCCCTGACAAATCCGGGTTTGATCTCACGTCCCGGCACTTTGGCGTTTATGTTCCGTCTGTTTAATGCTCTCCCTTTGCTGGGATCATCATTCTTTTAAATGCTCTGCTTTAATGTAAACGTTTCAGTGTTCACCAAGCCCCCACATTCCCAGGCTCAGCAAACGCAGGATCAGGGCGCGCTCCCTCCAAGGAACTTCCCTCTCACCACCCCAAAAATTCCCCGGCCCGAGGAGAGCCAGAATTTGTGAACACACTTGTGAAATAATGGACTCTGGGAAAGCTGGCCGTGTTTGTCATTTCTCTGCCCATTCCACTGCACATAAAGCGTGCTCACCATCGAGCTCCTGTCACTTGATTTATGCCCACGCGGCTGCTCCATAATTTAAATTGAATTCCTAATTTCTTTGCTGAAAGCCCCTCGGATAATTACTGTTAAGGTTAACTGCAGAAGGGGAACTGAATAGTGAGTGGATTAGTTGGTTGTTCTGCGCCTTAGACCACAGGAAAAGGGAACACAGTCCAGGGGATATTGTCCAGGGAAGGGTCTGGCATGGCTGGAAAAGCTCTGGCATGGCTGGAACACACTCCCAGGGTTACTGTCCAGGAAAAGCTCTGGCATGGCTGGAACACACTCCCAGGGAATTTGGCCAGGGAAAGGTTTGGCATGGCTGGAACACACTCCCAGGGAATTTGGCCAGGGAAGGCTTTGGCACGGCTGGAACACACTCCCAGGGAATTTGGCCAGGGATGACTTTGGCACAGCTGGAACACACTCCAGGGAATTTGGCCAGGGAAGGCTTTGGCCTGGCTGGAACACACTCCCAGGGCACTTGGCCAGGGATGACTTTGGCACAGCTGGAACACACTCCAGGGATATTGTCCAGGAAAAGTCTGGCATGGCTGGAAAAGCTCTGGCATGGCTGGAACACAGTCCCAGGGAATTTGGCCAGGGAAAGATCTGGCACAGCTGGAACACACTCCAGGGATATTTCCCAGGAAAAGTCTGGCACGGCTGGATTTAGCACAGCTGCTTGGTCCCTGCTCCCGGGCTGTGCCCAGGCTCCTGCAGGCACAGGGAAGTGTCCCCTGGCCGGGAGGGAGGGTTGGATACAGGAGGACAGCGGGATGCCAAAGGGATCACAGAGCTCGGACCTGTTCCCCATTCCCAGTGTGAAACGTGCGATGCTGAACCTCACCCTCGGGTAACTCAGACTTGCACAGATGTGTCAAATCACGATTTAATTCCACAGCCAGCCCGCAGGATGAGGTGCCACAGGCCTGGAGCCTTTTCCAGGTGGGTTTGCAGCCCTTGGCCGGGATGTGCGGGGCTGGATCCGTCCCAGCAGAACCGGCCGCGCTGCTGTGGAGGGGAATCTGCTGCCTGGCGCCAAACGTAATTGGCTTTGATGGTCAGCGTTTGCAGATTTGTTTAGGAACTGGAAAATGTACAAATTGCAGCCCATCTGCGCAGAGCTGAGTGCTAATGAATGCCTGCAGCTACCACTGCCATAAGCTCATTACCACAAAGTTCCAAGTCCTTCCACAAGTTGCTAAACAAGGTTATTCCTCTGAACGGAGTGGAGAAGGGAGTTTGACTGCAGGGCGCAGCCAGAGCTCCTCCAGATCTCGAAAAGCTGTTAAAACAACCCCCCGTTCTTTGGTCTTTTAATAGAATCCGTTGATTTTATTTCTATTTTTAATTTTGCTCTCCTGTGACAGCAGCTTGCCATGCCTTAACTATTTTCTGTTAATGTTTGGAGTGGAGAGGCGCCTTGCAGACGAGTGCTGGGTGTGCTCGGAGGCGCTGGGTGGTGAACTGGAGAAGATGGATTGGAGCACATCGTACACAGCATTTCAGGGGCTTTATGGACCGTGGCAGCAAACACTAATGGCCTCTGTTCTCTGGGTGTTTGTGTCAGCTGGGAATCTGTTATGATGACTCTGCTCTTCCCCTGTGTGCCGTGTCAGGCAATTTCATCTTCCTGCTTCCTCGCAAGAAAGTGGAATTAATAACACTCATTATCTGTTTTATAGAACTGGTGGTTGTCCAAGCGTTTGGCCATCCGATGCAGGGTGCAGGAGCAATATGTAAAAATATTTCCTGTTCTCTCTCAGATGAGATCTTATTCCATGAGGTTCCTTGAGGAAAAACCAGCTTTTCTAAGTTACCAGCCAAAGGAAGCATTTCCCCACCCAGTTAACGAGGTCATGAGGTGCCTTTGGCCTGCTCCACGCTCTCCTGTGCTCCTCCCTGCCAGGTGGAGTGGCTGAAGAACGAGGAGCCCATCGATTCCAACCTGGACGAGAACATCGACACCAGGGCCGACCACAACCTCATCATCCGCCAGGCGCGCCTCTCCGACTCGGGCAACTACACCTGCATGGCTGCCAACATCGTGGCCAAGAGGAGGAGCCTTTCGGCCACCGTGGTGGTCTATGGTCAGTGACAGGGGCTGGAGGGGGACGCGGCCGTGCCCTGCTCTGAGCCGCGCTGGTCTCGCTGCGCCGGCCCAGAGCTGGCGCACACAGGATCCCCCAGCGCAGCCCTTCCCGCTGGGATGGGGCTGGGCTTGGGCTTGGTGCTGGGTGTGGGTCTGGGTCTGGGTTTAGGTTTGGATTTAGGTTTGGGTCTGGGTCTGGGTTTGGTGCTGGGTTTGGGTCTGGGTTTGGGTCTGGATCTGGGTTTGGTGCGGGGTCTGGGGCTGGGTTTAGCTTTGGTTCTGGGTTTGGGTTTGGGGCTGGGTTTGGGTTTGGGTTTAGGTTTGGTTCTGGGTTTGGGTCTGGGTTTGAGTTTGGGTCTGCAATTGAGTTTGGGTCTGGGTTTGGTGCTGGGTCTGGGTTTGGATCTAGGTTTGGGTCTGG